>VWYH01001256.1:0-18806 GCA_013399365.1 Pampusana beccarii | reverse complement strand
CTAAAGAGCCCCAGCTCCCTCAGTCTTTCCTCACAAGGGAGATGCTCCGCTCCATCATCTTTGTAGCTCTGCACTGGACAAGGTGGTGGTCCATTAAAAACTCTGCCACACTGACATTAGGCAGCACTAGGTGGGAGCCACATTCTTCCCACCCACTCTTCTACTGCATTCCTGCCATCAAAAGCCAGGACCCCAATCATCATCTTCCTGATTCCTTTTTCTTTTCCATCTTCCTGCCCTTGCTTCTTTCAGCCAGGACCTGTGATTCCTACTTCCCTCCACCATGAAAGTGCATGCCCATCACCCCACTGTTCCTTCGTCATCAAGCCTTCCCCATTCCCACTTTATCACTCTTTGTAATCCGCACAGTGGAAGTCGATACCTCCAGCTGGAGCAAGGCACGGTGTGTTGGGACCAGCACACAGCTTGCAGGCTGTTTCAGAGTGCCAGGTTTGAACAAGGCCATGGAGGTGAAGATCCAGAACCACGATCCTGACCTGATATCCATATATATTAATTACATACATGCTGTGAATCTTGATTCATTTTAAGGTTCTTCAAGATTTTTTGATGAAAGGCACTGTAGCAGTATAAAATGTTATTATAAAGGAAAACAGAAATATTAACATAACATCTGTGAGTTTTTTTATTTCTAGACTAAGGAAGATCTACACAATGCTAAATGCTTGAATAAAAAACTTAGATTAGAAAATGAAGCTGCGCACCAGAAGTATGAACCATTACTGGAAGAAGAACGAGACTGGGCTATAAAAAGAGATGAGGTGGTGGCAAAGTAGGTTTTAGCTGTCAGCTTTTGAATACAGACTTTTTAAAGTTTGTGATTTTATGACCAAGGCTTTCCTTGCTCCATAGTGAGAGCATGTTTTTCACAAATATCTAAATTTTTGTTGTTGTTGTTCTGGTAGATTGGGGGAATTATCTGCTTCGTTGAATGGAAAACTTCAACTTCTAGAAGATCAGATGATGCAAGAGAAAAACCTAGAGAAGAAAATCGAAAATCTTGAAGCCAAACTACTGTATGTAATCTTTCAATATTGATAACAGTAAATGGTCTCAGTGCCATTTACTCAGGAGTTCAGCTGGTTTAAGAGATTCTGAGATGAAACATTCAACAGGGAAGTTAAATGGGTTTATAAACTGTACTGGTAGGCTGGTGTGGAACTTCATACAACAAAGACATTACCTTCATTTAATCTGCAGTTTCTTATCACCAAGGAAAGAACATACAAATAATGAAGGATATTGAAGCAGTGCAGAACACCAAATTTTACAAACAGCTGCGACTGTGAACTCCATACTGTGGTACCAGGTCTTGGACCAAGCCACTACCCTGTTACGGTGGTATATGAGAATCTGCTTTCACTCAGATAAATCTAAGTAAGCAAAGATACGCTGTGTGCACAGAAGTGCTCTGAAAAAAGGTCCTGCATTGGACTCAGTTCACCTGTTCGCTAGAGAATCAGGAGACCAAGGCCTTATATTGTACACTAATAGTCAAATGCTGCCATGTAAGAATGATAATCCAAACAAAAGAGAGAGCTCTTCTTTTTGTCTCTGCTGGAGTGTCATCCTTTGCAAGAGAAAGCTAAAAGGTTCAGCCAATTAGTCATGTGTCCCCAAAATGTAGCAGAGCCAAATATTTACACACACTCTGCGTTTCCAGTGACACCAGTTGTGCTGGTTCTGTGCAACATTTTCACAGTGTGGCACTGAAGGGGCTGCACTCCTCAGGTCTTCCTGCTACCAAAATCCTCCTAAGGAATGTTTTGTTAATATGGAGTTGCCATACTTACGGATATAATTACAACAATGTAAGAAAATAATTGCTCACCTCCCTTTTAATACAGAATAATAAGGCATACAACACATTTATTTGGAAAATAAGTACATTTCTGTCTTGATAGAAGCAGTGTCTGCATCTTTCCTGACAAAGGAGATATTGTTGCCATGTAAATGTGGGATGCAAAAATTAAGACCACGAGGTAGCCACACGCTGGTAAAAAGGAGGTAGCCATGCACTGCTAAAGAGGAGAAGTTGTAATGAAATTCAGTGGAGCCTACCGTATAAAACTAAGTTAACAAGATAATGGGGTGAAATAAACATCACATAGTATTGTGATGCTAATTGGATATCTACACTGATGATAGTAAAGGAGAGGGTTGTAAGAGCTTTCTGCCAGAGTCAATCAGCTCTTAATGTCAGACTTTTAAACCAGGCAACATGGAACTGTTCAAAATGCATCACAGCTCTGATGTCTTAGAAAAACTGATTGAAAAGTCCCCGTTTCCCAGTCCCTATCCCTGTCCTTTCCTAGGCTGTTATGGTATGTTTGTGCATAATTATCTTGCTTGGTGAACTTTCACTGGCTTCACAACATCACTCTACTTCAGACCCAAAATAATTTAATTTCGATGTACATCACACAGACCTCCCAGTAACTTTAACAGGGCCACCAAACCAGAAATCAAAATGAAGATCTCTCGTTAATTTTTATTTTCTCTAAAAGTAGTATGCAATGAATTCAGATTCTCAGCATTCACTTTACAAGATTGACTGATTACTTTTTTAACGGGCAATTTCAGATGAAGTCTGTCAGGTTTCATTCACTCTCCAAATCTTCCTCATATTTCTGAAAGTTTATCTTTTTTTCTCCCCAGAAATATGAGGAAGGCCTGTGCAGAAAAGCTTGCATCTCTAACAGAAGATTTGAAGGCAGAAAATAAGATCAGGTAGGATAAACTAGAAAGTGTGCATCGTATCTTTAAAACAAAGCAACAATTTAATTAATTACTGCATCTTGTTACTGCTATCATGTCAGAGATATAAACCCAAAGCCTTATTATGTAAATATTCAGTGATATAATGGCAAATAAAAGGGCATCTCCTCAAATATATCCATGGTTTCATTTGAATATAATTGTTATACTGCCAAGTGGTGAGACCCACTGATCTGACTGTACAAGTAGCTTTTAAGTCTTTATGACACTGTATGTTCTACCTTATTTTTTAAGCTATTTAGGGTTTACCTAGGATATGGACACTTATGTAAACTCTGAAAGAGGGTTGGGGGTAACTTATTTTAATTGATTTCAGTTAATGTTCGTTGACAGCTGATCCTGCACTTTTGAGCTCAATGAGAACTTTGCCATTGAATTCAATAGGAAAAAATTGTCTCAGTTTCCTTCAGTATCGAGCACCCACAGTTCCAGTGAGGACGTGTGGGAACTTTGTGTGCTGAGCACCTTTCCAAATCAGGTCCTCAGGCTGGTGGGGTCGGGGGTTCCAGCTGTCTTATAGGTAAATCCTTTGACAGACTCGTACAAATGAGATATCCTTGCGTTTTCAGGTATTTTATCTTTTTTCTTTGAACTTAGATATTTTTCATTAGTTAAGCAGTGTCTTCTACTGGTTCTGTCTTTTTACAAAACTTTTAGAGAGAATTGTAAGGAGCATGTTATACAAAGCTCACAAAAAGACGCAGGGTTATTTTATCTATATTCAACACATCTCTCATGATGTAGTTTGTATCACTCTTCATATACGCATGCATATCTACCCACAGCGGTGTGAGGTACCTATAGAAAAAGCCTTGAGTTGGATAAATCAAAACTGTCATAGCTGGCGTTAAAGTGAGAGCGATATAAAGCTTTCCTGTTAATTTTGGGTTTCTCAGCAACTGCCAGATTTTAACTGAAGCTCTTGGGGGTCTGTTCATACTGTTTGTCGGAACTCAGTTTTGTATATTTGTTTCTGAGGTGTTATCATTCTACACCAAAATTGACATACCTTCTTGTCAGAGCATTAACACCTATGTACTTGACAGGTTTTTTGTTTTATTTTTGTTTTACTTCCATGAATGTCTCCTTGTATGTGAGAACCGTGATGAGACCTTTACCTCCTTCTTATTAATGGCAAGAAAGAAAGTGGATTCAGGAATGTACTTAGACCCCTACAGTTGATAGGAAACTCTCCAAAATAAACCCATTGTCTGCTCAGCTACTTCAGACTAACTCTGCAACTCTGACTTCTTGTTTGATTATTCTGCCATGTAAGGTGCAAAGAGAACTGGAGATTTCTTGATCATCTAGTCCAGGCTGGTTCTCCCCTGAATATTACATCATAATTTTATCTTCAAAAAATAACCATGCTCAATCAAAAAAGGCCATTGCTGCTTCCCCCACTTACACTCAGTAAGAGGTCATCCTAAAATCTTATTCTTTTGATGGCTGAGAATAGTATTTTCTGACTTCCCGTCTGCATTTTCACATAGACAGCTAGTGCTTTTTTCATTTTGTATCGTGTTGTCTTTTATCCTTTTCATAGTTTACAAACCTTAGAGTTTTATGAATGTGAAATCTTGTCCCTTCCAACCTTCCAATTTGCTAAGCTAAATTAAACAGATTATTTGGTCCAGATTTATACAAATTTCGGGCACATAACAGAGGCACATAAGCGAGATTAGCCACTTTAAGGCTCCTCCTCCAGGTTCAGTACAAACAGAGAGGCACTTTAAAAGGTTTTTATGTCTTTTCATGCATCTCTCATAGATTTTGACAGTATCCCAGACTTTTATCTGAACCACTTTGTAGTCCTGAAGTTACAGGATATATGTTTGAGTCTTCCAATCACTTAAATTAGGCTTGCAGTGCCTCTGATAGTGTTGTCTCCCTTCCTTGTTTTTCTCCCAATTTCCATTTATTTCTGCTTGTGTTTCTGTCACCAGAATAACTCTTCGGTGGAAGCTGCTGTACTTAGCAATGCAGAGAAAACTCTTTTTCTCAGAGGAGGAGAATAGAAACAGAAAAATTAATGAAATAACAGACGCTGTCAAAAAAAGGCATGCTGAACTACTTCTGGAGGTATGTTAAACAGCAGGCATTATAATGCATTACATCCAGTGTTACAATATGTTCATGCTGTACATAATCAGAGTAAACTCATACCCAAGGAAGTAACCAGCCTTCAAGGGCCAATTCTTTTTTAAGCTATTAATCATGATATCACATCTAAAGCTCTTCAGTATATAAAGTTTTAAATATCTCCATTTTTGGAGATATTCAAAAGCCATTTGGACTCCGTCCTGGCCAGTTTGCTCTAAAGTGGCCCTGCTTGAGCAGGGTGGTTGGACAAGATGACCTCCAGAGGTCTCTTCCAACCTCAACCATTCTATGATTCCATGGTCTGACCTGAACTCCTTTTAATAACAATTTTAGAGCAATTAGTTTTCTTGGCAGATGTTGTGTTTTAAATGCAGCTTGCTCTCATTTTGCTCTAGTTGCTTATTTCTTAGTGGTACACGTAGGCATTATGTGTTTCAGAAATCACTGACCTTCATTTTGCTTTCCAATATGAGATTGAAGACATTGAGAAAGAGATTTTTCAGACTGAAAACCAAATCAAAGCCCTGACTGAAGAAGCAAGTAAGAGGGAAAATGATTACAGGAATTATAATGAGGATTTTGGTAACAAAATAAAACGTCTGGAGGTAGGTTTTATTTTTCTTTTTATAAACCTTGGGAAGATTTCTGATGGATTCATTGATAGTGTTTGTTGCTCCTCATTGGAGCTATGCTGCTTGGAGCTATCCTCAAATGTGACCCATCTGTCAGTAATTGTTTCAAAAAGCTTCTCTAGATTTCAGGTAGGTGTTTTGGGTTTTTTAATGGTCAAAAGCACTTAAGTTCCTTGGATTGAGACACTGGAATCAGTACAAACCCATATACGCATATGTATGTATATGTATTCATGTACATATACTCATCTATGTCAGAAGAATGCAGTGAAGGTGTTCCTCACAAGAGATGCCTCCCATTTTAAAAGAAAAATATGTTCAGGACCAGATTCAATCCTGAGATGCATCCAGTTTAGCTTTGCAGTGAGTCTTCCAATGTGTAACCCATTAATGTAGAATTTGTTTCATCATTTTGGGGTAAACAGGCCAACATTCATGGAAATATGACAACTTGATTTCAGACACTGGTCAAATTCTCCTCTGAATTATTGTGGTTGTGAATCTATTGGAGTGACTGATGGTGTGCAAGACATGACCCAAGGCTACTTAATGTCAGTGTTCGTTAAATCACTGATGAGCTTGCTTTCCCAAAGTAAATAGGACACCACAATGCTGAATACGAACTAGGCAGAGCTTTCAAAGATTTCAAGCGCTTCTCTGATCTTTGGTATATAACATATGCTCTGTCCCCAGGGAAACTGCCTGACCTTTGGTCAGCAGTGATTTGAGAGGATAAATTGGATACCAGAAGTGGAGGAAATATCCTTGTTGTGTGTCTGACCTTAGAAAGGTAGATTTACAGAAGGCCTTGAGAATCTTTCTTGTTTTGCTGGTGAAGAGGTTATGCTCCCACATCACGGAAGACAGTTACGGTCATGGTACTGCTCAAACTTCCCTAAAAATCAAGGCCGAGACTGTCACTGCTGAATAAATTGTGCTGGATTTGTTCTCATGTTCTTTCCAGCAGCTCAGTAATGCAGAATATACAAAAGAGGTGCTAAACGTACCTCAGCTTTCTTTCCATCTTTAATATGATCAATTCTAAAAGAGCTTTTCCCCCATCCAATATAGTGCTGATTAAACTGTTACCAGAGAGTTGCATTTTCCGTTGTGGCCTGGATAGAGCCAGGTTGAAAAAGTAATTTTTTTCATCCAGTGCCACACTAACATTTTCTCCCTTTTTAACTGTTTTCCTCCTTTGCTTTCATTTCCTACCACTTTGATGAAACAACTGATGTTCCTTTTTATTCTTCCGCTTTTTTCTTTAGAAGCTTTCAGCATTTTCTTGCACTTGCTCTCCACTATTTTTATTTGCAAAGTGGTTCTGTCTGAATGTTGTCTCATGGAGATGGTCTGTGTAAGGGGAATAGATTCTTTTGTAAGGGTCATGTCAGATCAGGTTAGTTCTGCTCTGTCCAGAGCATCGTGGTGATGCACGTTACCTAAGCAGTCCACAGAAGTAAGTCTCAGATCACCCTTGCTTCTCTCCTTTCTTCACATACCTGTTTCTGCCATTATTATATTAAAAAAACCCATACAGCTTATGAGCATATCCAAACATCCATACTTTGGGGTTTGCTGATATTTCTAGTCTTTCATCACAGGAGTGGTTATGACTTACCTGACTTCAGAGTCTGAGGGAACAAAAAGATGTAGTGCAGCATTTGACATTAATGTCCTGTAAATAAGCGAATTCAGAGTCCTGATGTTACTTCACATCCTGGGTGCAGCTTCATTTCTTCGTATGGCTTTATTTCCTGCATATTACCTTGTCTCTTAATATTGTTGTTAATCTACATAGGTTGCTCCTGTTCTTCCTTTCTGTGTTTTTACCTATTGCAGCAAAAGACGAGAGATGTATTTTTCTAATGAAACGGCATTTAACTCATGACTTGTGTTCCTGTGGCCCTAACCAAGATGAGATTCCACTTTGCTGAGAGGTTCACATATTTTGAATTAGACTTTTTTTTTCTTTAAACCCAAAGGTCAGATTTTTTTTTAAAGCTGAGGAATGAGCCAGAGAAAGATTAAAATGTACAGATTTGTAATGGTATTTAGGTGATGATCTGCTTAGTCTTTAAGAACTAATAGTTCTTCTACCCTGTGTTGATGTAACAGAGTGCAAAGATCCCCAGGCTGGTAAGTCTGTGCAGCCCTGTTATAGGGGGATGTACAGCTCAGATCCAGGAGCATTGTATTTACATTTGTATTAAACAAATATTAGTATGACCGAAAAAATACTCTTATGGCTGGGCACAGAGCAACAACATGAGATGGGTCAAGCCACAGAATGACATGCTGATAGGAAAGGACATGTGGAATAACAGGAAAGCACTTGGTATTTGTGGTAAGACAAAGGAATATTTAAGTTTGTTTTGCTTCACTGATGGGTCAGCAGGATCAAATGCCTGGTATAGTAATGCCAGTATCAGAAAAGTAACATCTTGGGCAAGCAGAGGGAAGGAAGTTAGGAAGCGTTTGTAGATATATCAGATGCCTTCACATCATTTGAGTCTAACGAAATTCGCCTTCAGGTAGTTAAGTGACTTAAGCCATTTCAGAGCTACTCATGATGATATTTAAGTGCACATCAAGAATAGGGGACTGAAACTCAAATCAACTTCATTTGCCAAAATAGCCTTGCTGGGTAAGACACAATGTTGGTCCTACCAGGATCCTGTCTTCTGCAGTGATCAATAGTCCTGCTTGGAGAAGTAATCTAAGAACAGCCAAATATAGAATTACCATTTTCTGTATAATTTTTGTGACAAATGAAGTGTCAGGAACTTCTTTGGATGGAGGTGGTGTTTGCATTTAATAGCTTTAGATGGAATTATATGCTATGCTGGATCTTCAGTCCAATGTTCTGCTGTCACTGAATGATTCTTTCAGCTCACATATATATTTATCCTCCATAACAACCTATAACATGTAATTTATTTAATGACAAGAATTTTATTTTGTTTTAAACCTGCTTTCTCAAAAATGTATTGGCATTTTGCAGTTCTTGTGTTACGGGATACAGTGAATAACTGTTGTCTTGTCATCTTCTCCGTTAAAGGTGTGTGACTTTTACACACCTTTATTGTGCCTCTTCAGTTGTCTCTTTGCCAGGCTGAAGAATCCCAGGTACAAAAGCAGCTGGAAAAATCATCCTAGATAATAGTTACCTGTGCTTTACAGAAAAAAACAGAATAATGGTCCCTGTTGGTTTACAGGAGGTCTGATCTCAGACTGGAATTAATCTGTGATTTCCTTCATGACTCAGGTGACAGGATAGAGTGAGTGCTTATCATATCTGCAGATGACAAACATGATAAGAGCTGGAGCATGCTCTGAAGGGCAGAACTAGAATTCAGAATTATTTTAGTAAACTGGTGAAGTAATTTTGGGGAAAAATATCGTAGTAATTAAAAAAAAAAAAATCCAGATTTTTGTGTTTAGGTAGAAACAGTTGCCTGTGCAAACCCATCACGAGAGATGTGTTTAGGCAGTGATAAATAGGAATAAAGCTGACAAGCTGAACATAAGTCAACACAGATTTATAGTAATGAAAGAGGCAACTGTCAAACCAGTCTGTGCAAAGAGGCAGATAGCCTGGAATGGTTTATGATATAAGTTTTCTACTCTACCTGTTTTTGGCAGGTCACAGCTAGAGAACAGTGTCTGATATTGATCACCTCATTTAAGGAAGGTGTAGGTTATTTTGAGGTCCAAGAGTAGCTAAGTAAAGATGATCAGAAAAAAGAGATGTGCAGCTTTTCCGATTGAAATAGGTAACTCTAATAGAAGACATGGTAGTATCCAATAATAAATAAAAGTGGATAGCAAGGTGATAAGGTTTTCTTGTCCACTTGCCAAGAAAAACAACAGGGAACAGAATAGGTTTAACTTAACAAAATGTTAGGCCCTAAGAAAGCATTGACAGCACAAATAGTAAAACCCTGGAATCAGTTGTCTGAGACATGGTATCTCTACCACTAGGGTTTTTAAGGACAAATCAAACATCTGTCACGGGTACTTAGGTCTAATTGATTCTGCTATACAGTGGAGAGATGGACTAAGATGACCTTTGGGATCACTTCCAGTATTCTTTTATCTTTTTTTTTTTTTAATTTTGCTTTTGTTATGGTTATTTGTTGCTGTTGTTGTTTTTTTTACCCCTGGATATGCTGAATTACTTATGCATTAAATGCTACCTAGATAGACCATTGATTAATATTTATTTCATTAAAGAATGACATCAAAACCGCAACTGAAAATCTGCTTAAAAAAGAACAAGAATTAAACGCAAGCAGGCTAACGTTGGGAGAAGCCCAGAGAGAAACAGAACAGAAGAACACAGAATGTGAAGAACTGAATAAATCAATTGTAGGTGAGTATTACGTCTCCTCTACATAATAGGGCTTTCTCTTGCTGTTTCCAAAACCAGTGAGCTGTAGCCTTTTGTCTGCCTATGGCTCAGGTGATCCCTGAAACAAGTATAAGCTGAGCTCTTTGCAACAACCGGAATCTGTAGACATGGCCATAACATAAATACAAAGCACTGTTTTAAGTGCCAGATTAGATAAACAGATCACTTACTGACAGAACCTAGTTCTATTTAAAACAGCTTAAGTTTAATGTTCAGTCATTACACTGTATAAAAGTCCTTTCTCTGCTTTGTAGAAAAGCAAGATGAAGAGGTAGGACTCAAAAGAGCCATTCTGCAGTCTATCGAAACCACTGAGAAGCTCAAGGAGGACACGGTAATATCTTAAAACTTGGCTATACTCCTTCTGCAAAGTTTCCAGCACCAGCTTTATTTCCTCCCAGTAAAGAAAAGGCACTCAGGGAGACTGGGGCTGAGGACATACCACATCAACACTGAAATAGCCTCCTGTTTCTCCAACCTTATTAGAACAGGAGTAGCACAATGAAGCAGCTGTGTGCACCTGAGCCCCCAGTGACAGAAAAGGGGTTCCCCTGTCACAGGGTGACCTGCAGCAGGTAGGGCACTTCACGTTACAGCTGGTTCCTTTCTTGTGGACCATGAGCAATCGCTTCTCTCTGAATCTCTTCCTCCTCATTGGTAAGAGGGCGTAGATACCTGTCTCAGAGGGTACTATAACATTTTAAAATGAAAGTAGCCACATAAAAACCTCTTTTTGCTTTATTTAATTACACAAATCCTATCTAAAGATAGTTAGTAGCAAAGAGTTCATTATTAACAGCTGGAGCTGAGGAGCAAACTGCGGATGAAGCGTGATGCTGCGATCCACCAGCTGACAAATCACACAGAGAGTATGAAGCTGCTGGAACGAGACATCTATGAGATCAACAGGAAAATTGACCTTGTGAACACCGAGAACTGCAGGTTCAAATTAGTGAGTATATTGAAGCTTAACACTGTGCCTTTTCAATAGGAAGCTTTCTGTTAATTTTTAACTTCACAGAGAACTAGCCATGGAAGATCATGAAACAAAAGCAGCACAGGGCAAACCTGGCCTTTTAAGTGATGTGTGGGGCTGGGTTTACTTTGAAAAGATACGAGGAGGAAAATCCAAGGGCAGGGCATCTCCCCTGAGGCATAATCAATGTTGTGTATCTGCAGCATTCAGTCAGGGATTGTAGGAAAAGGCCTTCCTGCCACGGGAAGAGGGCTGACGTGAATGCAAGATGTAAAACAGGCCTATGCAGTTTGGAATACATGGGTTTGAAAATATTCTGTATAACTTTCAGGCCTCAGGCTGTTAGCACAGTAGAACCTCCTTCACTGTAAAGCGCATGAAGGATCCTAAAAATGGTTTTATTGCCGACTGTTACCCGGCTGCCATCCGGACCCAAACCCACATTTGTGAGCCTTTTGGAATAAATTTCTGAGACGATCTGAACCCCGTGCCCTGTTTGCTGCCTGCAAGCCCAGAGCTCTGCTGCCTGCCTGTGTGTGCCGGGTACCTGCTACCCTGCAGCTCTGAATATATCCTTATGGAAACAAAGGCTGCTCCCTCAGGAAAAAACCTCTTGCTTATACCACAAACATCCCTCTCTGAGAAAATCTGATTTTTTTTTAGTGCTGAATTGCATAAGGAAATGCTGTTTATTGTGCCTTACCTGGGCCACCAAACACATTTCAGCCAAACCTGGGACAGTACGAGCTGGGCACTGGTAGAGCTGATCCAAAGCGATTGAGTCCATCCTATTTTAGGGGAGCGAGTGAGGAAGAGTTTCCCTGTTTGCTCACGACCTTTGCTGCTCCAGCTGTTCCCAGTGTCCTCATCCTTTGTGTTTGCTAACATAGACATAGCCGGCTTGTGTTGATTTTCGGCAACTGTTAAAATTTGTTCAACAAGATGAAATGGATGCTGTTGTTGAAAGAAAGTGTGTCCAGAGGAATACATTAACCTTTGTATTTCCGTAAGCTGAAACTCAGTTTATTCTTCCTGATCTCTGTAAAAACAGTGAAACCATTTGGAAGTTATTTAGAAAAGTTAAAAACTGTGGCAAGTGTTCCGTTGTAATTATTTTTTTTCGCAGCGCAATGCGCAGATGAAAGAAGATATTTTTGCAATGAATTCTGAAGCAGAATATCACAAGTCAGCAACAGCCGAAATCCTGAATGACCTAGCAGTGCTTCACGGTAATGTGTTAACAACTGTCTAAAAAAAACAAAAAAATGACACTTTTAAAAATATCTTTTTGTCCTTGTATTCTTTTGGCACAGCAATCTACCAGATTTTAACTGTTAACTCTGTTGTAGATCTTCTTCTGAAGGCATCGTTAGAGGAGAGCTTTATTGAAAAGGTGAATTTCAATTTTCTATTGTACTGGTTTGCATAAACGTATTTAAATTATCATGTAAAAAATAAAATTAAATATTGCAAATAAAACACTAATATTTTGGAAGTCATAGAGGGGCAAAGTATTAAGCCTATGTTTTCCAGCATTGTATAAAAGTCCTGGCTAGAAAAATAATTTTTCATTATATTGTTCCTTTTGCTGGTCTTAAATTCAACCCTTAAACCTGTGCGGTCTCCCTGTACCTAATAACATTGTTCATGTTCTACATTCAGCTCATCAGACTTGTAATATTTTTCCAGTTAGGCATGACCTTCATTTTGAACAGGAATTAAAACAAACTATAATTTAAGAAAATTTTTAACCAGTTAGTCCATTAGGAAGGCAAACTTTGTGCTTTTTATGTAAGGATTGAGTAGTTAGTGAAAATCTTTCTGCAGAGCTACAGGTCTGGTGACCATTCAAGCTGTGGGAAAATGAGATAAACAAGTTTCTTAACATTTTGTGAGGATTTTTTTTTTCCTTTTAAGAAAAAATAAATTCTACTCTGTGTCATTACAGGAATTTCTGGAGAATAAGCATGAAATACAGAAGGCAGTGGCAGCTCTAAGAACCAAATTTCAAAGACGAGAGGAAAAGATCGGTGATATTAACAGCAGGCTAGAAAATAAGCTGGAAGGACTGACATCTCTGTTTGATGAAAAATCTAGAATGGATGATCACTGTAAGATCTAGTAAACTTTTTCTTTTCCACCTTTTTTTTTTTTTTAATCTCAGAATATGTTAATTCTTAGTAGTTTGTGATAAAACGAAGTAGTACTGCCATGTTCTATCTGATGCCTCTGCTGCAGATTGAGACCTAGTGGTACATTTACTAGAACTAGGCATGCTTTATAACACAGCCTGGATATTATTACCTTTAATTTCCACTTCCGAGAGGCTTATGGTAGTAACAGTGATGGGGCTGTAAAATAGTCTGTGCATCACTGATCTTTCCAGAACTATATGTTTGCTTTTCCACAAAGGATAAATAAAACTAATAGACCCCAACTCCCACAGCTTGTGGTTTCACTGTAGGACTATACAGTTAATTAATGTTTCTGTTACCTAGAATTGTACACGTGGGCAATTTGTGCTGCTGTTTCTGTCTGAACGAACAATACTCTGTATTACACAGGCACCCTGGGCACAAATCACTTGTTTCAGGGCCTCCTTTTAACTCAGACCTGTAGATATCTGCTTTACATGTTGATTCACAGAGGTCTCATTTGTAAGGAGTTGCAGGTTTGGTCACTGTATGACCATTATCTTGTTACAGCATGTGGCTTTTATATACATATTAAAGCTGAAAGGCTGTGGCGTGCAGGCTGCTTTGAAACCATTAGATCTGGGTAATGTGAATTACGCATTTCTAGAGGAAGGAAATGTCCCTGGAAGGAAGTCAGGCAGAGAGGGGAAGGGTGGTGAAAACACAGCAGAAGAGAATCCTGCTTCATCTGAAAGCCAGCACCAGCATTATTTTCTGTGTCAGTTGTGCAGGGCAGGTTTCTTGTTCATCAGGAGCCTGCAGAAAAACATTGCTTAGTCATCCCAAACTGCAGGTATTAAATTTACCTGTGTCTACCCCCCTCTTTGTCTGGTGTTACTTTTTTTTTTTTAATGCTAGTGAAAAGTGATTTTAAAAGAGTTTATTAATTTGTATTTTATATTCCAGGTTTTGCAGAAGGCTAAAGCACTGGAGGGCAGCAGGAAGGTCCGCGTTCTGGTCTCCTGTGCAAGATCCATGGGGCGCACCGCCTTCCTGTGAGCTCTGCTTGTAACGGAATCCTTTGTTCTGCAGCCTTTAAAATTATTGAGACCTGTCCAAAGATGAACTCTTTACTACAGCTAATGTCACCTGGGAGTCGCTGTTACTTTTTAAAAACAAGATACAGCCCAACATTTAAACCCAATACATATAGTCTGTACACAGAAACACACATAAACGTGTACACTCCCTAGTACCACACCTTTGCAAATGGTTTTTCCTGCATGGTGCTGCGCTGGCTCTGCACGTACTGATGTGACAGCTGTGCAAATGTAGACACAAAACTGCATGTAGGACATTTTAAAGAAAAATATACCTATGGCTGGGTCAGAAATGGTATTTTAACATATGACTCTCAAAACCATTCTTTTGGAACTGTTCTCTAGATTAATGTGTCTGCAAATTACCTTTTGTGCGTGGCAGTGTAGACAGAATTTGATTTCCTTAAGGAGATGGATTACTTCCATAATCCCTAAATAAAAACCTTACTTTCACATGCAAGACCGAGCTTGTTTGCAGACTGTATTTAACAGCAGTGAACCTGTCAATTGGCATTTCGCAGAAGAAAGCTGTCAGGAAGGCGTATCAGATGTAATGACATTAAACCTCCTGTGGAAAACGAGGAGAGCGACATCTCGAGGCAGCCTGGCCGAGACACTCCTGAAAGCCCCCGAGCTGCTGGCAGCCTCTGGCCTTAGCAGCACTGGTAGATAATAGAATAAAAAAACCGCATTACTGGAACATTTAAATATAGAAACATACAGCCATTTGTACTGCTACAGCCAATTATCCCTATCATAGGAGGAGTTTAAGGTGAGATGATCTTCCTTCTACACTTCCCTCTGTGTTTAGCCCTTCAGCACTGCTCTGCATCTTAACAGAGGCTCCACAGGCTTCCCTGCAGCAAGTGGTTTGCTGAAAAAAGGTGTAAGCTGTCAGGAAAAGAAAATCTTTTTAGTCAGGGTGTAAGAAAATTAATTTAGTACTACTGTGTAACCACCTCCAGGAAGAGGTCTCCATACACGAAGCACATAGAGCATAAGCTATACTGTCTAAAGAACTTCACAACACATTTCCTCTCTTTCCTAGTAGTCAAGAGTAAAGCATCATGGGAAATAAATGAGGAGATGCTCAACACGTTTTATTTTTTGATGGAAGGAAGATGAAAGTCTATAGGGTGTTTCAAAAAGATGGACTCAGTTTCAAAGCTATAGCAATTTCAAACTGGATCCATCTTTTTGAAACATCCTGTATTTCCACTGCTGGGGGATAAAAGATAGAGCTTACAATGAGAAAACCAAGCTCTATGGTATAATCAAGTTCTATTTGCTTTACTGAAAGCCTACTGAAAACCAGGCTCCACTGTTTTATTCAAACAACAAACACCTAAAATGTTGTATTAGGAAATAAACATATACAAGCAAACCACTGTACTAGAATGTGGCACAAGCTTTTTATACAGATTCACAGTGATAAACAGATACAAACACATTCCTTTTGATCTATACCAGATACTTACGAAGAATGCAAAGTGCAGCTTTTCAATATTATACAGTCTCAGAGGTGCTTCATCTAGAAGGTTTGTACATAAATAACCTATTTTAAAACAGAAGTTTCCAAAGTGTAACAAGCACTGAAATAGCTTAGTCCAGATCATTAGGACAGTGTTGTTGGCACCGGCTCCTTTTAATGTCCATTACCACCTTCTGAGAGTATGCGTGACGGCTCGGTGTACTTTGCTGTCAGCAAGTAGAAGAGGGCAGGTGCAGGTACCAAGGCAAGTAATGGCAGGTCCTGCTCAAGCTTATCCAGTTTGGAAATGGAGATGATTCCATAGGCATGGAGTAGCCAGTGGCTGAAGAGGACAACGAGCCTTTTCTTCCTGACAAGAAGATCCTTGAAAGACTTGCAAAACAAACACAGTATCCTGTTAGCATTCAGCCCATTGTCTCGTACCTGATGTTCAAGAGATGTTACAGGTTGTACAGAGAGACTGTGTGAGGCCTCCTGGGTTTGAGCCCTTCCAGCACAGAACACAGTTTCTCAGTGCGCCACAAGAGTAAAGCCTCACAGGAGCTTCCTCCAGCTAAGTGAAGTCATAAAGGAAGAGGCCTAAATGCAGAATACACTGCTGAGAAAAGGTAAGAGACAAAGTGGTCTCTGCTCATTCAAGTATTTTATTTTATGAGATTCAACATAGGAAACATGTTTACTTACCTCCACTTCAGAAGCAGACATGTACACAGCCAGTGTAACCAAAGACAACACCAGTATGATGTAAGGAAAGGCATAATCTAAAAGCAAACATCGAACAGATTAGCAGGAAAAAGTATGCATTATTTACATTTCAGCAGTGATGATTTTCCATACATAACCATGGGTGTGAGGTAAACTAAGCTCGTATTGCCCACCTCTTATCACATCATGCGCACACAGTGGGAAGAGACAGCCAAGTGCAACTAATCAATACTTCCTAGTTTTTCAAATTTAACTTTTGTCAAATGCAATCAATGGGAGTAATCCTAGGTGGAGTAACTGGATGTTTAAACCACTAGCTGAGAACAGAGCAGATGAGAAAAGCTGGCTCAGTGAGGATTTTGTGGCACCTGTCCCCTTCATGTGACAAGTACACTGGAAGCTAAAGCACAGACAGCTTAATTCCCCAAACTTGTACTTTAATCCACCTCTGAACACAAACTCTACCGTAGCAGAAAGTGGAACTAACTCCCTCTGAAGTCAATTAATTCCTCTCCTCCCCCCTCTATTCCCTTTTTGGAAAAGGAACAGTCTCTAGTGGCACCACCAGAGCCTGGTTAGGACAGGGCTACTAATGAGCAACCTTTACAGATAACACTCCTCACAATAACCTTAAACAACATCCTTATTCTCAAAGCAAAAAGAACGTCATGTCCCTTCCCACTCTCCCCCAAGTCACTTGTCAGTGTGTGTTTATCGGTATGTTTATTAGCGTCATCAGGAGAGAACTCACAGAGCAGACCTCCTCCAACAGCCTGAAGCACGGTGAGGATAGGGAAGAAGTACAGCGCTGCATAAATGCTTTTAAATCGATCAGACTTCCCCAAACCACAAGCAATTTTCTTAACCAGAAGAGGGCGAAGCAGCATCATTAACACAAGACAGAAGGCATAATACTTAAACACAATGGTGTACCTGGAAAAAAAAAAAAAAAAAATCCTTAAAATGTGCTGATCTTTTCCTCCTGCAGACTCAAGTCAGAACCAGGGAATTTGGGGTTGAAGTCAGGCAAGTCTAAAGTATTTACAATCCAAGGGTGTAAAAACAGAACAATGGGCTCACTTTTCCTAAGGGAAATGCTCAAGATGCAGCAAAGGGCAACAAAAATGAAGTCTTATGCTTTATAGCTAGATAGCCTGGATTAAGCCACCTTCTTTGGTGACTCAGAAAGTCATCAGGTGCTGCTAAGTGTTTCACACATGAAACAGCTCAATGCACTAAGACTTCAGGGATTGATGCCCATTGATCTGAGTTATATCTGAACATCTTTGGCAGCTTTGAGAAGAAGCATGGACAGAAACACGCTTGTATAAAAGGGACAGACAGGAGTACAAAAGCCTTTTCACTCACAGGGGATAGACTGCTTCCTGAGTGCAGTGCACTGTGGTGATGTAGTCAGGACTTGGATTGTAAAGCATTGTGTACCAGTCTGAAAGCTTCTTCACCTTGCAGGAGCGGATATGTAGAGAGCCGACAGGGTCGCTGATGAGCAGCGTAATAATTGCTGCAATGCTGCACTCGAACAAGGCAGTGATGTGCTGCAACAGCGCGCTGGAACTGTGGAAGGAGAAAGAAAGGTTTACTACTACTTTGCTAACGCTAAAGGAAATCAGAAAAAAACAACTAAGAGGTGGAGGCCCATGTGGTACAGAACCTTCTACAGAGTTAACACTCAGTGTGACCAAGGACAGGGCAATGCTGCATGAATAAAAACTATTTGAAGCTGAATGTGAAAACTAATTTACAATCTCAGATGATTTAGTATGCAAAAATGTGATTGAACAACATTCCAGCTTCTTAAATGAAAGCTTACTTCAACAAAAGCTCCCTGTCAGGTAAGGGACATCAACACCACCAACCACTGCAGTTTCAAAGAAAGCTGCAGTGACGTTAAGACACCTCATGTCTCGGAAGGGATGGCATTGTCACATATGATATAAGCAAAATTTTCAAAGCTGTAAGTCCTTGATAAAGATGGTATACACATATTTAATCCTCTCAGTCCCCTGTGTTTTTAGTGTTTAGTACACTACAGAGTCATTACTTCTTCAAAGTTCCAGTCCAGTATCTAACGACCACATGACCTGTGTTTTTAAACCCGTTTTACAGAACTTCCTTGAAGCACCACACCGACGTAAAGCCTACATCAACTATGCCATAAAGACCAAAACCCAATACACATATTTCTAAACAGAAAACTCCAACCCAACCTTTGGTTGCACATGTGCAGCACCACGGATCGGGACCCCTGTGGGTGGTAGGTCTGGCCCAGGAGAGAGGGGGTGACACAACGTGCTACTCCTGCCCATGACTGGAAACCCAGTTCAGCCCAGATTGCCACGTGGACTGGGCACCACCACGTGAAAGCGACACAGACCATGCCCTGCAGCAGTGACTGGCAAGAGTGTCCTTGCAACAGGACAAGGGGTGAT
>VWYH01001225.1:0-66910 GCA_013399365.1 Pampusana beccarii | reverse complement strand
AAACAAATACATATTTATGTACATGCACACAATTACATGCATTGTGACACATTTCCAACAAAGTTGATATATTTCTCCTGGTTTCCTATTATTATATACATTCTAAACAACATAAGGTTTGCACCTAGAAGGCTAGTATCTGTTTCAGTACTACCTGTGCATTCCAGTTTCATTTGGATTAAAAAAATGGTGCCATTTCTAAGCAGAGAAAAGGTATTTTGGAAAATTAATCACTGTCCCTTAGATTTACAGTAGCAGAAGCTTAACATGGATTCGACAGTTTGTCTCACAGATGGAGGGAGTACACACAGCAGAGAACTCAAATAAAGCACTTTGAATTACTCTGCAACTCCATTTTGTAGGGATGAAAGCAGCTAATGCATGAAGACAGATTAATTTTTTTCATTAAATGTTGTGGTTACGTGGATACAATCACCCCAGTACACTGCAGGTACTTTTGCACGTAAACCTGTGTGTGGAGGAAAGAGTTGAATTGACTGAATCTCAGAGGAAATGAGAGATTGCAACCTAGAAATATTCAGCATGGATTTCATCCTCCAGAGTGCTAAGAAACAATAGTTATCTCACCAATTAGAAGCGAACAACCCTCACCACTGTTATACATTGGCGAAATCTTAATTTATTACACTGCACTGACTTCCTCTCTGGGAATAAAAGTCATTACGAAAGCTATCACTGAGACAACTATTTTTGAGGAATATCCAAGAGTCTCAAACGTCTGGCAACAATATATGTCATATATTACAACTATATAAACTTCTATGATACTTTTCACACCTCTGATAAAATGTGCCACGGAGTTTGCAAAATGCTGTACAATTTTTTGCTTTCATATTTGTAATGCTTGTTTCCTTTCCCTCCTTTAAGAAGCCTAGTCATTTTCTCCTGTGTATTACGAAAAGCATAATAATTTCTCTGAAAACAGACATCTGAAGTGAAAAAGAAAGAAATCAGATGTATCAGAGGAGGACTGCCTTCTGCTAGGTCTCTAAATCTCATTTCTAAAGTAAAAATGCACCCATAAAAAGCAAAGTGAATCACTGAAATGCTATTGCCATATAACTTTACATCACCAGAATGTTTTGTCAGTCAAACAATACTCAAATGAATTTTGAAGTCTGGAGTATAAAAAAAGGAGGCATGGTGGCTGTTAAAATTTTTAAGTTGTTTTTCAGGGTCTCTTCTTCATGTGCAGCTAAAATTAAGAGTGAGAAAGCTGAATGTTAAAAGTATGTAATTGCACATGAAGTTTTGATAAGATCATTGTATTAGAACAAGCAAGAACATGCAAATAAAACCATAAGCTGAAACACCAAAAATTACGACAGCAGTCTTAAAAATCTCTTCTGAGACAAACTGAAGTGTAAATTTAACTCTTGCATATGAATTCATAAGTGCATTTATACATATACACATAATTCACCTGATACTATACACATCACGTGGTACCATACAGTTACTGACCTTGGTGCCAACAAATTAACTGCATTATCACTACACTGGATCTGTTGATTCCTTCCACTAAATCTTGCCTAAAACAAGAGATTTTTCAGGTAGCTATGTGCCACCGTGTTTCAATTCTGTCTCCAAACGGTACAATCACACACAATGGGGACACTGCGCTTTTTAACCATTTTTCCCCATCAGTGGATAAGTCAGTCACGTTAATTCACTCATATCTCTGTCTTACAATTCCAGTTCTATAGTATCATCTCATGAGCCTCTGTAAGGATTTGGAGCCATGCTCAGTTCAGATCATTGTAACGTGTTTCAGATCTTGGCCAACAGTCTAGCCAATTTTCTAGCTGCAAGAATTAAGATGAACAGCAAGAGTCTTAATATTTGCAATCTGCAGCTGCTCAGTTCTCTCATGCTCTTTTCCTGTTTTGTTTCTATTGACACAAATAGTTCCTTGAATTTTAGAAGAGTTTGTAGAGTAAAACTAAAGAAAAAGCACTCTTTTGCAACGTATTCTTGAATCCAAACAGCAGGTGAAAAGAAGAAATCAAATAGGATTCATAAAAGAATTATACTGATTTTCATAATTGTTTTAAATAATATTTTTTTCTGTCTGATCTGAGTGTGCAAACAATCTCAAATGCAGAAAAAACCCAAGTTATGTAGAATTTGTGTTTAAATCAGTCCGTTATTGTAGAGCAGTGCACAATGTAGTAAATGACCAAGCAGTGTCTTACATTCAAAATGTTCCAGGAAACAACAACAACAAAAGGATTCTGTTTCCAACAGTTTTCCATAAATTCCATTAATTTTCTCCATAATTTTCCTATATACCTTTGATAAGAAATTATGATTAAAATCTCGGTGAAACAAATTATGGGGGTTTCTATATGGCATAGCAAATGCTAACTCATATGTGCCTGTCGGCACCCACCAGGGAGAATACTCTTCAAACTTGCTAAGAAGCAGAAAATCTTCTCATGAAGCAACTCTTAAATCATTACTATGCTTCTCTTTCTACCCACACTGCATTTAATGCAGTTATTTTAGGTCTCTATGAAAAACCATGAGGAGAGATCATCAGAATTCACAATTACTGCTTTTCTTCACCCACACATTGTACCTACACTGTGCTTCCTCCACTCATCTGAGGACCGACTTTGGAGCCCATGTCCTGAACTTAGATGTTCCAGCAAAGGCTACTGAGCTATTGGCCAAGACACCTAGAGCGCTCAAATATTATTTGCAGCTTTAGTGCCAGTTTAACAAATAATGTCAAAACATATACAGAGAGGACCTAATATATCACATAATTTAGGGACGCGGTTTAGTGCTAGAGTTAGGTTATGGTTGGACTCTATAATCTTGAGGTTCTCTTCCAACTGAAATGATTCTATGATTCTGTGATTCCAGTTCTAGAATGAAAATTGCCTGCATGGCAAGACCAAAATGGTCAGGGGAAGATCATGCCATAAGAAGCCACGCCAGAAGTTCTGCAAGAACATTGATTCTGCTTCACTGAAACACAAATGTCAACATTTAAATATTTTACTGAAGTCCATAACAGCTTTCAAACTACAGTGACTGCCTTACTCATTACTTTTGTCAAACTGACTAACTGCACATTTAGCTGAAGTCCTCTGGCAAGTGGCACCAGCCATTTAATGCACTTTCACCCTCCAAACAAGTTTTGTTCTGGAGAGAGAAAAGCAGACAATTTTACCTTGCCACACCAAAAACCTCAGTCTCTGCTTCGGTGCCTGAGCTCTCTTACTAAACACAAAGCAAAAGCATGGTGTAAATTACTAGATGGTATTATTATTCACATTCCACTCAGGATGCGGCTGCATGCTGCATCCAGCCTGACTCACCTCTGCCTCAGAAGACAAAATAACTTCACTTCAGTTTTGCTGCGAGGGCCATAGAATCATAGAACTATTTCAGCTGGAAGAGACCCTCAGGATCATCGAGTCCAACCATACCATAACCCAACTAGCACTAAACCATGTCCCTGAGAACCTCATCTAAACACCTTTTCAATCCCTCCAGGGATGATGACTCCACCACTGCCCTGGGCAGCCTGTTCTAATGTCTGGCAACCCTTTCAAGGAAGAATTTTTTTCTAATATCCAATCTAACCCTCCCCTGGCACAACTTGAGGCCATTTCCTCTGGTCCTGTCACTTGTTCCTTGGGAGCAGAGCCCGAACCATCCAACTCCAACCTCCTTTCAGGCAGTTCAGAGATCAGAAGGTCTCCCCTCAGCTCCTGTTCTCCAGGCTGAACCCCCCAGGTCCCTCAGCTGCTCCCATCACACTTGTGCTCCAGCCCCTCACCAGCTCCTTTCCCTCCTCTGCACTCTCTCTGGTGCCTCAATATCCTCNGTGACTCAAGTGCAGGACCCGGCACTTGGCCTTGTTGAACCTCAGACAATTGGCCTCAGCCCAACGATCCAGCTGGTCCAGATCCCTGTGTATGGCCATCCTACCCTCCAGCAGATCAACACTCCCACCCAACCTGGTGTAATCTGCAAACTGACTGAGGGCGCACTCGATTCCCTCATTGAGATCACTGATACGGAGATCAAACAGAACTGGCCCCAACACTGAGCCCTGGGGACACCACTCGTGACCAACTGCCAACTGGATTTGGCTCCGTTCACCACAACCCTGACATGGGATGCTTCCAAACCCCTCCTGCAGAAACCATTTTTAAATGCTCCAGCACAGCACCATTCTTATGAACCACAGATGTCTACAGAACCCTGAGAAGCACCCTCCAGAACTAATTACTTGAGCATTTTATTGAAGTGTTTTCAAGCAATCATCCTTAAAGTGTTCCAGTTATTGCCATTCACAGTTACAATCAATGAAACTCAAGTACTTCCAGTCCTACAATGTTATGAAACCCTCTCAAGCACAGTTTTTCCTCAGCTATTCTTTACCAGTCACAGTATTGTTTCCATTCTCCAAAACCAATTTCACACAGCATATCATAATCCTTGTGATTAATTCTCAACAGCAGAAAAATAAATATTTGATACTTGAAACCTGCATTCCACAAAAGCAGACTTTGTAAAAGAAACTGTGCCTGGATACAGAAAAGTGCATAATGTATCCATGAAATAGCAGGAAGCATGCAGAACACACTGATGAAGGCAAATAAGCACTGAATGAAATAAAGCAGTAGTATATTAAGTTCTGAAGAGTTGTTTGCTTCTAATTGTAACTTAAGAGCATGTCTATCAGAAAGTGCTACACAAAAGCTATACAGTAATGCATATACTTACACTATACAGTTATGTATATGCTTACTGAGTTACAGAAATATGTCTAAATGTATTCTTATTATTGATTATATATTGATTATATTATTATATTAAACTGCAAGTTATTTCAGAAATTGTCTAAACTTTAGAAACAGGACAACTGATGCACACTGCTGAAATTAATGGTTGAAAAGGTAACTATGTGACACAGTGCCAGGGATCTGAAAATACAGGTATGAGCTCCTGGGTGTCACCAGCGGCAGCAGCTGATGCGGCGGCACTCGGCTCCGTCCCCAGGGGCTGTCACACTTCTGCTGGAAGCCACAAATTACTCCTTTTACAAGCCAAGTTTAAAATAATGTTGAGTATCAAGAGGAGGTAGTTACTCACTGAAGCATCAGGGCTCAGCTCTTCATATCTCTTAATTAGCTGCCGCTAAAAATATAAGTTCCTCATGTGAGAATGACGTTCAGTAGCCCTCAATTCAAGATATTACAGGAGGCTCAACTCAAAAGAGAAAGAAAAAAAGGAAAAAAAAAAAGAAAAAGAAACAAAAAAGAAAAAATCAGATCCCTGAACTAAACATACTACTATTGACAATGTCAACGTGTGTTCTCCAGCACTTACTCTTGGTACTACAAGTAACAGTGACCCTAAATTCCAATTTGGCATAATAAATTCATGTGAAAAGAAATTAATCGGTGAGATTCAAAACCATTGTGGGAGTTCGAATCAGTCAAGAGAATTAACGAACAATTAGAACATTCATAATTCAAATATTAAAATAATGACTGCTAATTTCAGAAAATTATATTAGTTTTGTATTTTTATGTGGACTAACTTCAAAGCTCAGTTAAACTGTGCCAAGATTACAGCTCCATTTAGAACAATAAAGAAACCTTTGCAGTGTATGGTTCTTAAATGAATTATTTTACCTTAGTGCAACTTCTGATTGAGAGAACACTGCAGAAAAGGAACTTTTTGCCTCTGGAGAGATACAGGTGGCTAAAGAAACTTCAAAAATGGGCAATTAGATTTTACCCTTTATTTGTACTAATGGCAAATGACAGTGAGTAATGCTTTGCAACATTTTTTTATTTCCTACCTTTATTGCCCATACTTTTCCAGACAACTTCAACAACTAGCAAGTCAGCACTTAAACATAAAAAGGCCATAGTGGCAAAAGAACTTTAAAGATGTAAAAAATAAGGCTTTTTTTCAGATTTTTTTTTATTTTCCTATTAAGAATACTGATTTTATTAGGCTGTAAAAAGGGAATTATAAGTATAAAAGGCAGAAAACATTATTTAAGCAAGACTGTCAGAAAAATCTCTTATATTCACTGCTGATTATTCCAAAAGTACAAATTGAATTACACTTGTAATGAAAACATGAAGTCTCCATAACTCATTTATTCTGTATAGAAACCTGTACCATTGCTTCAGAAATAAGCTTACCGTGTAAATTATACTGCTAATCCATCAAATTCACACGGTAGAGTAGGTACGGTTTTATATTCATTAGGGATCCACTTATAAAACTGACAATCTTGGCACGGTTTGTACTCAGCATAACAGGACAAGATGGAAAAAGAATTGAATCATACAGAGAGACAACTTCAAGTCAGTGAAGATGAAGAATACTGACAGCACAGCAATAAAAAGACACTCCGTTTTTCAAATACCTGGCTTATACCTCACCAAACTCATAGACTTTGTTCCAGCACTGGTATCTCCAGGATTACACACTAAAATGAAACTTAAAACATTCTTTTTGTAAATATTTAAATGGCGACGGTCACAGTTCTGGAGTGCTCGGATTCAAGCAGAAATTTCAACACACCTACACAAAATGCTGGGAACAAAATGCTGCTTCAGGAGTCACCAGGGCACGACGAAGTGCAAGAATGAGGCCAAAAGGAAAGATGCTCCATCACAGCGAAAGAGGAGGACAGACAATGGAAGGAACACTGCAGGTTGGATACACGGATGCATTTGGAAATGTAACTGGCAGCCCAGAACTGAATGTCTTTTTCAGCTGAATTCCTCCAGGTGAATGCAGAGAACAGATTAGTTTGGAGTTTCAACTAGACAAGAAATTCTGCCATCTCCCACCAGTGGAGATGGGGCCATGGAGATGGATTTCATGTCCTGTTCTTCTGAGGAGAAACTTTCAAAATTTTATTTTGGTCAGAAATGTCACACTGGAAGTTCCTGCATCACCTTTACAGATTCAGTTACATGTTTCATCTTATCTATATTTGATGGTCGCTTTATCTTCTTTTTTTTTTTTTTTAAAAAAAAAAAGGCTGACTTGAGGAAGTGTAAATTACCCTTCAAACAGAAAGTTGTGTGTAAAGGAACACAATTAATATATCATTCTCTCACTCTCTCCGAAACTCAACACTGATTCACCATCTAGAAAGAAAACATAAAAATAGCAAGTGCTTGTTGGAGACAGGGAAAAACCGCAGCACTATTTTATTTGTGAAATGGTTACAAATAATAAGTTATGTGTATCTTTAATATTCTATAAGTAATCTGCATGCCTTAAGAAGACATATTTGTTCAGAAAAGTCAGTCTCCTAGTCATCAGCTTTCTCCTATTAACTCAAAACCATAATTGGCTGGGTTTGAACATACCACGCATTCGTCCACTGATGTGATGTGAAACACTCAAAAATGCAGTGAACTACTGCATAGGAGACACATTCAGAAGCATTTATCCAACTGACACATCAGCTAAAGCTTCCTTCAGAAGAAAACTGACTGAGGAAAACTAAAAAAACTCCAAGCAAACAAACACCAAGCAAAACAAAAAAATCACTCATTTAGAGAACATTTGTATCCATTCCTATCCCCTAAAAGTGATGATCAGCTTGTCAGGTCCTTCTTGTAGTAGTTCAGGAACCGGTCAAAGAGAAGAGATTTTTGAGCTGCACCTGAGAAAAGTAATCACTGCCCTCCAAAACAGGTTATTTATCAAGGTCTTGGTCTCAAAGAGACACAGAATACATCAACCCCTGTGGTGGCCACAATGGCTTTTACTGCTCTCCTGGTCAAGCTTTTCAATTATTATCTCCTGGTGCATCAGCCAAACTCCTCATCACCTCTTCAGACCTTCCTCCTCTCCAAGACAGCCCAGAGCTTTCTTGCTTTATTTTTCTGGCTTCATTTTCCACCAGAAAACAGAAACATCCAACCATATAAAATACAACCTCAACTGTAAGGATATCCAAACCAGAATATCAGCTGCTCACCTGATTCTTTTCCCTTCAAATAGAAGTAGGCAATTGCTCTTTACCTCAGTTTCCATACAAGCTCCCTCAAGTCCCTCCACCTTAATTACGTAGTCTTCGTATCATCCAGTTCTGATTAAACTAAAAACCTTGCTGAGATTTTCAAGACTGATCCATAAAGACAGAGGAAAATAACAAGGAGACATGCATATTCACTGACCCCAGGAAAGTCTGTTCTCATTTTCAAATCTTTCCTTCCCATTTTATTTCCATAGATGCCTTCAAGATGTTCTTCCTTTCTTGTTGAGTCTTCCTCAACAGCAGCCATGCAAACACAATTAATTGTCTAATAAACTTTGTTGATAAAATAGAAAAAAAAAGAAAAATCCTTTATTGCGTTAGATCCATTTCTTCCATTAATCCTAAGAGCTCAGAAAAGCCACTGGCTTTCAGTGTGGGTGCTCTGCCTGGCATTATTCATTACTGTCAACTTAGCTTTATCACAGGACATTTGACCTGGAACAGTGTGGTACAAACACGCAAAAAAATACACCTAGTATAAGGATGGACAACTAACTCCAGACTATCTACATTCTCAAACCCATTTTATTGAGGTCTGTGTTTTTCTCATTTTTATCTGACAGGGGAAGAAGTCTGATCCAGCAAATAGGTTAATCCTGAGATTCAGAGAGTACGTGATCAAGCAGACCCTCTGCACAACATAGTAAAACAAACAGATTCTCTGAAAGAGTGAACCTCAGAGGTTTAGCAGAACATCATGGTAGATGATGTGAGGAGGAGTATAACGTATAATACTCTGGCGGGAATCCTCACCTCAACCATGTGGCTCACGTATATCCTCCCATAGGGGAAAAATTAACTCAGTTTGCTCTTGCCTGTTCTCAGGCTCACAGGAATGAGGAAAAAAGAGACACGAATGTAGCAGGGCAGCACACCTGGTGAAGAGGGACAAATTGCCAGCCTCTCACCACCACACCAAAAATACTTGGCTTGGGAGTGCACATGCATTCTGAGCTTTTTCAGAAATTTCATCATCAAATCACTATGACTATTTTCAGTTATTTGTAGTAAAATGTAATTTGGAGTAAAATCCGTAGTAAAGATAAATGGAAAGGTGATGAAATTAAATATGAGTAAGATTTTACTTTTAAAAAAGGAGAAGGGTTCCCTGACAGGAAATCTATTCTAGAGTACTATCTAATAAACCAATCTTGGTGATTAAAAGATTTTAAGAAATAGTTTATAATGCATTTTGAGTATAGCTTTTTAGATGGTTTCACCAGAGTAGACTCCTGTGAAAAAAACATGTAAATAGTTGTAAATTTTTTTAACCACTTAGAGGGTGTAAAAGAGATGAGACAGGAGACCGGCCTCAATAGGCAGTGCACCTGAGTCCCTGAAGCGACATCTGCCCTGCTGCTCTGCACACATCTTGGCAGAGAAATCGAATATTCCCTAAACTACACAATATCTAAAAGCAACAAAATAAACACAGCAGAAAAATAGCTGTTGCAGAAGTATGTGTATGTTAATATTGTTAATATTGTTCTCTCCTTGAGCAGGAAACAATGAGGAAGACAAAGTGTCACCGACCTCAAGAAGCACAACATTTTAGCAAAAGAGGGGAATGGCGCAAGGGACAACTACAGACAGATGAGTTCTCATCACTCTGTTCTCAATGTTTAACAGTTCAATCCTTTTAAAAGCAAAGTATCCTCTACTCTCTATGGATGCTCTGTTCTAGAAAAGGGATTAACATCATGCATTATTTCCCAGGTAACTATGAATAAATCCTACATAACAATGCTGCCTCTGGTTTAGAACTCCATGATGAGCTCATCTGACTCATGCATCACACTTGTTCTACTTACTGCCACTTTATTCTACTCTAAATTCAGTTCATTTCATAGCTGTCATGAATGATGACGTTACTAGAAGAACATGAATCATGATAATAGACGAATTCACATTAATACAGTTCAACAAAAGCTGGGTCAGACCCACTGGATTGCTGAGAATCTTTGTCAAAATAAATTAATCTCTGTTCCCCACCCTCCCACCCCTTTAAAATTTCTAGCAATCTCTAGGCCTTTTATTCGATCGCTCAGTAGCAAGTTACTGGTTTTGATGTCAAATTCTTTCATGTCTTTCTGAAAACATGATAGATCTTAAAACTGTTAATTTTGTATTCAAGTTTTGGAGGCTCCATATGCTTCCATGTACAACCAAGTAATTAATCTGCATCTGCTTAAACACCAAATTTCTCAGTGACTAAACAATGAGACTGGTTTATATCATATAGAAATTTCTTGTTTATAGTCTAATATGTTGAACTACCAACCAGACCAATTTCAGGCCTAGATTTATGCTCCACATAAAGTTTTTTCACTTGATTGTTCTCCTTGATCTCAGGCATCGAAAACAACAACAGATTGAATCCTCCCCTCTGTTTCTTTGTTAGTGAACCTTTTGTCTACATTTGGTAATTTTGCCATTTAAGATAAAAAGACAGACGTACACCACGGTTTGACACTGCAAACATCACTCTAGGCAAATGAATAACTTTACTTGAAGAAACACTCTTCTTGGCACTAGACAATGCAGCATTGTGCTTTAACACAGGAGAAAATAGAAACATCAGTAAACCTGCAACACAATGCTCTTTCTGAGCCGCTGTGGAGACAACTGACATCTTTTGGGTAAAAAATAATCCCAGGAGTCAGGGAAGACAAGCACATAATATACTGTTTAAATAGCTATGGGTTTGACTAGGACACGGGTATAACAACTAAATATCTTTATGCTACTAGAAGCAAGCTATGAGTGACATATTACACTTAGGACCATAATACTTTAAATTCACAAAATAGCTAAATTACTAATTAATACCATAATTCAAGACTCAAACCTGAAATTATGCAGAGTGATACAGAACTCAGAAATAGCGACAAAAAAACTCTAATTCTAAGTAACTTAGACATTTAATGTTACAGGACCAGAGAACAGCACAGGAAAGACTTCCTCAGTTACCATAATTCAAATTTGTAATGAGACATATGATACTTTTCTTGGGAAAACAGAAAGAGAGTGTTGAGTCAGACAGCATTCAGCAATCACCCAAATTTGGTGACTATTGTGTCCTTCCGATACAGTAGACTGCACACTCTGAATCTCCTGGGATCATACCTTAAACAACTACCATGGATCTATATAATGGCACTGGAACGTGATCATCTAAACCAAACAGATTCCTACAGCTGCCTTTACGAGTTTTCTGCACCTCTTCATTTCCTTATGACACACTTTACTCAGGGCAAAGCGTGTTCTAGTAGCTTGGTTCTTTAGCAGATAAAACACAACACAACTGAAATACAAACATCTTCCTCAATTCACAACCAAGGCAAGCTCTCATATTTTAAAGAAATAAGCTTTTGAATTGGTAATAAGACCTTTTTTTAATTCATGCTACTGGTGATACCAGTAATGGAAGTACTTTACAATGTTTCAGAGAATCACATTTATTTACCTGTATTTGCAATAAAAATAGTTTAGCATACACAAAAGCATAAAAAAATTCATTGCTAGTTGTATAATACTAACATGTTAAAAATAATCCATCAGGAAAGCTAGCTGAAGGCATTATGTTAGAAAAAAAAATGAGTACTAGGTAAATGTGTACTGCTACATATTCCTGTCAAAATTATGGGGTACCTACAAAAATTTCTGTGGTATCCTATTTTCTCTAAGGCAAGGAAGGACCAAAACAAAATGCTTGGTCAAATTTATTCCTTCAAATTTACCTCCTGATAAGTATTAAACAACAGGCAATCAGAATCTAATTTTTCAGCACATTATTTTACTGTCGCCAAAATGCTGTGATTAATTAAGGTATCCATGCTTTATGAATGGAAATTTTCTGGAACAATGAACCTTGTGGCACTGGCGCAAATCACAGACCAGACACTCTAAGTTCAGTGCATGGAAAAAAGCAAAACACCTTCTAGGAACACTGCAACAAAGTAAGAAAATAATACATTATCTGTGTCAGCATTTAACTACTTCAACATTGTCCATTGCTCTCTTCCAAACCTCCTTTTCTCATTGGCTTCCCTTTCTCCATTTTTTCAACAGATAAAAGGAAGGATTTACAGAAAAACATCAATCATAGCACACCCAGCTCATTTCCAACTACTTAGTGTGTCTTTAGTAAGTGTGGCATGATACCACAAGAAGCAAAATATAAAAAGCACATGATCTTGTATCTAAAGATAACTTTTTGAAGGCTTGACTGAAATTATGAATATGCTTTAGTATTATAAAAACTAAATGCACAGTTGCATAACATGCCATTATTTTATCACATCGCCATCTTCATGCACAATTACTGGCTAGCAAAATACAAAGTACATGTTAGAAGTATATAGAAAATGTAGCTAAAAAATAAAAAAATTATCTGACTTACTAAAATTCATACTTCTAATACGTGCTCATAAATGTTTCATTTTTAACAAGTAGGTTTTCATCTTTACAAGTAATACTTGATGCTTATAGTGCATTGTATTTTAATTACCACACAATACTTTATTAATTAAAAGAGCCAGCAATGGTGAGATAATGAGAATACCAATAAAGCTGCATTCTCATTGTTACACAATAACGTTTGACAGCTCTTCAAAAATGCTACGAAACCTGATCCATCAAAAGTCCCAAAAACCATAGTACTCTCCTAGTTTGCTTTCTACAAACGAGGACATTCCTGACATAAATCACACATATTTGATCTGTATGGCCAGAAGGAATCAGGAGTCTCCAGCCATGTCCTTCCTCAATAGAAGACTCCAAAAGGGGCAACAAGGTAGAAAAGTGATTGTCAACCAACAACAGACCTCAAAGTAAAACTTTTCCAGGTAGAAATAAATAAATAGTATGTAACAGGAAATGCTATTTGGTGAAGAAAATCTGTGTGCTCAGATATTTTAAATCTGTGTGTTCAGGCATTTTAATTACGTAAAACGCCTTGGTGTTTTGAGCACATGGATTCTGGTAAACTGCAATTATTCAAGCAGCCCATTGACTTCTGAACAACTGTCCCATTCCTGTAGGGAGAAACAAAATGAAGGGCTATATAGCCCAGAAACTCTTGATAAGAACTTTTGACTGCCTTCAAAACTCATCGCTCAACAACGGCAGTCATGGCCATTACAAGACCCTCGGCTGCACAACTTTCATTTCACATTTTGTAAGCAGGCCAGCCAACCTTCTCCTTCCCAAGTCAACAGCTCTGAATCTTGAAATTTTTTTTTATGTTTTAACTAAATCACAAAGGCTGATCAGAATGCAAAAAGCTGCTTTCCTGTGTGCTGGCTGGAGAGGAAGATGGTAGCTCACACAGTGGACTAACACGTAATACGTACAATTACGGAAAAAAGTCCAAATCCAGATTAAGTCTTTCCTCACCATACAGAGGTTGCAGAGGCTGCTTGAACATGAACAGGGACAGAATAGGTTTGACATTTTTTTTGTTTCCAAGGGAGGTTTGGGATGATCTCTCCTTTCCCTACACATAATTATTTACTTCTAGCACATGATCTCTAAACAGGTCAATTGGCTCTTCTAACAAAGTTAACACTTTTCTTCCTGTTCATCCATGCCCTCTGTTTTTTCACCATTTTTCATCATATGTATTGAAAACCTCCATCAGACGATATTTCTACTTTCTTACATAAAATGATAAAAGTAATCAAGAACATAATTTAATATTTTCTAGAGGAATACTTCAGAAAGATTGAGTCTTCCAGTCTTGCAAAAGAGGCAGGAACATTAAAAAGCTCTGTTGTCCTAATGTCTTCCTAGTAGAAAATAGTGCATTTGATGTTCCTTTTATGTTCCTCTCTCAAACCTGAGCTGCAAGCCTGGCAGAAGATTCTGAAAAAGGATGGGCAAACAATCATGCAGCTATGCGACAAAAACAGAGACACACATCTTTAAAAGAATCCAGCAAAACAAAACAGGGACGAAGAAATCAGCCCACAACCCCAGTGGATACAGAACAGCCTACAGAAATGAAAAGCTCAGTTGTAGCTCTTGGACATGGTCCTGAGGACTGCAAAAGTCTGGGGGCAGGGAGTAAAATTGCTTGCAGGCTGTATTTCCTATTGGAAAAACCTGAAAGAGTAGAACAGGAACATATCTGGAAAAGGCCCTGCTCCAACTTTTGGGTAGAACAAACCAGGTGAGACAAGGAGGCTACTGAGCAGCAATCTGAAGTTTAGTGCTTTTTCGACCTCTGTTCATATGTTTGTTTAAGGTAGGTCCAATCCTGGTTAGGAAATTCCTAAGTTCTATGACAATCCCTTGATCCACACAGGTACCAGAAAAAGCTATAGTAACTGGTGATTGCAAAAAAAAAAAAAAAAAACAGGCACAAGTCCACAAAACTATGAAGCAGGCTGACACAAACCTTGAGTAATAGATGTTTTATTTATGGAATTTTAGCAGTATGGCCACTTGACCTCTTTCTTCTCTTTTTTTAATGAGACCTGAGCTTAGTCAACAACCTTGTCCAGAAACACAGATTGTTTCATATTCTGAACAAGCCTCCTTTTTTTTCTTAGCAAACCTCAGCTCCTCATGACTTCTCAGCAACTTTGAAAAGTTTCTTTGGTGGACTGTGCAAATTACGAAACTTCTGTGTTAAGTAAAATGCCAATCAGCACTTGAAGAGGAGATTCTCATAATTCTTTCTTTTCCCTCTGTATCTTGGACTAGACCTACAATAAGACTTTAATTCGTTAATTATTAAGTCCTTACATTGATTATACAGTGACAGAACCAAGAAGTGCAGGGAAGTGCCTTGCAATTTTCAATACACAGAGTAGATTCTTGGCTGAACCTAAAATTTACCTGTTAGCCTAGTTCTTCACCTCCCTTAAAATGAACTCTTCTCAGAAACTGGTTCTGCATTTCTAATCAAGCCCTGTTAGCTTTCCTTATAAAAGTTCTTTAACCAGTCTCAGGAAAAACTGCTGCCTTATTGGCTCACCAGAAAAACAGTTTGCTCCTTGTTTATATGGTGTTTCTTAATGAAAGACTATAGTGTCTGAAAATAAAAACTTTTTATGCATTTATACACTCTAGCTCCTCTATAAAATGTCTTAATTCCTAGGGGACCAGTAAAGTCCATTAGCAAAACTAGTACTAATATTCTCTGAAAAAACTATGGTAAAACTAAAAATCTTATGAACGCTTCATATTATGCTAATAGCAACATTATCTTAATTAAAACACAGCCTCTGCAGTACATTAGATTAGCTGCTCTGGAAGCTCATTATCTAACAGTGAAGTGAATAGAACTGATATTTAAGATAAAATATGCTTCCTGGCTTTCGATTATGAGACAGTGCATAGAGACTAGTAATGCCACCTAACAAATGTGCTCCCCCCAGCACTGGATGCAAACTGCTTCCAGCTGGAAGTAGACTGAGTTTGAGTAGTCTCTGATAATTTTAGGACCTTAGATCCACTAACTACATGTCCTTCAGTACATTTTTTATGTCATCCAGAGAAACTCTCACACATCTTTTTTTGCGCTTCAAAGCTGAAAGCCAGCACATGAACATTAACAGAAGCCACAATCCTTAAAAAGGCAAGGAAGACTGCTGGAAAGAAGAACTTGAATGAATGCAGAGGAGAATGTACATAAAGGTAATCATAAAAAAAAAAAGAAAAAGAAGAAAATTAATTTTGATTCACTACAGCAATGCCTATTTTTCTCTGTGGCATGCGTAACCCCGAAAAAGTTAATGTCTTACTTCACAATATAAGGAGAGATTTGAGCACTGCTGAGATTTCACAAAAACTGACAGGTAAGTGGGGATATGTCTCAGAGCCGATGCTAACGAGGGAGGGTAATTGATTACACTTTCTCACCGATTTAAGCAGCTCACCCTGCATTGCAGGAAAGGAACAGTCACGATCCAGGATCCTGAAATCTCTTCGAGGTGACGCACCTGGCTCCCCATGGCTGGAGGGACAGGGGCCTCCCCTCCTCCCTGCAGCATCTTGACTAAAATTGACAAAAAAATTTGCCTGAACAGCCAGAGATTCTGGCTTAAATGATTTCTAAGTTTGAGGAACCTGATCCCGTAATTACCAACTCAAAGGGAACTTCAAACCATCAATCTAATAAGCACGTTAGTTAGAAACACCAGATTTACATGTTTGGACGAAGCAGATCAAGTATAAATTTGGAGAAACAACGGTACGACTTTTTCTTTTTTTCCTTCCCTCATTAGCCTCTTCATTTGAGAAAACTCTGCTTGTCTAAGTAAGAGGTAACCAATGGCTGGTGCTGAAAGTACAGCCTTCTCATTTTGAACTCATGAGTAAGAAGTCTCAGATCCCCAAGATTTTTTTCCTCAGCTACAGCAAACGGCAACTGACAGAAATGGAAACAGAAACTGCTTCCTGTAAGAACCAAAACCGCTAGAAAAAAGCTTGGTCCTAACTAGCTTACTTCAGATCTTTCATTTAGCAAAATAATTAGTAGATTACTGATCATTTGGCTCTCTTGTAACTTTACAACAATTTTCAGATAACAATAACTTATATGTCAGGGGACAGTGTCAGCTGAAAGTCTTGAATTAGCTCTAAATAATTAACATTCTTTTTTGGTAATAATTGCAGCTTAAGAACATGCTCCAACAAATATTTAGCAACACTTACAATAAAACATTTGAGATTAATAATTCACAGTGGTGAAAAGAATCATACACTCCAAGAAAATTGCATAACATGAGAAAGTTCTGTAAATTTTGTGTAATGAATCTCAAAAATGTGTCCTTGACAGTCCCTTCTGGTGATGAAGAGACACAACAAATATACTGAGGAACTACCCATCTCACAGTTTTGACTTTCTAGTAATGCTAAAACTAACACATTAAACCCTGAAACACCTTATTTTAGTGGTCTCCAGAAGACCGTGTGTATTTTTAACATTCATAATGTGCCCTGCTGGTTGTCCTGTTCCCAGGACTCACATGGAGGACTGCTGCCAGTAATTGCTGCTCTCTTGCCTCTCAGCTAATTACATTCTTAACTCCAAGTGGAGTTTAGAAAGGTATAATATCCTGCAACATGTTTTGTTGCCTAATAGAAAACATACCTTTAACAGAGTTTTTTGGTGTTGGATGATGAAACAATCCCTTTAGTCAGGTTCATTTCTACACTTCAGAATGTCAAAAGTTTTCTCTTTAGTGTCCCCCAATCGCTGCACTTGTTAAATGGTGTAGCAGCTTTGCTTTCTGAAACTTCTGACCAGCAAATAAATCTAAAATAGTGCTGGGGAATTCAGAACAAAAACTCAAATGTTTAAAAAAATCATACTCTGTGGGACTACTAACAGCTTAGGGAACTTACTCCTGCATGTCTCAGACAGCTGAGGATACTTTTTATTGTAGTTACGTGCTTTAATATTTGTATTACTATCAGAGTTTGTTGGCAATTCACAAAGCAGTATGAAAATTGACCATTGTTTCCCACATTTTAAGGAGAGGTGCAGAATAACTATCATAAAAAGCTACCAATCGAGCCAAGAGAATAAATCAGAGAGTCAAGACATGGGAACCAGAGGAGATCATTGAGGGGTGTTTGCATTTGGACACATCAACCATTAGATCCAAAACAGACCCAACTTTTAAAGCAGCCTGTGTGAGCTCTGCAAGAAGGCAGAGCTGGCCTCAGGGAGCAGGCCGTATCTCCCAAAAGGGACACAGAAATGGCTACATGCAAGACACACAGACAAAACACAAGTGTGTACAGAGATACAAGGCCTGTAGAAACACAGGTCTGTGTGTTTTCTTGTGGTCAAGCATTAAGTTCCACGCTACACACATTTGTAACAGTGGGATCAGTAGAAGATCACAGACTCACGGAACGGTTTGTGTTGAAGGGCCCTTCCCAGCTCCCCCAGTGCCACCCCTGCCATGAGCAGGGACATCTTCACCAGCTCAGGTTGCTCAGAGCCCCGTCCAGCCTGGCCTGGGATGTCTCCAGGGATGGGGCATCCACGACCTCTCTGGCCAACCTGGGACAGCCTCTCACCACCCTCAGGCCCAACAATTCCTTCCTCATGTCCGGCCTGAATCTCCCTCCTTTAGTTTAAAAACATCACCCCTTGTCCTGTCACAACAGGCCCTGCTCAAAAGTCTGTCCGGAAAAAAAAAGTACAGCTCCTTTTTTTCAATCTACTGAGAACACTTGAATGTTAATGAAATTGCACACATTTTTGACCACCATATTGATAGAACTAAATTAATATTGTATTTCCAATGATTCAGCAGACAAGTGGCCCAAGGAATCATTCATAATCCAGCATTCTCAAATGTGAGTTTTCTAATAAGGCATTTGAGGGTTGAACCACGACAATGATTCAAGAACTCTGAGAACTGATGTCCTGTCCTGGTTAAGGTCCTACATCATCTTCATCTTATCGCATTTGAGGTCCTGCCCATAGCAAATCACAGCACAGTTAGCAGTGCTCATCCCTGCATCTCTGCACCCCAAATAACTGAGAAAGGCACAAGTTTTGACCTTAGTAGGCAGACTCAGCTTGGGATGATGCTGCATAACTTGCTAGCTAGCTTGTAATCACTAACATCAAAACACAAGTGATTCTCACACCTACCTAAGCCAAAATATAGTGTCTAGAACAGACTAAAAGTCAGAGCAGACAAATACGTTCTCACATTTGTATCAAAATGGGAATATCACAGACAAATTCTTTAATATGCTGTCCAAAACACCTGCCTCCACTTTTATATTCACATCTTTCCGTTGATTAAATGAGGACATAACATCCGTGATGTAATGGAAGGGCAGGAAGCATGTAACAAATCTCTTAATTTTTAAGACATTTCCAGGAATGCAGAAATCCACAAGAACTTTTCATATGGAAGATGAAAAAATAACAAAACATTCTGGCAATGCATTATTCCTAAGCACAGAGCAAAACCAAAATTGATTAGAGGCAAAATGCCAAGATACAGTAAGTGGGATGTGTCAGCCAGTATGCAGAGCTGAACTTTGAAACTATGCAAGCTTATTTATTTCTATACAGGAGAAGAACTGTCCCAGGTTCAATCTCCTTCAGGAGTTTTTCTTTCCCAAGCACTGAATCGTATCAGGCATTTCAGGGTCTTCGTTTACAAACCCTTCCAAGCCTCTGCTTGCACATATATAAAACTGTGACATATTAAAAATTAATGCACTTACTCTCAGAAGCCAGACTCCCAGCCTGCATTGTCTCTGAAAGGAGCTGGAGAGGAACATGAGTCTCTCATACGAGTTTGAGGAGTCCTTATCAAATATTCAGTTAACCTAATTCCTGAAAGAATGTGAATTTTTAAATATGACTTTAAATGTACAGGAGTGCATTACCTCTCTGCTAAATTTTTTATGAACCACTCACATTGAATATATACACGATGCATTTGTTTATGAATAGACAATTTCAAAGTGCATTTCATATATACACATTTCAAAGATGATTTAATGTGAGCTTTACACACATACCAAAAGTAATTTAAAACCAGTTACTATAACTGTTTAATGAGTAGCTCTGGACAGGGAAGGGGTTGCATTTGTTATTTTCCATCCTTCACTCAGGAGGTATAAACTTAATAAAATGCAAGTTGGAAAACAAAATAGCTACTGCCCAGTAATGCAAGAACACTTACCAGAACAGAGACGAACACTAGACAGAGAGCTGTAATCGAGCACTTAAAGAACAGATAAATCTCTGATGCTTTACAATTTCTGAGCATTGACCACAATGTCTGTGATGGGCCAAACAATCAAAAGGCTGTAAGATTTGCTTACATTTCAGCAGGAAGGGCACAAAAAACCCCACCAAACAAACAAAAAAAAAGCCACAAACAACCAGCAAACCCACAGATCAGTTTTGGAATTACAGTGCTTCAAAAAAACTTTTAGACAATTAATATTTTTCAAGTGTGTATGAAACTGCGATGGCATAAACATGCTGTACTGCTGTTGTCTTTTCTTACCAAGCAGAAAGCAAATGTAGGACAAGCACTTTTTTGTGTTGAGATACTGCAAAAACCTCTGTGGAACAAATCAATGGAAAACCGCTCAGATTGCCCTAATCAGACAGAAGCAATCATGACAACACCAGTGAGATTCTCCAATATTTGGGGTATCAAAGGAACTGTATGAAACTTCATGAAACACAATCGTCAAAGTTTACTGATGGTGGACACTGGAGAAGATGCAACAATGTCCAGTCCAGGAACAGATTCTGAGCTGGTTCCTGTTACAGCCCCTGCAATTAGATGTGGTGGTGAATCAAGCTGCTCCCAAGTGATGCTGAACATCTCCAGTGCCCTTGAGTTTCTGTTCATGCTTGGGGGCACATAGAAGGGAGCTTCACTGAGAAGATATAATTTTAAAGGAATGACATTATCCACAATAAACTCATTTGTGCTGATGTACTGAATTACCAGTCACCTGCAAAAGCGTGACTTCTGCAAGCCAGAACAAATTCTGAGGCTTACAAAAGTGCCAGACCTAGACAGGACACCGTAAGTACAGCAAAAGATAACAAACCAGACCTTTCAGGACTGAAGACTGAGCTTTCTGGTACATCTTTGGTTTGCTTTTTCCTGTTCCTATTACTAAGTATTTATCTTCAAAAAAGTAGCTAGGTTATGGTTGGACTCGCTGACCCTGAGGGTCTCTCCCAACCAAAATGATTTAATGATTCTACAATCAATTTTTTTCTGACCAAGCAAATATCAACTGCATATCCTTCTAAATGTATCTAGAAGCCATAAGCTGGGCACAAATTTATCCATTCCACTCAAGTGTTATCTGCATAAGGTACAATATATGTAGTAAAACTCATCGTATGATCTGGCAGACCTGAGACACTGGATATTCACTTAAAACTGCTGCATCGCCGATCACTGAAGTAAATGCTTCAGCAAGTAAGACCTTTCCAGATGCTTTCTCTAAATAATGGCCATATATACCTTTTTTGTGACAGTTACAATAAGTAGCAGTAGTAGAGAATGGCTCTGCTCTAGTTAAGGCTTACTGTTTAGTAAATAGCTGTTCACTGTTTAAAAGGATTATTCTTCCAAACTCAACATCAGCTCTACTTTGCAGATTCATTTCTACCCATGGGATTCAATAGGAGAATCAAATGAAAAGTGGTGGAAACAGCACAATGCCTTCTGTTTGCAGGAGCACTAAGCGGGAATTGGGCATTGGTGGTGTTTTCAGGCTCCGGTCGTCACCCATACAGCAGGACAGGACTGACTGGAATTCAGGATACAAATGACTGATAAGGATCCGTAGGTATAGTTGCCATGCTTTTGTTTTTAATTAATTAAATAAAATCTTACAAAACTTCAACACATCTAACAGATGGATCAAAAAAAAAAAAAGACAACAAACAAAAAAAAGCTGTTCTATATGCAGAGAGGGAATCATGGTAATACTGTTTGTGCAGAGCCCAGCAACATTCAACTGTTGCTCCCAAGCATTAGGCTAATTCAAGGAACAATGTAGAAAAAACAACCTGTAATAAGCTATCCAATATCAAAACATTTCTTCATCTTTGGGGGATGGGTAGGGGCAGAAATTATTTTTTAAAAAAGAACAAAAATAATCTAAAGAGGAGCAGGTGGGTTGTAGTCCGCATACAGATCATGCAGGCACGGAGTAGATATTTCAGTAAAGTATATATTGCCAACGATGATGATGATGAACAAATCCGGGCTGGAAATTGAAGAGAGTGTCCCTTACTCAAGAAGTGAAGTTCTAGAGCAAAAGTAAAAACAGGAGAAAGAAAGTGCACCTTGTTTCCCAAGTAGTCTCAGTTCTCCAGTGTGATAAGAGGACATGGTTATAAACCATATTCAAAGGACTCCCAGTCCTGCATTTCAGTATTTCTGCCCTACTTTTTCTACTAAGCTCAGGTGTACTATATGTCAAATAGTTAAATTTTCTATAAAGTGTAATAGCTTCTCTTCAGCCTTGCAGTTTCAAAGTGCTATCTTTCCCTCACTCCTTTGTTTTGCAGAGTTAACGCTTTAACCCCAGTCTCGTTTGTAATTAGGTCCCGAAGGAAGGCACATTTTCCCTCCAGTTCAGCACACCTTTGTAACAGGAATTTATGAACATGAAATGGAAACAAACTAATTCAAGTGTGTGGGAAATCTATCCCTTCAGAATCCAGCTCTGAGAGGTTCCAAACTCAGGCAGAAACCTGCAAACCCACTAGTGCCGCTGTCCCCCTGGGAGCTCAGCACCGCTCCACCCAGGTCCTCAGCAACTCACAGCTTGGAATACAGGAAAGAAAAATCAAAAATGAAGGAAAAGGAGAGGAATGTATGTCATAGTCCAAGCTCTTAACCACAGGAATGCCGAATGAGTTACCATTGCTGCAAATAACTATTCTCTCTACAGTGCAAAAGGAGTTCTGTTTTAAAGCTCTCTGACTTGGGTATATAAATCATGGGATTAAATGTTATCTGCTCATTTAAGTAAGGTACAGAACTGTCAAAAATGTTTATATCGGTGGGAAGAGCTATGAAAGTATAACTCCGCTACACACAAGTTCTTTTTAGAAATGTCGGGGAAAGTACAATGTATGAATAACTTAGGTTTTGGGTTTTTTTAAAAAATACTGAAACCTATTTAAGGATATCATATGCTTTCTGGGGAAGAATGCCCTTTAGACTCGGTCAGGTTTAATACACAATGCAACACACCTATCATTAGAAACAGAACAAGCAAACGTGGACTGATTCAATAAATTCTACAGTATAACGATCAGGAAAGAAAAAATGATCAGAAAAACATGTACAAATTCAGAATTTCACCAGTTTCGGGGCTTAAGACCCCACAGGACTACGAAATCATGCACATTGCCTGCTCTGCAGCACACTGAAACACACCATGTCCATCACGTTGCTCGGACAAAACAGAACATCCCGAGGTGCAAAGAGGCAGCAAACCTGCTACACACCTTGACGGGTTGCTCTCAAAGCTAACTACCCTATTAAAAATAAGTTAGATATACCTTTTTACATGACAAGAACCAAAGGCAGGGAGCTCCTTCCCCAGCTGACGTGCCTATATTTATGTAACATTGCAGAAGCAAGACACCGTCTCCCTTTCCCCTACTCTCACCGCTAGCAATCTTGCAGGAAAAAAAAGTCCACTGAAGAGACCTTTCTTGCCTTGCTGAGGGGCTCCTGGATTATCATCATCATCCTCCACATCCTTTTAGGTAAGCTGAGCATATTGAACTCTTAAGGTTTTCTCTGTTCGGTATTTTCTTCAGCCTGCAAATTGTTTTTGTGACAATCCAAGACATTGTTTTTCAACATCTTCCTAAAAAAGCACACACCAAGTGCAACATCCTTCTAACATCCTTCTCAGATGTTCTTTATTCACAGGTGAAACCAACTCTCCTTGCAGCCAGGGTTTTCAGTTCTATACATCTCAAGGTTACTATAGAATGATTTGCTGCAATGTTACACTAGATACTCTCTCTGAATTGCTTGCTAACTGTGACTCCTAGACCCCTTTTATAATTTCTCCTTTCCAGGATACTGTTCCCCTCTTAGAAACATGAGAGCTGCATTTCCCATTCCTCAGTGCACAGGCAAATACCAATTTTGACTGTATTTAAAAACTGTTCTTTGTTCAAATGAGGCTACTTCACAAAGTCACTCAAGCTGTCATCTATGCCTTTCTGCAACATGTTGCCTGCCAATTTTATTAACAGCAAATGTATTTACTTTTAGATCATTAAATAAAGCGTGATAAAGCATTGGATGGAATGCTCTGAAAAATCTCAGCAGAAATATATTTGTTCAGTGATGCTAGAAAACTACTATATTTTTGTGCATGGCTATTTTTAACATGAGTTTTAATGACACCACGCAGCAAAAATTTTTAGAAATAATTGTGCAGCATTGGATCAGTTCCCTGTAATGCTGTCACGGGTGTGAAAGGCAAAGGCTGAGTTTATTCCTCAAATCTCCCCCAGCAGCTGCTTCATAGCAGCTTCCATGTCCTGCCTGCAGCTGGTGGCACTGCAAGACGTACCCTGGCACCTCAGGTGTACAGAGAGACGGCTGCATCTTGCATTTTAAAAATCACGTGTTTCTAAGGCATTTTTTGTAGATGTCCCTTGCATAAGCATCAGCAATCCCTTTCCTGACACGCTTCAGCACTATTACTAGATATCCACCAACAGAAGCATCAGTTATAGACTTTTGTTCAGTCTGCGATCACCTGCTGTATTTAAATGTACCAGATTTATATCATGAACCCACTGTATTTCTTTCACTCTTATTTGAATTACATGCACCAGGAGAACTGCAAGTCAACATTTTGCCTTTCTCAATGTATTCCTCACATAGATTATTCTTTAACATTTAATATTTTTAAGTGTTTCTTCAGTCACTTCAAACATATGTAATTAAGACCAGTTTCTGCTCCTGGACAAAAATAAAACTGTAATAAGCTACATTACCCACCAAATCTTACATTAGTTGTGTTCTTTAATGAGAAAACATTCTCATAGTCACACCAGAAAATGTTACAGGCCGTCTGTATCAAATTATGAACTCCAGCGTTACACGTTGGGCTGTTTTGATGCATTCAAAGACAAACCTATTGCAATTCTTTACAGACAATTGCCCTGTCAAAGGATTATTTTATTTTTTTTTTCTGTAGAATCATGGAATCATTTCGGTTGGAAGAGATCCTCAGGATCATCAAGTCCAACCATAATTCATAATAATAATTCATAATTCATCAGTGATTAAAACAAAGACTTACCAACACCTGCCAGTCAATCTGCTGACTGAATGATACAGCTGTAGCTCCCTCTACAGAAGCAAAGAAGAGCACGACCAGCCCACAGCGGCACAAGGGGCAGCGTCTGCTCTGTATGAAATATCACATGCACAGATTTGGATCTGGATTTCCTAGACGTGCATAAAATGCCCCCTCCCCTGAAAATAACCTGAAGAAGAAAGAAAAAAAAAAAAAAAAAGAAAGCTAGGAACACTATACTAAGATTGGAAGGCTGACAAATCTCAGCCTCCCACTGGATGTTGAGGTCAAACCTAAATGAACGTTCACCTGGAGAACATCCTGTGAAAATCTGCAGCTGTCAAAACTTGACAGTTTCTGAGATTAACACTGTTTCACCTTGGCTCCAGCCACAACATCTTCAAAGACATTAAATAAAGCCCAATAATTCCAGCATAAATAGAAAACTGCACATTGGAAAACTGGTATCAGGGTACAGGGCAGCATGGTAAAACTCTATGGCCAAAATAAAATAAACGGTCATGAATGAAAATGACAGAGAATGCGAGATTGAGAGTCCTTTCATTTAATAAGAAGCTGCAACTGGATGTTGCCAGAACAAATCTTGCTCAGAAAATGTGGTACCTGTCACAGGGCCACCCACACAAGACCACCGACATGGCAGTAAAACACTGAACATAACACAACCAGAAAAGGAATTCAAAGACTGAAAGAAATGATCGAAACCATCAGAGGGAGTATTTGCAGCAATGAAACAAGCAGCAAGTGTTTAGATTAGTTCCCATTCACTGCCTAGTAATTCTGGATAGGATGAGTTTCCTATACAAACGTAGGGCAAAGCACAGGGCCTATATGAATCTAAAATGTCAGGTCATGCTTCAAGTAGTTGCTTAATTGTGCTTGCCAGCAAAATATACAACGAAAAAGGCTGCTAGTTCTGTTAGAATGCATGCAAACAAAAGATGAATAAGCATAAAAGAAATGGAAAATCTGCAAGCAAATTTTAAATATGAAGTTATTTTCAACCCTTGGGCCTTTTAAATGGCTCACAAGACCTTTTTCTACATTTTCATTAGCAGTATGAATTTATCTAGTACTCTAATCAGACCTAATACTTCAAGAATCGCTTTGCAGGCAGGTTTCTATCTTATTTCAGCTATTCTTATAATCATTTCCATTTTCAAAAACAATTAAGCAACAACAAAGAAAAAGTCAGCAATTACAGCAGCGGAACTTGAAGTCCCGTGACCATGGTATTACAACACATCTGGCTAGCTGGCAGTGGATAAGGCACAGCCTTGCAGTCACTGAAGATTTCAGTGGGCACTTGGGGAACAATCTCAGTCATCTTTGGCACTGAAAGACACAGATGTTTACAACAGCAAGAATTAATTACTGAGGCTTATTAAAGTACTGCTGCAGTACAACAATTCTGCAAACACCACCAGTAAAAGCATTTGGTTCACTTATAAATTGCCACTGTAACCACCGTAAATATAATTAAAAAAAACCAACAGCACACCACAAACAACAGAACAACAAAAAACGCCCAGCCATTCATTTGCTAGAAACAGGATAGAAATAACAGAACAGAGGTTAGACTAATATTCCAGTGTAAGCAGCACACTCTTCTGAAGGATTAAGAGTAGTGATTTAGTGAGCAATATCACTATTGTGCTCCTCATCAGTCACAAGGAATAGTCTGCTGGCTTATGCTTCTATGGTTACCTGAAAAGCACGTTCAAAATATTTCCTAGGAATGTGGCTGTAATACAGTTTTTCTCCTTTGAGAAGTAAGTAGAGCTTCATTTTCTAATGTTAATCTTCAAGTGACAGGCAATATAAAATAGCTATTTGTAATCACTCTCAAAGAACTATTTTCTCTCAAAGACTTTTAGTAAGTTTAATTAAACACAATTAGGATGAAGGAGCATAACTTACATAACACATTAGAGTTTCTTTCAGAACAATTATATAATGATACAGTTAAATAAAACTGAAACAACAGCAGTTTATTCTCCATCTCCTTCGAACTTGCTTTATGTCCTAAAAGAGAGGAAGGTGAAGCAGTGGCTGAAAAACTCTCTATCACTATTGCATCTTGCCTACGGAAGTGAGATAGTTGCTGGGAAAATTCACAGCATCTATCTCACAGGTTTCCTTACTAGACTAGAGATGCTTAAAGAGCTTTGATTTTTGGCTACAAATAAAGCCCTGGTTTAAAAGCAATCTACTCGATGTAGTTTCTCCCCATCAGATCCAGCAAGCCAAGCTCTTCTCCCTGTCCCTTGTTTAATTTAAGGAGGCTGCTGCTGGAGTCTTTTGCCTTCATGCGCAGGACCAGCAGCTCAGCGATACTTGGAAAAGTCACCTTCTACTTCCACATCCAGTGACCCACAGGATCAGGAGCATCCTTGTCCACAGAGCCTCCAGATCTAGGAAATCTTACAGTCACGTCACTTCTCCCTCATTCGGAAAGGCAGCATGTGAATAATTTTCTCCATTCACGTGATGAAGCTTTACCACTAAAATGCAACCCAACTGTGTATATTTAATGTTTTAATTTCTGTTTTAGGACAATGGACTGCTGGCATCTCCTCCACTACACTTGGGACCTATTAAAATGTCACTGGTCGACTTCACTTCAATCCAAGAAGGATTTGCCAGAAGTCTGTCCCGGTTCTTTTAAGGTAATCCCCTAACAGGACCAAGGCTAAATAAACAGGACACTCATGAAACACAGACATCTGAATTACACAGCAGCATCAGCCAACTGCTTTGGGTAAGGCAGAGGAGAAGGGTGGGATGTCTCAGCGCCCTTCTGGCGTTGCACATGACAAATGCTCTTCCTCCTCAGTTCTGCGAAAAACGGTTTTCTTTGCTGATTGCACAAGAGAAATTCAGAGTTTGACAGTGGCACAGAAAATAACCGGTAAAAGCACGAAATCGCCACTGAGAAGAGGCAGTTTAGAGCAGGCTCTTTTTAATGCCATGTAACCAGAGAGCAGTGAAACCTCAAGTTTATTCCGTTGTAGAGCTGATGTACACAAATGAAGATACACTTTAGGCATATGCATAGCCCTGCATGTAAACATACAGATGTACATGCATACTTGTTTACTTATTTCAAAAAAACCCACATCTGGAAGGGCCAGAAATCTCTGAATGGAATAAATCTGAACTTTAGCATGTTGAGTTACTTGGCTGCTAATTTTATCCGGTACAAAAGCACTCCTTCAGGAAGGGCTCCATGCACAGATATTTCCATTGCCTTCTGAGAGCTCAATAGTTAAAGAAAAAGCTGTATTCCCTTTGCACACTGATCTCTGCAGACGTGTTGTGTCACAGGAGACAATCCCCCCGCAACGCATACCCGTGGGTGAACACATTATAGCTTCCTTCACTGCAACGAAGATCTGACGAACCATTCTTAATTAACTAACCCAAACAGAAAGCAATGGCAAAGGAGTGCCTCCCTGCAAGCAACCACCCACTGTCACCAGCCACAAAAACATTGGGGATGGAAGACAGATAAGTGCTTCATTTAGAGATATCAATAACCTGTAACTTGTCAAAAAGGCCTCTAAGGTTTAAGCATTCGGAAACTCAAGGATCACTGTTAGCAAAGAACATTTCTTTTCTAACAGACAGACTTCTTTGCCTTATTCTTAGAACTCAGACAAATGTTTGCTCTACTGATTCCCAACTAACTGACAGAAATCTCAAGATTTTAAAAGATAGTGTAAATATGGTCAGATAACTAACAGAGCATATACTCTATCATATTGGATAAAGAATATACTTGAAAAGTGAAATAACATCTTGACTATACCTTTTGCACACTACAAGAACAGCAACATAAATATAAATTAACAACCAGGATCCAGAATAGATCTGCTTTAAGAAACCAATTGTGTGATTTGTCACATTATTCAGAAATCAGTAACACAAACATGCATATATACATTTTTTGTGGTACCTTTGCATTGTGAAAGATAATATACCTCTTCCTTCCTGGAACTCAATATTAGCATTTCTGTTGGGGAATTCCTTTAATAGATAGCTTCTGTTGAAGAGTTATTTTAAAGGCTTTCATCCCCCACTGCATTATGCTTAAAAGAAATAAAAATGCTCTAGCTGTTACACATAAAGCTGGAAAAGTCTCTGTTGTTACACATAAACGGAAAATACACGTTATGCATTCCAGTGTTTGAAAAGCAATATGTACTTGTTGAAGGCTACTAACTAGATATTATGTTTAATATAAACTACATTTAAATTAACAGCAGAGAATAAAAATTCATCTGAAATGGCATAGGCAGAAAAATCTTTCCTTTCAGGGAATGACCACAGAAGAACTATTTTAACCCAGTGAAATTCACTATTTTCATTATATATCTGTTCAACAGTGATTCAGAATACACCTGCTGGTTTTGAGTAAAAAAGTTCAGCAGGATCAAAAATATTATACTTCTGGGGCAACAAGGGTATGCAGTTGTTTGGCACCAGAACACAAGCCCATGGAACCCTTCCCTCATAAACTTAAAATGATGTGCATGCTAAAGTATTTCACCAGACTGAGGTCAAAGTCATAAATTAAACTTCTACAGCACAGAACTTGCCTCATTTAAGTAAAGATGATTATTCTGAAACCGTATTCTACTCCAGACACCTAATGAAGTGGATTTGTGTGGCACTTCATTTTGCACAGCAGTACACTGCAAAGTTCAGCATTTAATATTATTTAAGCAATAAACTACACGATTTTCCAAGAAGCAGAATCAAGTCTCCTAATCTTGGCTGAAACGCCGCCAGTTTTGGGCGTGATGCACCTTGGAGAGGCTGCAGCTGCCTGGGGTTTAACTCAGGACAGATCGACTGCAGAGACTAAACTGAGCCTAAACTGAACAAACCGGCACCAGAACCAGCAGCAACAGTTGTGCTGGTCAACCCAAGCCAAGATCCTTCCTGCTGCAGCTACAACACTTGACAGAGATATCAGCGGTTAGTAATTAAGTCATCTTTCCACTATGACATTGATTATCACAGAAACAGAAAGACAGGACTTGGTGAAAGGATTTAAGGGGGCAAGCAGCAGCGTCCGGGTGTCCTGGGATCAGCGCCCTTCCCACAGAAACATGTTACCTGTTACCAAAAGACCCTTAACACTACTGGAATCTACACAAATACAACAGGTTTATCACAGCACAGATAAAGGGAAGGAGAAAAAGATTTAAAAAAAAAATAAAATCCTAAACGCCAAACAAAGGAGCAATTATTAAATTAGTTCCTGTGAACACATGAACTGACAGAATAGCTCACACAGGCTCTCATCACAAGTGGATCATGCAATTATTTCAGTTTACCCATTCAAAACACTTACTCCTCTTGTCAAGACTATTTCCTTCATATGTGCCCGTAAAGCCCTGAGAACAGCTCTGGAAGCTCACATGTACTCACACACGTTCATAACACGGTTGCTCCCTTCATGCGCCATTTCCTTCCTCCCGCAGCTCTGCAGGCAGGATAAATACTTTCACTTATCTCTAGGCAGAAAAAAAAAAACCAAAAAAACCAACAAAATACAAACCTAAGATAAGCTTGAGCCTGTGGAATTAAAATTAGAAATATACTCCCAGCACTGTTTGAGCAGTGTTTGCCTTGAGAGCAAAGCTCTGCCATTCGTGCAGCAATCTGACTTCTTGTTAAGTTCTGGCCGCTCAACAGCAGCTGTGACCTTGAAATAAGCAAAACTTGGCAAGCAAGCAAAAAAGCCCACCTGGGAAATGGAGTCTGGACACAGTGTGGGGCGGTCACACCATGAGTGAAAAACTCCCCACACAAATGCTGGCCTTCAACTGCTTTTTTTTTTGTGCTGAAAAATACTTTGTTAAAAATATTTTTTTAAATACTAACACAGAAATCAAGCCCCTGAAAAAGTTCTTCATCAACAAGCACACATGGCCATCAGGTTGTATTTCTGCATCTTCCAGTTGGCAAAAAAAAAAGCAAAGTCATAACTGCAGTGCTCAGCTGATGCACATTTTTTAAATCTCTAGAACAGCTCACTCAAACACAAAGTTGCAGGCAATAATAAATTCTGCCCAATATAATTTAAAAAGTACTCCCAATTTGAAAAATGTCAGATTGATCTGTTTATATCAGTCTTCAGGGTGCCAAATGCCTTATAAAAGACTAAGTACCAAGGGATGGCTTGAATCCCTGCTTTTGTTGTTTGTTTCTTCGGGGAGATTTTTTTTAAGCATTAATGGAAGAATTCAGGGAAAATATCCTTCCATTTGTTTTAAAACTTGGTTATTTTCCTTTTGGTTTTTTTCTACATGTTAACCTTAAAAACCAAACCATAGCAACAAAATGAAAAAAAACCATACAAGTTGTTTGAGATCACCCTTGCAGTGAAGGGTCATTGACAAACAGGAAGTTAGTTAGTAGCCTCAAAATATTATTTTGCATATCAAAATTCTAAAATATTATAAAGTTTATTACTACTTTTTAAAAAACTAAAGCCCAGTCATATTTGGAATCCTTTGCCCTTGTGTATCTGTACAAAATTGTGCAAAATATCTCTCATCTCTTCTAACATTTTATGTTTTGTCAATATCAGATTTTATGAACTGAAGTTGAGAGGGGTGACGTTCAGAGATGTTACTTTTGAAAAGAGCTCACTGGCGTTTAGGGCGTACAGTTTTTTTCCCTGCATCTATGATACCTGGATTTTTGATTTTAATGTGTTCCAATCTACTGGGTTTTAATTGCAGTTCTTATTTAGTATTTCATAATATCCAAACAACTTACATTCTAAGAATAAACATGTTCATTTCTGTTTTCAGATCTAAATAATTAAGGAAGATGAAGTGGTAAAAACTTCCTTACATTTTACAAAATACTTGAAGAAAAACAAAACAAAACACTCTCTATGCTTTTTAAAATACATTTTCTTCTTGGGATCACAAGAAATTAGGATACCATATACTAATTTTTAGGCATTGATCTTCAAGTATATGAGTTCTCCTTTTTTGTATTTATTTCAGGTATTTCATTTATTTTCTGATCTTCAGTTTTACCAATTTTCCAGAACTGAAGGGCACTACTTGTTGTTAAAAGAGAGACTCTTCCTGTTGTCCCGTCAATAAAAGGCAACTGTTCTTTCCGTTTCTATAAATTCCATTATTTATTTCATGCCCGTTTTTGAAACACTGTGGTACATGGGAACTCAATCTCCTATTTTTACACATGGACCCTACACTGCAGAAAACCCTGTTCACTGTGGATTTCTGCTTCTCGTTCAAGCAGAGCGCAGGTGAATGTGAAGCTATTTCAGTACTTTCTTCTTTTATTTGGAATTTGTCTTCTTTTTTAGTGTTCTCCTTTAAATCCTTCAGGACAACCAGCAGGAGCTCTCCCAAAGCGACATGCACCAGTTTCTGCCTCAACAGTACCAAAATTTATATCAACACCACTTTTGCTTTCCCTGCTCCCCTGTCTTTGTGCTTTTTCTGCCAGAAATCTCAGCCTCACTCATTGCCAGGAGTTCTTCTGTAGTCTATTGTTTACTAAATCTTCCCTACTGAAAACTTTCGAAGACAAAAATAACTCATAGTGTTGCCACAGCACATAAAAAAAAGCTGAATCAGTTTGAGCACAATCATTCCGTAGTTCAGAAATTTCTGAGTCCAAGATTAGTGGAGACTGGTAGGAAAACCAGAATAAATTGTGATTATTTATTAAAGAACGAAGTTCTTAATTTTTGTTGGCTTCTTGTTGCTAAATGATCACATGAAAATATTACATGGAGTTTAGTTTTTACCATAAAAACCAAAAGAGTTACCTGAATTCATTGCCTAAATGAAGGTCAGAAGCAGGTACCAAGACAACACCTGCAAGAACAGCCTCCAAGAACCACTGCAGCATCTCCCCACATCAGCTAGCTTATTCCTCTGTTCATTGATTGGTCACATATGGTATATATGACCCACAGTAAATTCAGGATACAACAGTCTATTACTTTAATGCTGGCATGAAAACTGAGTTCCAGTATTATATTTACTTAATTTGAACATACATGCCAAATATTTTATTGAAACAGTTATTCCCAAATTTGGTTATAACTGTCATTTTTTTTTTCATTTTACTTGGTACATCCTCATCCTGCTATACCAATACATCACAGGATTTATCATCCTAATTATTAAAAAATCCCTTCATGTTGAATTGTCCACATGATAGTATCTCACATTCATCAGATTCTAAGTCACTAAAACTCATTTTGCCTTTGCATTTCAAAAGCCAAATATTTAATGCATGTTAACAGAACTAAAACCCTTGCTAGCATGATTTTAGATGAACCTTCAGACTGAACTGCCCCACTGGTTCTTACTTTACTTGGTCTAATACAGTTTGTACATTGCCATCGTGATGTATCCTACACAACAAATTTCTCACATACATATGGGTTTATATATAAACCTATATGTGAGTTTACATAAATGGTACTTAAACAATTAAACATCAAGACTTTAATCACTATTTTTCTGAAACCTTGCATTCAGTCACTATTTTTACCACATTTTGATTTTATGCCACTTCAAAAAATTTGTAGTTCAAACAGTACAGGGAATTTGCACAAGAAACCTGGTGGGGGGAGGAGGTGGAGGGCTGCTATTAATGTAATTCTGCAAGTTACGGGGTTTATTCTTCAACACTGAAATGTTATAACTTCTCTCTCTCCAGAAGAGTAACTGACAGCAGCCCTTGCAATTCACCCAGTACTCAGCACTTCCATAGCAGAACATGGAGACCCCCATACTCAGGACAGTGAAGTAATTCATACCCTGACTGACAAAAGATTTTAACCCACTTTTGGCAGAGATATTTTTTCTTTTATATGTCAGAAACTGGAATTCTGCTCCCTTACCCCCAGTTCAGAAGAGACATAGCTACATGAACCCCTCCTTGCTCTGCTCCCGGACTTCACGAGATCTCTCCTTGGACCCCTCCGAGTCCAGCTCCCAAAAAGCTTTTTCTGGCAGTAACTGCAGCTCTTGGCCGGGATTCTGCACCTCAGAGGAGCTTCATCTCTGGGTGACCACCACAGCACCCACCAGAACACAAACATGATCCCCACTCAGTCTTCTTTAGGAAATGGGGAAGGGAATATTCTTCCCAAGCAGTAACACCTCCTAGGAGCACAGCAGCATACCAAATTAATTCCAAAGTCAGACTGCACGATCAGCCTTGACCTCCTCTGCAGCTAAGACCATCAAGCGAGTTATTGAGCTAAATCATACTACTTAACAAGTTTCCATACATAAATAAATGTCATTAATAGTAAATGCAGAGTCTTCAGTGTCCAGGCAGGGCTCGACAGTAGGCAAACACTGACATGTACCCATGTTAAATGTGGAAATTTCTAAATTACGCTTACGAAATGTATCTATCACTCAGTTCATCCACACACTGATACACTCTGTAACAGAAGGGTTAAAAATCTTTTCCATTGGAGAGAGGACCAAAAAAGCAATAGGTAACACCCATCAGATCAAGTCCCGGCTGACACTAACTAGTTTTCTGAACTAATCATCACAGCACGTAGCTGTCTAAGCATTACCTTTCATCATCTGTAAGTACACGCAAACAGATTTGAGACATGAAACACGTATCTGGCTGAGGATTTGGCTGCTCCACATATATCGAGGCTGAAAAAACCGTGGCTGTGTCTGATGGAGAAGCAGGTAATGCTGCCAGCACAGACAAGAGTTCTTCAATGCTGCAGCCCAAGAACAGAACGTGCTGCATTCGAGGTGACTAATAAACATTGGCTTGTTTTGAAAAGGTCACCATGTGTCGCGGTAAGATTCCCCCTCTCTGCATACCTCCCCACAAGCCCAAATCTTGCACGGCAGTTAAAGTTCTTTTGCTGGAAGAATGGTGAGGTGATAAAAACAAGCAGCTGAAGCCAGCACCCCAGCCTGTGATTATGGGGTTCATCCTTGAGGGGTAAAAAAAAAAAAAGAGGAGGGGCTGAGGCTAAAAAAACAGGAGACCATACAACAATCACGAACACAGCACTCTCTGGCACGCTGACAATCACCTGGAAAGATTGCATTACTTGGCAAACAGAAAAGGGAATACTTTCCACTCCTACCCTCTATTCCCCTTTGGTGCTTCACTCTACCAGATTGCTCTGCCTCTTCACCTTTGCTACTAGAGGTATCTTCGTCAAACAAAAAGTATGTGGAAACATCCCAAAACCTGTAAACATCAATTTAGAACGATTTGGTCCTCAAAGTTTTTAAGGAAACACAAGGAAACTGATTACTAGGATAGATATTCGTGGAATTCACTGAATGCTAACTTGTGGTCCACTAAAATTGTGGTTAATGCTTAAATAAGATGTTCAAAAGATTAAGTTTGGAATTGTTATAAATCTCAGCCTCTCAAAAGCTTTATGTGGAATTTTAAAATATAATCATCAGAAGCTTGTACATGGCTTCTTTTCTTCTGTCATGTCATTTTGGCATAACACTTCCACAAACTTCTTGTTTACAACATTGATTAAGCTGCCTGTCCTTTAATAATGCCTTGGTAAAGTTTGTCAATATTTATCTTATATTTTATGAGACAGAAGGTAGGGAGACCTGATAGAACACAAGAACCTGAGTGTCTAATGCACATACCTTGCCCCACACAAATAACAAAGCCAAGTTTAGGAAACCACATTCTGTCACAGCATCAAGCCAAGAGGCCTGTCCTGCACAGCATTTGTCAAGTAGCATCTTTTAACAGATAATAAGCAAATATTTTAGTAAACACAGCTTGATTTTCTGAAGAGGAAAATGACAGTATTTAAGAATTGTTTTGGTTGGAAAAGCCCATCAAGATCATCGAATCCAACCATTCACCCACCCCCGGTACTGCCCCATGTCCCTGAGAACCTCATCTCTGTCTGTTCAACCCCTCCAGGGATGGTGACTCCACCACTGCCCTGGGCAGCCTGTTCCAACGCCCAACAGCCCTTTGGGGAAGAAATTGTTCCCAAGATCCAACCTCAACCTTCCCTGGCGCAACTTGAGGCCGTTTCCTCTGGTCCTGGTGCTTGTTCTTTGGGAGTAGAGCCTGACTCCCCCTGGCTCCAAGCTCCTTTCAGGCAGTTCAGAGATCAGAAGGTCTCCCCTCAGCTCCTGTTCTCCAGGCTGAACCCCCCAGGTCCCTCAGCCGCTCCCATCACACTTGTGCTCCAGCCTCTCACCAGCTCCATTCGCTTCTCTCAACTTCTTCCAGCACCTTAAGGGCTTTCTTGGCCTGAGGCATACAGAACTGACCCCAGGATTCAAGGTTTGGCCTCCCCAGTTCCCAGCACAGAGGACAATCACTGCCCTGGGCCTGCTGGCCACATCAGTGCTGGTACAAGCCAGGATGCTGGTGGCCTTTTTGGTTACCTGGACACACTGGCTCATGTTCAGCAAAAGAAAAAAGTCAGGTCCTTCCCCACTGTCCATCTGGCTCATCTGTCCTTAGTCACAGCACTCCACACCTGTGTGTGACCCACAAGGTATGAAGACAGATCACAGAAGTCAAGAAGCCACCAAAGGGTGGATCCATCTGTGCCCCTGTCTTCAATCTGCTGGGGATACAGACACGCAAAAATCGTTTTTTGCTTTGTAGGTGCCTTTCTGCCATGATTTCTTAAGTGGTATCTGGAGCTTACTTATGCTGATTCATTCTTACACTGGCAGCACATTTTTCTGTTTTGTGATTGAGGAAGTTGTTTCTTTCTGGCTTGTGCCAGGAAGAACTATTTTCTACTTTTATTGATAGCCTCAGTCAGTTTGTTAAAAAACATTAAAAAAAAAATCACTACTCTTGTCACCTCCTTTGGTTAATATGTAGGTACCTAAAAATAGATTTGTCTTTACTTTGTAACTGGTGTAACAAAAAGAACAGGAAGAATTCATCTACAGCAGAAATGCCTGAATTACACAAAATTCTAGACAGTATAGGTTTGCTGTGCTATGCCTAGTAGAATCATGTGGGATAATTTCAAACTGCAATTAGTGATAGCCAGAGAGGTTCATAATGGTATCTTCTGTTTCTTTTAAGCTCTCTCTTGAAAGTTTTCCAGTCTAGACGGGTGAGGAAAATAAAATACATACGTCACCTACATTTTGGAAAGCCTAGAATTTAACAAGTCTGATGCAGAATGAGAGGAAATTCAAATTTAAATAAATGTACACAGTTATCAGAAAAAGGATGCTTCACTGCTAGTCCATGCTGAAAAAAAATATTTGTCAACTTCAGCTCACACTCACTTGGCCATGGTATGCTGCCTGAGTTTGACAACTGTATCCACCTTTTTCCAAGGGTGAACAAAGCCAACATCACTATCACAGCTTGCCATCAAAGTTAAGCTGCTTATTTGTAGAATTACTTGTAATGCAATGCCTATCTGTAATACTTCGCATTAAAAAATGCACAGTAACTTACATTAGCAAATGCAAACACTTTTTGCTTGATAATCAGCTAACATATTTAACACACCTTAGAACTGTTGACTAGCAACAAGCAGTTTATATGGTTCAGTGACTGCGCTCACTTGTATAATAAATTCTGACCGTGTTTCTCATATGTTTCTCACTTTGGTCCCTCTCTGCTGGGCAGACAGGCCGAAGTAGCATAAAGCAGAGAGCTCCACTAGCCCAGAAATCTTCCTCTTCAGTAAGCAGCCCACACACAATGGGTAGAGGCAAATTCTGTGCTTTGCCCCTCTCAATTGCCACCCAAAACCACCCTGCATTTGGAAAACACAGCAGGACATTGAGGAACTACAAAACTAGTATTGGAAACAAATAAATAAACCTTTTTTTCAGGACTTAAAAGACTAAGTTACATCTCATTCTGTGAAGGTAGCTTAAAAGCTAACTTTTCAAAGATATGCAGCAGCCATACTGCAGCACACACCCCGTTTCCTTTATTTGGTTCCTCCTCAGAGCCTCACCAATCATCCTACAGCTTCTCAAGCATGGAGCCAATCTCCAAATGTCGCCCCTTCCTGCTCAGAAGGATCCGTATTTCCCTAGTACCCAGCTGACCCTTTCCTCCACTCACACAGATAAAGCCCAATCTTTCAATTTCTTCTTTATTCAAAGAAACACAGAACTTGAGAGGTTCTGATTAAAGTGAAGAAGAAGGTCTGCGCTCATGACTTTAGCTATCTGCGAGTTTCTCCTTTCTTAGGACGTGCCCTCAGGATGTGCAGAGCAGAGTGTAGAGATCTGAAGTACTCTGGCAGGACTACAGGAACTCCAGAATAGGAGACGGTATTGTGATGCCCAGAGATTGCCATGAACAAGTTCACTGGTCCTTTTCAAGGCAAGACCTTTTTTTTTGGTGGTTTGTTTTTCTTGTTTGTTTCTTTGTATTTTCCCACCAAACATAAGCATGTGCTGAACAGTACCAGCATAAGTGGATTTTTCCAGTCTGTAACAGCATCTCTGTCCTGTGCCCCATTGTACAGGAAAACATGATGTCCCCACTTATACCAGGCCACAGCAGCCTCTGGGTTTTATCTGCAAAAGCTTCATGATACATATCTATATCAGTAACTTTCAACAGAACCAAATCTCAAAATTTCATGCTTAGCTGCTTCAAATATCCAGCTTTGGTTTTAAGACAGAAAACATATTTTGACCAATTACTAACTTATTGTGTCTATGGTTAAGGAGAAATGCAAGACACAACAATTCACCTCCCTGCTTCTTTTCCTAGATGGACAGATTGAAGCAAGTGTTAACCCCTTGAATTTATACCGCCCATGACATAAGAATATTTAGGCAAATGAGTCATATTCGTGGATACAATACCGAAGTCTTCCATGCTCTCCACATTAGTGTACAGCAGCCAGAGTCAACTGTCACCTTCTAAAGCATCACAACTATTTTTTAGTGCTGGAAATAGTGCAGCAGCATTTATAGAAAGCAAGTAACTATAGCTGGTCCTATGGCAATGTATGTTATTCTGCAGATATAAGCAAGGTATACATAAAAAAAACCAAATATGCATCCTATAAAGTAACTAGAAAAAATATCCCCTTAATGTGTAAATAGTGACATTGAAGTGAAAATACCTCAGAATTTATAATTCAGATACTGTTGCTCAAAACCCCTGGGAAAAACACAGACATGCTTTGCTGAACAAACAGCTCAAATCCAGAAAGAGCAACATGACCTCATCATCTCCTCCAGCTGACCTGGTTCATTAAGATATCTATTTTGCTTGTTTCAATTACAATACACACAAAAAATTGATCCCGGCCAGCTGGTATCAACTAAAATAAGAAACATGGCTTTATTTTCCTTTTCCACTGTGTGAAAAACCTGTTAATGTCTGAAGACATGCAAACCAACTTAACCTTGAATGGAACAAAATAACACAAACACGACTCACTAGATAAAGAAGGTCCAGTATCTGGTGCTAGAGATAGTTATAGTAATTTTACATTGCTGTGTCTGTCCAGCAGGGGAATTGGACTAGATGATCTTTAGAGGTTACTTCCAGTCCCCGACATTCTATGATTCTGTGAAAAGTTTAAAGTTTATTTCTAAAAAATAACATTCCTTGCCCGCAGCATCTTTGTGGTTCAAAATTAGCCTGCACAAAAAAAAATCTCAAAACAACCTTGTATCACAGGCACAAAGGAGACTGGTAGAAGATTAAACCATAGATCCTTTTCTCAGACCACTCTGTAACATGGCAGGTGAAATACGCCTCGAAAGAATCAAAAGATACATTTTCAAAAGTTAGGGAAAAGAGACCACAAGAAGTAGATAAAGTTGAGGGTTTTGTTCTACTGCTTTGATTTCACTGTCTATACAATGCACTCAAATCTTGTTGGAACTCTTCTGATGTTCAGCAAGAAGATAAATCTAACAAAAAGTAAATGAAGGCTCCTGGTATCTTAAAATAAAATGATAGGGGTTTTTTGACATTGGCTACAGCTAACAAAAATAACAAACTTACCACCCCAAAGCCTTAAGATATTTAGCCTGAAAATCTACCCTGAAAATCTTAAACTCCACAGCTAATCAATGCAACCAAGAAAACTTCATTTCATCCTTAGCCTAAATGTACACCCTAACCTATGGAGTCATTTGGAAAATTTAAAAAAAATTTAAAATATTCTGTTATTTTTCACTGTATGAAGTTTATGAGCAATGGTCAGGAGTAAGAAGAAAGAAAAGAACAATGTTAAAGGGACATTGAAAATGAATTTGTATCAGCCGCTAACCCGAGCAGCTCCCTTTCCCTCATGCCTCACTTGTTCTCAGAGCTCCATTTCTCTGTGAAAACAAGTTAGTCTCTGGCCTTTCTAGTTCCTTCACACTCATGTCTGCAAATGTGGTGTTCATACCGACATTGGTGACAACAAATGAGCAGAAGCAGCATTTTGCTTAGATGTTTTTTGAGATGTAGAGTCTGTTGTTGTTCCCACCATTCCAAACCACCAGGAAAGGGCAGCAGAACACATTCTGCAAGATCCATTGAAAGCACAAACCAAGAGGAACCAGGTGTACACCACAGCTGCTGGTTCTTCTCCTAGTCCCTGCTTTCCATTGCCTCAGAGAATCATAGAATTGTTTCAGTTGGAAGAGACCCTCAGGATCATTGAGTCCAACCATAACCTAATCCAACTCTAGCATTAAACCATGTCCCTAAGAACCTCATCTAAATGCCTTTTAAACCTCTCCANTCAGAGATCAGAAGGTCTCCCCTCAGCTCCTGTTCTCCAGGCTGAACCCCCCAGGTCCCTCAGCCGCTCCCATCACACTTGTGCTCCAGCCCCTCACCAGCTCCATTCCCTTCTCTGCGCTCTCTCTGGTGCCTCAATGTCCTTCTGATGATGAGGGGCCCAAAACTGACCCCAGGATTCAAGATGGGGCCTCACCAGTGCCCAGTACAGTGGCACAACCACTTCTCTAGTCACACAAACTGCCTTGCTCAGCAGCTCTTCTATCTCTGTCTTCTCACACACGTACATGCAAGTCACTTAAATATTTTCGACTTATTGTGCTTCTGTAAGTGGCTGTCAGCTGACCTATATTAACTGACCCATGAAAAGATCCTCAGCCCATTGCAAATGTAAAGTAAAATATGCTCTAGCAACCTCACTGGCTGAAGCTGCCTGTACTTGTTCTCCAGTTTTGGAACAACATAAGGATGATTTTTCTGATTCCAGAGGTAGTTTTTTTTTTCTTCAGGGTACTGGCTTTGTTGAGTGTTCCCTGCACTTGCAAGCATATGGCAAGATCATGCTGATGGTTGCAAGGCCTCAACTAGGCTTGTGATTCACAGGCAGCCACAAGCCTTGGCAAAGCTGAAGATGCAATAGCAACATTCAGTATAGAGAAATGAAAGGGAAGTTTGAGGGTTATTAGCCAAAACTGTGAAAAATAGAACCCTAGGGACCCCTGACAAGTGCCACATGACTAGGCTAACTACAAACACAGAAGCCTGGAACTAATTTTTATGGGTGTATGGCAGAAGCAGCAATAGAAACAGAAAGCAAAGGTGACAGCCAATAAAGATTTGGGAAAAGTAAAGCTGAGCAGGTCTAGCCTGAAATTACAATATGACTAAGGAGATTGTCTTTTTCTGTTGTTCTTACTTTGTCCAGCAAAAGGAGAGGCAAAGGGAATATTGTACGTTCTTTATCAATTCAGAGGATTGTACTTAAGAGATACCCACAAATTTTCCTCCTAACATCCCACAAGGCTCCAAGCATTCACATCTAAAGAAGGGCAGAATTTGCATTATATCAGGTTCCATTTGGTTTTGCCTTTTTTTTTTTTTTTTTTTTTTTTTTTTTTTTTTATTTTTTTTTTTTTTTTTTTTTTTTTTTTTTTTTTTTTTTTTTTTTTTTTTTTAACCTGAAACAAGCTTGGACCAGATATTTGTACTCTGTTATTTCTGTGATGTTGACTATTCTGGCTTAGCAGTGCCCACTAACTACATATGTTCCATTTACAGTGTATGTGCAGTCTCTATACAAATTGCGTAACGCCATGAAGTATCATACGTGACACATATACATACCTACATACTCACTTGTATTAATTGCACAGCTCTGTAAGTACGCAGGGAACTCAGCAAGCACATGGATAAAATACAGGCCATGTGATAAACAGAACTGTAACTTTTTTTTCAGTGCTGTGCTTGCATATATAGATTTATACCCTTATATTTTCATGACTCCTTGCAGCTGACATTGTGTAAGATATGGCTGTACTGCGATATTTGCATTATTTAAAAGTTTTATTGAACATTTGTTTTGTTTTTCCCCACAAACGTTTTGATAAATCACTTCAGCCTGAACAGATCCAGTTTAGTTTCCTTCCTGTCTGCGTCTTAACAAAGTGATTTCATGCTTTAAGATAAATCCACCAACAGCTAACATCTCATTAAGAAAAACACCCAACACAATAAACCAAAAACCTCAAAAGCTTAACAAAAATTCAGAACCTAACTGGCTTTTCTCAGGTATTTGTAACATGGTGACATGCAATAGTTCAATACTACTGGTCAATCTAATCATTCATCAATTGTTTTATTAATGATTACAAATATTTAACATAAGCAGTTATCTGCAACATCTGTAGCTTTGTGTTCAGAAATCACCTAAGAGACAAAAAAAAAATGGCTGTTGACCTTTGACCTTGGACACATTGACACCATGAGTTTGAAGATTTCTGTGAACTTCAGTCAGCACTTCAATGAGTAAATGTTATAAAGTGCTCATGTGCACGAGGCCACTGTGCAGAGGGGAAATTTGGAAACTACTGATAAATACTTTTGAGATTTCCTACAAAGAGGGTTCCTACCAGAGATCCTTAAGACATCATTATTGTTTTTATGAACAAGGACACAGCTGAGAGAGCTCCACTTTAAGGGCTATACCAAGCGAGAAGAAGAGTCTTAGAATGAAAAGATGAAAAACACATCAGGAAGTTCACCCTAAACTGTATTTTTATTTTATTCCACTAAATGCTTTCTACTTGCAGACTAGCTTCACCTCACTCATAAGATTTTCATGAGAATCTTTGGAGAAGGTACTGAAATACCTTCAGTCTGTCTACTCACATTTACTTACAGGCCTTATTGTGGAATTTCTTCTATTGTACCACAAGGGATCATAAGCACCACATGTTTTTTTATCACTATGATATTTTGAGGTTTTATCCTATGATATTTTGAGGTTTTCTTCAGAGCTCTTACAATCAATACATCACAGTGGAACATTAAAACTTAAGTTAGAACAAAAACAAAGAACAAAACAACGTTTTGGTTTGGTTTGGGTTTTTTTTAATAACCGTTGTGCTCTTGAGTCTGAAGATTCAGGAAAAATGAATGTTTCCTGAAGTTCAAAAGGAAGCCTCAGCATGCATCCAAAATAAAACATTACTTTTGCTCTCACAGCTTCTAGGCTTGTAACTCCGAGAAGCATGAGACGTTCTTGAACACTCAGTACAACAACGCACTGAAAGATCAGTGCCTTATTACTTCCCCCCCCGCCCCGCCCAGTTAGCTGTTAGAGCACGCATGGTGCCTGCAGTGGTTACCATAAGTCTAAATTACACGCTAACAGGATAGCACTTTCGCCCCATGTGTTTCCCCTTAATTGTCTTGGCACCTGACTTTTCCCAGCAAGCTGTTTGGTCTTCTCAGTTACAAACATGTAACAAACATTTAAGAGGAATTTTCCATTTTTGTACCAGTCAGAAACCTGACAGTTCTCAGCACCGTTGACGCAGTGAAGGTGTGCTCCACGGTACACCTTTAACAATTATTTTGCGTGCACGTATTATACTAAGCAGCTAGTCCATGGGCTGGTAATCTCCACATAAATAATTTACGTTTTCTGGGGGTGCACAAACAACTTTTAAATATAAAGCGAATTAAAGAGCGGATTCTCCTGACTGGTGAGCTGAATGTGCTACAGGACCTGCCAGATGAAGGGCAGGCAGATGGACAAATTCATCCCCTTCTGGCTCTGGACCAGCTGCACTGCTGCTCCAAATGAAGCTGCAGCCTGATTCTGGGAGAACAAGAGCATCCAGGAACACAGGGGCTGCCAGCACACACAGCTGCCTACGCACTTCTGTTTGTCTGAAAACACCTCTTGTGCTATAGACTTAATAACTGATGTGACCTCGGGCCTCCAGCACCCAGGAATTCCTCACGTGCAAGGAATTCACCAGGGACAGCATGAATCATCCCAGCAGCTTGATCTCATTACAGTAATGTAAAGCAGCAGGACTTGAATTTTAAAGACTAAGTAACTGCCAGAAGTCTGCATTAAAAGAGGCACTTCTTTAAATTAAGGATATGGATTCCTCAAAATGGGATAATGACAACGTAAGCATTTAGAAGTGTAATAAGCAGGATTCAACAACCTTTTGTTTCCATTCTTACTTATTTAGAGTGTGCTATTAAAGTAAAAATTTACCTTACTCTCCTGCAGGAAAGCCTGTACCAACTCATTTATTCTAAAAATCTGTTTCTCATCACATACTGAGAATCTCTGTTGTAGGGAGGCATCCCAGGGAAGCAGAGAATAGCTGAGGATATATCTAGAAGTCTAGAGGGAAAAACATGCAAACAATTCCCTTTGGCTCTTTCTTCTTCTGTCCTTTCCTCCTCTACACCCAGATCCCTTTACTTACAAACAGGAACTTTTTCCAAGCTTGTTGTGCAACATCAGAACTGCAGAATCATTTTGGCTGGAAAAGACCCTTAAGACCATTGAGTCCAACCATTAACCCTATGTCCCTGAGAACCTCATCCCGGTCCGTTCAACCCCTCTAGAGATGGTGACTCCACCACCGCCCTGGGCAGCCTGTTCCAATGCCCGACAGCCCTTTGGGGAAGAAATTGTTCCCAAGATCCAAACTCAACCTCCCCTGGCACAACTTGAGGCCGTTTCCTCCGGTCCTGGCGCTTGTTCCTCGGGAGCAGAGCCCAACCCCCCCGGCTCCAGCCTCCTTTCAGACAGTTGCAGAGAGCAAGAAGGTCTCCCCTGAGCCCAGGGCGGCAGTGGAGTCACCATCCCTGGAGGGGTTGAACAGGCACAGAGACAAGGTTCTCAGGGACATGGGTTAGTGCCAGGGTTTGGTCAATGGTTGAACTCGACGATCTTAGAGGTCTTTTCCAACCAGAATGGTGCTATGATTCTATGATTCTAAAAGGAACAGAGCACAGGAGAGACAGAGGAAAGGCAGATGGATTTTTCTCACACCCACCTCCCCAAGGCTGGATCCTAGTGGCCACTCACATACAGGAACACAGAGACCCCTACCAGACCGATCTCAAACGAAGCTGTAGTGAGGGGAGGAAACAGCTCAGGAGGCAATTTCTGGGGAAAAAGAGACCCATCTCCAGCCCTCACCTTGTTGCTCAGGCACTAAACAAGTGTTGCTTTCAGCTGCTGAAGCACACTGTTGCAAAAACAAATAAAGAGAAAGTGAAAGCTAGTACCACTGCAGCAGTGAAATTACCTATTGAAGTGAAAAAGAAAGCTGATCACCTCCAGAAGTACCTACCCCCTGCCACCAACAGCTTTCAGACTGGTGTGACAGTCCCAAGGCACTATCAATCCGGTGGTTCATGAACAATCCATTACCTCTGTGCATGGCCCTTCATGCACATGATGACCCCCTCCAAAACACCACGGTACCCCCAGTAGCTGCCAGAGTGTGCTGGTTTGACCAAAAATTAGTTAATTTTCCTTCATGCAGTTAGAAACCTTTCTTTCTCATAGCTAGCATGGTCATTGGACTTAGTTTGAGAACAAGCAGATAACACCCCAGCACAGAGCTAATGTTTTTAATTGCTCTGGTCTTAGAGCCAAGGACACTTTGAGCTCTGCCCACAGGTGTGAGGCAGCAAGGAAGGGGATGGACGGACAGAGCTGGACTGACATCCAGACTGATCAATGAGAGTGTTCCAGCCCACTAGTGTCATGCTAATTATTTGAGGAGAGGGGATCTTCCAGACTCTCTCTCAGGCATTCTTGCTCTTCAGCATTTTTTTTCTCTTGCATGTTCTTTCTTAGTTTTTTTATCAGAACATTCAGTTCAACATTTTGCCATTTTGCAGAGGCCTCTGAGCTTTTCTGCCTTTTCCATCTTTTTTTCTCTCTTTGGGATCAGCTGTTAGGACCAGGAGCTGCTGCCTGGGACTGGCTGCTCAGTTGTGGAGAGAGTTTGTGAGGAATTGCCTTTAGTATCTTTAATTTTATATATATATATTTACTAGTAGTGTATTGGTATTTTGTTATTTTAATAAACTGCGTTCATCTCAATCCAAGTTTCTCTCTTCCCTTTTGATTCTCTCCCCTATTGGGGTAGCTATCATGGTTCTATTGCCACCTGGAGTGAAACCACGACACAGGAGCAGCTCACACCCTGCACTCCCCATCACACCTCCTGCCTGGCTTTGGCTTTTTGTCATGGCACGATGGCTTCTCACAGCAACATCCTTTCGTTTGACAACAGAAACGGTGAGCAGAGTTGTTTGGTTTTTTTTTTCATGAAAACTCAAAAAGACCAAAATATCACATAATTTTTCCACAGACAGGATCCCCCCTGACAGCAGGCCTGTTAAGTGCCACCCAAGTCAGGGTTCCCAGCACCTAAAATGATGCAAAATTACTTATATTTCCCTTTTCCTTACGAGTGTTGGTTCCAAGAAAGGGTGTTTGCAGTGATACTTTACAGAGTGCAATTCTTACCTGGGTCATAACAAGCCAGCAGCTCCAGGTGCAAAACAATGTCATGGATGTGACTGGAAACCATTATATTCTGCATGTTACCCTCCTGCCATGAGCTTTTGCCTTCTTATTCTGCACTGAAATTTTAATACTTTAACTGAAGCAACTGCTCAAAAGGTGATTTTCCTCATAGCAGAATCTTCCTTCAAATAGAGGACACAAGTATTGCAAGCAACTGATTAAAGCTTATGATTATGAGAAGAATATGAACCAAACTACTAAGATAATTCCTTGGTTTTCCACCCATTAATGCTTTGCCTTTTCACGAAACAGTTAGTTGCACTAAAAGGAGAAAAAAAAAAAGAAGTCTCTGTGCAACCCCTGCTAGAACCAAGGGCTGCCAATTTACCTTCCAGGTTAAGGTTCCAAGGCAGGAATCATTTGGAACAGCTACAGAATCTTCTAATAATACGTTTCATTTTAAGCAGAAGTACTGCCTAACAATGACTACAAATTACACAGAATATCTGGTGTCTTTCAAGTGAATGCTGAAGGCAGACATATCTGTATTTCAGAGCTTAAACAAGCAGCTTGATTTTTGATGTTCAGAGACCTCATCAGCTCCATTTGTAGCACAAGTAGCTGAACACTCCTCAGAATCAGGTTTCCTACTGAAACATTAAAACGTGGACATAAGAACTTAAATAAAACACCCCTATTTAAAAAGTGTTCCACGTCTAAACAGGTGTCACAGTCTCACTGGGAATACATTACATATACACTGCCACAACATTTTTATATGTTTGTTTTTTTTTTTTAATTCAGCATCAAACATACTGTATTTTAGTGAATATTGCATGCATCTGCCTAGTGTAATACCTTTTAAAAAATCAATTTTCTTCTCTCCACGGTAAAAGAAGTTATTGGCTTCACAGTACTGAAAAAGAGCCAATGTATTTGAGGGTGAACAGGGTAGGTAGTCTGAAAATACTTTCCTGGAGAAATAAAACTATATAAAAATAAAACTTATCCAAAAAAAAAAGTTTATTTTTTACTTTGTCTGCTGCCTCTGCATTTGCCATGCAAAGTTATCTTAAAAGAATGTGTAAAAACTCTATGACACTTAGTATTTATTATTTGCAACACTCATACTCTTAAGTATCAGACCACTCAAAATAAAACAAAACTGCTACCCTCAGACTCTAGGTTCTGGTATTACCACATTTGTTAGTAACATAATTAGAGAGTGAAAACAATAAAATGTATCAAAAATATATGTGTGGCTACTGTACTTACTTGGGTAGTTATCCACTAGATACAAACAGGAAACAACACAACTAGGTAGAGAAAAACTTCGATACCTCAGCAATTCCAGCAGACAATTTACCCCGCTTCCGTTTGCAATTAAATTTGCATAATTTATTAGATGACATTTGAACTTTTAAAAAAAAAGTGGGTTTGGATTTTGTTTGTTTGTTTCTTTTAGGGTTTTTTTAAATGGGTTTTGTTTGTTTGTGTGGTTTCTTTTGGGTTTTGGTGTGGGGTTTGGTTTTGTTTTTTTGGTTGGTTCGTTTGGGTTGGGGTGGTTTTTTTGCGTGGTTTTGGGGTTTTTTTGTTTGTTTGTTTGTTTTTCTTTTAAATCAACTGCTTTAGCCATAAATAAAACAGGGAAGAGAGAAGAAATCATCCACCGCAACATGCCACTTCAGCAACAGCAGTGACACAATAAAAACTAGCTAAAGAATCCATGCACATTTGGGTAAAAAAACCTTCATGCAAGTGAAAGCAGAGTTCCTTCAAAACCCAAGATTCTGAAATTCTGAGGAATAAAAAACATCATAAGTAGCAGTACAATAAAGCTACATGACATTCAGTTAAATAACTACAAAATTGGGGAACAAAAAAAAATATACATATAGATGACTCCTATCTAGTGCAAGTTATCTACAAGAGATTGAACTGTTTCTCTGATAATTTTTAGTTCAGCTCTCCCCTACAAGCCAAAGCCTTTTTTCTAAACCTCTGTAATGAACATTCACAAAGGAATATATTAGGGAGATTAATCTAACTCTGCAGTTCAGCTCTGACCTAAAAATGCAATGATTTTGAATTTATTGAGATGAAATGTACAACCTCCAGAACAAATCCTCATAGGTCACTGGATTAAAAAAACTCTTAATCTATGTACCTTCTGGTTTTCAATACATAGTAGCTGTGGCCTGTCCCTATTTATCACTCGTCCATATTTTTAAAATTCTCGTTTAAAGGTACTCCAAGTCAAAACCAAAAAGTGTAGCTTTATTCTTATCTTCCAAGGCTATACACTGTCATATTTCCAAGTGAATCTCCTCTTCAAAATTAAGATGGGTATTTTATTCTATAAAAATTGCAGCATGGGACTATTTATTGTTTTTCAGTGTTTTCCATACCAAATGCCTGCAGTTTCCCTTCAATGCTATGAAAACCTTCAGACCGAAATTAAGAATGCCTCTGTCTGCTGCATTATTACCGGCAAGAAAAACTGTTACCAAGAACAGAATGATCTTTTTCTTTCCCCTCACTAAAACTGAATAGTAACAACCAAGATAAGGGGCACTTCTTCAAGGCAAATTTTGGTTGCCAAGGACTGCCAGTAGAGAACACTGCAGGCAGGTGGAGATCTCCTTGGACAGAATTTCTGCTCCAGCTTTGTCTCACCAGACAAGCCTACCACTATACATCTTGAAATGGGACCTGAAGCACTGGAGGGATGGATTCACAGGTAAGGATGAAGGTCCACCAGAGGGGTTCCTGCTCTCACATGGGAAAAAATAAACAGTTGTGGAAAAAGGAGCCGTGTTTGTCTGAGCCTCAGCACATGCACTTCTAAGCCAGTAACACTAGAGAAAGGAATTTTCTCCAGTGTCTGAAGTAAAACTAGATGCTGAAAATCACAGATCAGTTTGAACACTCATAGCAGCAGCCGCCTGGCCCCAAAGTCCACCTGTTTGTCTCGGTTGTTACGACGGTGTGAAGGCAGATTTACTCAGATATTCTACAGCACTATATTTTTTTTTTTCTTTAATCAGAGCTCAATATTTGCTCATTATATTGGAAAGTAGGGGTGCCCAGAACACCTGACACAGCTACACAAAGAACAGGTTTTAGGGCAAGTAGAAGGTACCTGAACGTGCCACCCCAGAGGAGGCACATTGAACTCCTCGGTGCTGCTCCAGCATTTTCAGAATGGTGCAAAGCAGCAAAAACACCACAAAAACCTGTATCTGGGCTGCCTCCATCACCTGGTGGACACTTCATCAGGATACAAGAGGGTCAGAAAAGGCCAGAAATAGCACATCATCCCACAGATGAAAAGGAAGGTGACTCTTGCCAAGTTTCTCCAGGAAGAGCAAGAGATGGACTCTAAAAATAACTCCAAGGCAATTCAGAAGTTTTACAGTTTGTCAGTCAGCAGCTGGCTTGTCACATAGTGCTGGGTGAGGGGGAAAACATCGTTGGGTTTTTTTTTTCTTGTATTCACTGCTAAATTATATTAAAACAAAGATAAATACAAGTGTTACAAATACTGCCTTATATATGCAAGCAACTAAAATTGCCATAAGGCTGTTAATCACGACGCAGGTAAGAGAGGCAATCTGATAGTCTAAACAAGCAGACAGCCATATGTTCTCTCCGATAAAACACAATACAAAAATACATAAAAATTTGAGAAGCTAAATACTAAACAGGACAAAAAAAAGTCTCATCCAAATAGGTAGCTCTCCACATAGAAGTGGAAAAAAAAAAATTAAAAGAAGGTTTATTGCAGACATCCACCTTTTATAAACACCAAGCTGAAACACATTAAAATGACAATTTAAACAGGCTGCCTTCAGCAAAATACTTTCAAAAAGAAAACTATTCATCCATGACAGGACAAGCTTCATGTGATGGCAAAGATTATTAAATTGAACAGGGCTTGTTACTTAAATTGTCTACTTTTAGATAACATGCACACACAGGGAAAAATATTTAACCATCACGGGTATCACATCCCAAACAACTACGTAAGAACCGTTATCAAGAATTACCTACGTTTACATGGCAAATAGGTAAATTAGTCCTCGCTTTTCATTACTTTGTTATAAAGGGAATGACAACATTGAAAGTTGGATGTCAATATACTTTTTTTTTTCTCCAATTGAAGGTATTTTGAGTAAAAGAGGTGAGCAAGTCTGCAGCACTAACACAGGAATAAACACACATGGTGATAGCTTTGACTATTAATTAGTTATGCATGCATCTGATGTCAGATGTACACATCAGTTCCTAACAGAGTACTTCAGTGACGTCATAAATTAAATAAAAATGTATTTTTTTTTAAACACATAGAACGTAACACACAAAAGAAACGAAGATTATTTCACCTGTCTTGTAAACTGGTATTGAAATGGTAAGACAGCTTTTTCTGCAACCAAGCTTTCCCTTCAGCCCACTCTCTATTTTCTTTCCTGCTGGCTACTAAAAATTTCAGTATCATCTTGCACAAAAAAAGTGAACCAAAATTTCTTCCCCAAACTGATTCTTGGAAAAAAACCAAAAACAAACAAACGAAAAAAAAACCCCAACCAAATTTAAAGGAAGTTTTATGCAACAACAAAACAAACAAAGCCCAAAACAACAACCTTGCCCCAGAAACCGCAGAAACAGACAAACAAGTATTAGCATCTGCATTCTTAATTCCTAGGTGATAGATTCACATTGTGTTTTCTACAACCACTGCAGCCTTAACATTTTCCTTTACAGTAGCACACCTTTAACAATAATCTAGAAAATATTATAGCTTGACAGGAGGCAGGGGATGAGAATTTCCACATTTTCTGTGTAGGAAGGCACTGAACCAAGGTCTCCCAACTCACAGACGGCAGATTTTACCCCTTTACACCATGATGGGCTGGGAGGCAGACACAACCACATCCTTTTCCATCACATGATGTAAAAGGCAGCTTCTCCAGATTTTTGATAGGGATCCCAACCTCACTGCTGGGCAGTGCCTGGCAGTTTATCAAAACAAGCTCTCCAGGGTGCTTAGACACATGACCAGTTTTTTTGGGTTTTTTTGGTTTTTTGGGGTTTGTTTTGTTTTGTTTTGTTTTTTGTGGGGGGTTTTTTGTTTGTTTTTGTTGTTTGTTTGTTTGTTTGTTTTTTAAGGCTGCTTCAGCTGCAGCACTCGCAGACTAGCACCAAGCAGACTTGTCTGCCTCTGGAGAACTCTGAAGTCAAACAGAGCTGCATTTACCGGGTTTGAATACCCACTATGAACGGGTTCCTCAAATCACAGTTCCTGACTGGCAGAACCAAATGTCTCGCCCTTGCTCAGGGTTCCTGTATTGCTAGAGCATGGCTTAATTATGCCAAACCCTGAGCAGGTATAAACTGATCCTCTACCTTCTGTATCAGAGAGGTACACCCATTAACACCAGCTGAGGATTTAACCTTATACTAAAATTAATTTCAAGTAATAGAAGCAGTCTACACTAAGAATAGTAATTAATGTAATCAGGTCAGGCATAGAAGGGAGTTCTTCAACCCATAGTGAATAAGCAAAAGCCACTTAAAATTCAAGGCAATTAAAATGCTAATTAGCTTTTCTTCAGTTGCTGCCTAAAATAATATTGCTCAATTTCATCTGTGTTTCTTCTCTGTCTAGATCAAGCACATGAGGAAGGAAAAAAAGAGAAAAGCATACACACAGAACTCGGTGTAAACCAAGAGTGACTGCAGCTGCAGAGCAAGAGGAGGTTACCTGCAGGACACCTCCAAGTGCACAGCAGCATCACAGCACAGGACCATTCTGAAATAGCAAGACCACAATTTCCAAGTCTCACAGTCTAGGACCATAAGAAGCTGAACATTCCACTATCAATGCAACTTTTTACTTCTACAGGGGAAAAAAACAAGGAAGTAGGGGGAATGGTAGAAATACGTATATTAATCAAGTATCACCTTAAAAATAAGCATACATTTAAATTACTCACCATGTTTTCATTCAGATAACTCACACCTGAAGTAATAAAACTCAGAAAGTAAAGCAAGTGAGGATGAATCTCATACAACACAAATAAAACTTAAGATGTGTGGGTGGGGAGAAGTGGCAAGGAAAGAGAATCACTGGGACTGAATAACAGAATATTAGAGCTCAAGGGCAAGAGGGTTCCCAGGTTACCACAGGCACACAAGCTCTTGGGTGGAAAGGCTCTGGGATAAATTCTGTGTATTACCTGCACACATGTACTGTCAAGCTGCTGTTAGATTACAGGGGAGAGAAAGGCCATGTTTCATTTTTACAAATAATACATAGCATTTTATGCACAAAAATATTGAACCTTCTATTTCCAACCTCCCAAGTTCTCCTTTGGCCAAAACCACACATGATTAACTACATCAACTGCTTTGTTTTAGCAGAACATTGGCTGCACAAACTATGATATTAAAAATGTCAGATATTACAGGAGCACAAAAAAACCCCAAAGACTACAGTTATTGAGAAGTTATATGATATTAAATACAGTGCAGGTAATACTACTGACTACAAAAACAGATCCTGTCAGTATTGGGTCAGAAATGTGATGTCTTTTTTTTTTTTTTGCTATGACTCTGCAGTAGGACAGAACAGGTGAGAAATGATTGATGGAAAATTGCAGATACCAAATTTTCTAATGTCTTTTGTAGGACAGGGTAATTTCCAATTCCTGATGTAAGGTAAAGATGACATTGCCTGAGCAAAATTGCTGGGTGAGGGAAGCAGTGTAAACCACGTGTGACCTGTGAACCTCATACATCTCTGCAGGCACTTATGCTTTCGTTATACTGAAGTGCTAGAGATTCTGGGACTTGATGTTCATACCTATTTTTTCTCTTTATGTCACAAGTCCTTATGCAATATTCTCAATCAAACCAAAGAACAACAACATAAATCTCCTGTTTATCACGTAACATTCTTGACAGCTCTTTGGCTCAAAGTTGTGTCTTCAGACTTACCGCTGAAGGAATTTCATGAGATACTTACATACCTGGACCTGGAGGAACTCTTGTCCACCACTGACACCAAGACCCTCAGCATCCTTGGTCAAGTGCCATCTAACTGTAGGTGCACGGGAAGTCTGCATTTTCATTTCCACCAGCAAAGCCTTCCAGATATCAAGGTTACAGATACGGGATGCCACAGAGCTGTTCTGAACCCCTCCCCTTGTCCGAACGCTCTCATCACTTTCACACAAAGCATCTTCTCACCTGGCCACCCTGGGCCAAGCTGCAAGGCAGGAATGTTTGGTGTATGACTCTATGCCCACCCTCCAGGACATTAGAGAAAACAAACACAAAGAGGTAACACATTCACTTTAAACACAATACCCCACTGCAGAACTGTCTTACAAGGTGGCTGAGACAACTTCAAATGCGTCTTGTTCTGCCTCATTTGGAGCTGGAATTTAATAACGCCAGCTGACACCCACCTAAATGCACCAACCATGAGACTGTGGTCATCTGGGATCCCTCCCAATCCTTCCCAAGTGGGGCCTTCTTCCCAAGCATTAGATAAAGCAATTTTGTGACCGCTAAGTGAAACGTACTCATTTTTCCAGCAGCTGAAGGCAATTAATTCACCCTGATGGCCAAAGACAGATCCTACAGGAGGCAACCAGCAACCACAGGCAGGTGGGAAGGAGTAACGAGTGAGTATATCCTGAACCCAGTGATGGTTCCAGCACTCTGCTGGCTGAAGCTCCCTTTAATATGGTCCAGTTTTGAAAATCAAACACCTTGGGGAAAAAAGCCAGCTTTCGTTTGAATTAAAATACAGGTTTCCTTGCTTTATCAAAAAGTTCATCATTATCTTAGCAACATCTTCCCCATCCTGATGGAAAAGCCTGGCGTATTTTCCACACACCATATTCCACTGACAGGCAAGGAAACAAATTAATCACAGTTTTACATAAGATGCCACATATGTCAGTTTCTAAGTAGCTTCCTTAGAAACATCAGTTACTGAACAGAGTAGCTGACGACTGTTTATTCTACTTTTAACCGTCTCACTGTCCTTCTCTGCTGTTTGCTTGTGACTGCTATCATATTTTATGAGATTACCTCTCACCTTAACTTCTGTGGACAAAACTTTCATTTCCCTGTATGTTTGTGCCTTAGCACCCTTAGAAAATAACAACAACAAAAAAAATCAGTTTGAAGTTTAAAATAAAAATTTGGTGCCCTTCTGACAAAAGCTTTTTAACTGGATTTATTGATCCGCTAAGAAACTAAGACAACCAATTATCAGAAAAATTCCCTCCCCTAAACAAATCAGTAAGAAAGTCCATCACTACTTATTCTTGACAAAACATGTGCATTATCATCATTAAAATCATGTATGTGGGGAAGCACAAAGATTTTTCCTGAACCACAGCTCAACGTCACATTTGCAAGCAGCGCACATTAATCTCATGCTGCCATTACTAGGTCATTCAGCAAGTACATTCCATGTTTTGAAAATAATTGTACTGGAAAGCTCCTCCGTGTGCTGGAAAGCTGCTGGACTTGGAGAGCAGATTATTCATAGGCCACTTTATTACAGGCCTAGTTTTTTCTCTTGGCATTGTAAGGCGGTGGAGGACTCACAGAAGATGTCACAGAAAAGTACAGACACTTAAGAAAAATACTACTAGATCACCACAGATTAATCTGCATGTCTATTTTTAAACTGATATCAATACAACCAAGATAAATATAGGAGGCTTGTGAAGAGAAGCCAACCTCTAGAACAGAAATATTTTACATATAAAGACAAGCAGAACAGATGAATCATAATACAATCATTCTGGATCACAAAATAATGCTTGCCCCCTATTGGTATAAAGCACTATAAAAGTCAAACCTACAAAAACAGGGAAAGCTGCTGGGACTAAGCAAGGAAGAGAGATAGGGCTGATTTTCTGTCTGCTTTTTTAAGATTTACCAATTATAAACAGACATATCTGGGCACCAATGACTGACATGATGCAGATTCTAGTTCTGAGTTATTAGAGGAGTAGTCTAATGACAACCCTTTACAGTAACCACAGCTGCACTGCAGAAAACAATATTAGACATCTGCCAGAAAGAAACACGAAACATTTCTCTTCCTGCTTATTGTGATAATGGCTAGTCCAGTAATCATGTTGTCTTCCACATTTTTTAATCACTTCATCTAGACGCTGACACTGCTCATGAACTGATGCATGACTTCTACCTGGGGAAAAATAACTGAAGCGTGTAACTTCGTTCAATTATTTTTTTGGAAGCCACAGTGTCATTTTGGGGGAAAAAAAAAAAGCACAAACCAAACACATTTAAAGGTATTTTAGGCCTCAAGGCATTTTTTCCATTAAGGGCAACCAAGCAGCAGCACAAATAAAATGTGTTACTTACAGCAGATTGGCCCATTCTGATATACAATAGATAAATAAATAATGCCAGTTCATTCTTCTCCCATGGGTTACAACAGTAGGTTCACAACCAGGAGAAATGTCATTTGTTTTCTGTTTGTCTAGGCAAACTACAACACAGTGGACTGAGAATCACAACTCAGTTGACATTTAGCTCTATTTAGGAACGCAATTCCTCTGACAGGCTAAGAGGAGAACCTTATTAAAATGCTTCTTTTTCTGAACAAATACAGTGAACACCAAAAGCCCCTAATCTTGCTGAACAACTAGAACAGAGCTATTTTGCTTGCTATTGTCATCAGTGCTTTCATAATTTTTCACCCTGTTTAAAAACATCTAAACACCTAATCTATGCAGTGAATGAAGACAGGAACAATTTTCACTAAATTATACAACATAACAAATAATTCACATGCAATAATCTGGACAATGAGCAACACAGTGATCACAATAAGTATACCTGGCTAATGAGAATTAAGTAGCAATCTTGGATTTTGCAAAAATTCATACGCTAGTCCTGCTTCTTATAAACAGAGACATCACCAGGTGACAGGGAGTGTAAATGATGTAAGTATATACAGCATAGGTCAAATTAAGTAATTTGTATACTTTTCACAAGATAGGTAACCTTTTCCCTAAATGCCAAATATTTCAGATAAAAGACAGTATTTAGAACTTCAAATTTTTGTGTGTACTGGTATATACTTTTTAAATCTCAATCTTCATTTTTAGTACTGAGAACAAGGATAACATCAAATACTTTCACTCTCTAAGTCTCTAATACCTCAATCTTATGCCCAACAACAAAGATTTCAGCAACATGGTAATAAACCTTTCCATATTTTAAAAAATGATCTATGGGTTGTTGTTCTGCCCTGCTCCTAACAAATTCGATCAATAAAAGATGTCAATCCTTTTTTTCTGCCAAACCTCAAAGTGCTGAAACGTTGTCTTCATTATGCACCATATATAGCCAAAAACCACTCCATTCCCTGATGAATTCACGAAAAACAAATGATGACTATCTTAGCCAGGATGCCCTGGGAAGCTACAGTGACAGAAAACCTCTCCTGTCTCCTTTCCCTAAGTGTCTTCTGAAGGACAACATGCTTGCAGATTCCGGGCAGTGACAGGGAACAGACCAGGAGCTTCTGAAGGCTGTACCCAAACAACGTGACAGTGACACGCTGGTGCAACCCCTTTACAGTCTGACATCACTTTGTCACCTCTCATCACACCCACGTGCAGCAGAAGTCTGCGCTCTTCTAATGAGCAAAACCCACAGACCTGCCCCACCAAGCACCAAACTGCAGTGCACATATGGAAATTCGTAACCTTAACACTAACCATAAATGTTACATACGTAAGACAGAGGGACTGAAGAGGTGCTGATGCTTTAAAGTATTGAATTATCATTGCAATACTGTTATGATGATGACAAAATTTGAAATAAAGGGTCCAGAATGAGTCCATTATAAAGCGGGATTAAACACTGATGACAGTAACAGCTAGGGCAGCAAAGAACTCCCATTCCATGCAGAAATTTGTATTAAGAAACCAGGAAACAAGTTACCAGAAGAGCTGCTGGAATTCACTAGGTAAAACTTGGGATTTTATTGTGCCTCTGCTATTAGCACATGAGCTATTAGTACAGAAATTATTGCACTAATAAAGACACATGGCAACAAGAGATTGGAGCAGAAGAGACTTCTGCTCAATACGAAAGTTTCTGCTCATCTTCCCTGTTCCCTCCCCATTTCATGCATAGACACACACACACACACACACACACACACATACACACAGAGTTTTCACCTAACTCTGAAAACAAATGAAACCTATTTTGCTAAAATAAATTTCCAGTAACAGTGGGAGTAGTCTTATAGGCCAAAGCACCCATCCATGCCTTGCCATCTCACCTTGTATCCCAAGAATGGTACTTATAACCCCCCTTTTACCACCCCGTCTCTTTTTCCCTCCATGGCTTTCATCAGCTATCTCAACAGCAATAAACATAACACACATTACATCAATTATATCAGAATAAGTCAACAGAATGAAGTCATTCTTCTTTGCTAAAAAAAAGGATAAGCAACTGACTGATATCCTTTTCCTTAGAAAGGGACTCACAGAGGTTTTGAGTAGCTTTGTCTTGCGTAACGACTCCATCCCGAAATGCTTTTGTGCATCATCTAGGACCCATTTCTCCCGCACATCACAACCTCTCCAAGTAGTAACTCTCAAAACTTTTGTATGGATTATCCAGTGCATTTTTCAAGGAAATAAATATGTCATGATCTCTGTGCTTAGAAAGACAACAGCCCATACTTAATTGCAGTTAAGTGACATCAATGTCTTTTGTGCTTTTCCATCGCTTGCTACACCAAAAGTGAACAAAACATACCACTGTGCGCAGCATCTTGCCTGCTCCCATACCCTCACTGCCCCATGTAAGGACAAATGAAGGTTCTTCCTTTTCATCTAGATATTTTAAATCATTTACACACTATAAGCAGCTGCTTCTCCTTCTATAACTGAATCAACTGACACCAGGATTTTGACAAAAGGTTATATTTGAGATGTGCAACACATTGACCGGCCAATAAATCCTTAAGTGGCAATGCTGGTGTTATTTTCTAAATAATAAAAAGTACCACAACCTGAGTTTTGTCATTTGTGGTGATAACTGAAGCAAAACAAAAGTATAAGCAGAAAAAAAGAAGAAATAATCTCAAAGCATTCTTTTTTTATGGTTTTATTTTGGTTTTGTTATGGTAGTAAATGGTTTATCTAGAGCATGGCAAGTCTTCAGTGATACAATACGCATATTTAAAACACTAGCTAGTAAGATCAAGTAAATTCATTATTATCCTGCAGTTCTGCAACTGAGGCTTTTGACAATACTAGACTAACTACAGTTTGTATTATTCAAGAAGTTGCTACAAATAGGCCTGAAGTTTACGTTTGTGTGGATGAACAGCACAAACGAACACCAGCAGAAAGAGCAGGAAACTGTACAGCTGTGGTTAATATTTGGCTTCTAAGCATCTGAAATTATTTAACAAGGCTTGAGGTACATGCTGTCCTTCAATATACCGTCTCTAGGTGGGGACAGGTGAGCCTTCAATGTCCTAAAAAAAGCTCTGTTTGTGTGCATTTATCATTTTAGAGACAATTTTTCTAGCACTTTATACTCGCAGGAAATGAATAGAATTTTCTTAAAACTCCCAAGTTTTAAGGAAAATTAGAAAGCAAAAGAAGCAAGAATTTGGACCAGAGTAAGGCGGCACTTTGCATGTTGACATAGTGTTAAGTAGGATCTACCGGGAAAAGCAAAAAGAGGTATAATTCATGATGCTATGGACATGCCTTTTTCTATCACATCAGAATTTTTAGGACAATTTCTATTTTATTTCTCTAGTCTCGATTAACACAATGAGGTACCTGTAAACAGGGAAGTTGCTCAGTTCCTCTGCATTAGGTGACTAAGAAACATTTCCTCTGTAAGAGAAACATGAAATGCAGAAATTCCAGGTTATATGACTGATATACTTTGTAAAGCTGAGGAACTACCAAAACTAACTTTTTAAAGTCACTTACACTTAACATATGATCTGGAATCCTACATACAACATGCTATATGCCCAAATACTGCCACAGTCTCACACCCAGCCTGTCTTCCCCACACAGAACCACGTAGTCACCCACCATGTTTCTATTCCAAAAGCCAGGCAAACAAAGCATCTGACTGCTGTAACAGNCAAACAAACCAACCAACCCCCACATCACAACACTCTCCAAGTGTCATGTCGATAAAACTTTAAAAGGAAAATCCCTTAACTCTGTAGATCATTTCAGAAACAAAGATCTCCAATGCATCAAGATGATGAGACTATTTCTATTGTTATTCTGCACTAGCTCACAGAAAACACTGTAGCATAAAACTAGCACGTAAATTGCATGAGAAGTTTAACTGTTACGCTGCATATCGAACCACATTTATTAGCTGAATCTTAGATATAAATCTCACAAAGATTAAAATTCCCAATTCTTATAACTCAGAGAGAGATGTTTATGTATCACACAAGGGTTACATTATGAATATGAATTTATTCCTTCACATTTCCTGGACTCCAGCTGATTCCCACATGGTGCTACTGCTATTTTCATTAAAATATAAAAGAAAACTAAATTGCAAAAGCCAGTTCTCGTGGCACAAAATAGTTCTCATATGAATTCTATACTAAATACAGTAATGCAGAACATTAAAACAACCATCTAATGTCAATAACATCCAAAATTTTAAAACTGAGTTATTAAAACTTTAACAGAATATAAAAACTACCTGCCAAAGAGGGCAACAAACCTTTAATTATGAGAGTAAGGATGTCCTTAAAATGAAAAGTAGAAGCTCCATTTCTCACCTGCGAGTAACAGGGTTCAACAATTCTTTCTACTGCTCATCAAGCCTCCTAGAATTCGGGCTCTTTCTGCTGTGTACAAAGATTCATTTGATAACCATTCCCCACCCAGGAAATACAATAATAGGAAGCCAGTGTTTGCTTTTTCCTGCTGCAAAGAGTCTTGTCCCCTCTCTCCAAGAATTTAGAGCTATTTGCCAGATAGCATCAGTTGGATTTTCTTGAGAAAACACTTACATGAACAGGTAGAATTTCCTAAATTTACGAACAAGAGAAAGAATCCAAGAGTTCCTTGATATTTTCCAGACAGAGCACAGGGACTTCACCACAGCTGAAAATGAAGTTCTGTCCAAACCAGGCAAGAATTAGTGTCTGTAAAAGGTCTCAACTCCTTTACCACGAATTGGGTCTGCCAGCACAGACTGAAACTTTTTTCAGCTGGTGACCTCTGCTGTGTGCTTTGTTCTGGGCTCCAGAACTGGGTGGAAAAGGAATGGAAAGAGAAATTCACTGACAGCTGCCAACAAAAGCATTAGCTATAGTTCTTCACCTCTTGTAATTACCTGAGCAGCAGCACAAGCCATCCTAACAAAACACAGGCAATAGAAAAGTGTCCCGGTTCTCGCCCCTCTGGCACTACACAGATTTTGGTATTTGTCTAAAACTTAACTCCATAAAATATTTACCATTAGCTACAGGGCACTCTAGCTGCTGATCTAACAACTCGCATCAGATAAGAAAAAAAGTGTCTCACCAGCACACATGAAAGGCATGAAACAGGACAGCCTGCACAAGGTGAGAAACCAATATGGATATTATTCATTAATTGCAAGCTACTGATGGCTTAATTGCATATATTGCACAAATAATCCGTAAGGAACATCGATTTAATCTTGTTCATCAAACATTTGCAAGCATTCAAAGGATTATTCATCTTTGTTTAACATGATCACCTGATCAGAAACACAGCAGAGATGGCAAACTGAATGACTCCAGATGAATAAATACATCAAAACCCAACACCATCCTACCCATAGCAGACTAAAGACAGCTTCCTCATGGAAACAGCATTCAGGCTTTCCCCCCAAAAAATCTAATCCGTCTGATACCACACTTCATGACTCACTTCTAAATATTATCTGCTTGAGAAACAGTTGCAGAACTTCCCAAGAATAGGAGGAGGGAAGAAGGTGGGGAGGAGAGCTAAAGTTTGAACGTGCAGCATTTTTAAAACTGTTTTGATACTGAGTTTTATAGAGCATCTTAACAGTGCTAGTAGTTACAAGAGTAATTAAATAATTGAATACATTTGCTTTGTTCTTCTGGAAGGAAATTTACTTCCTCCCCCCCTTTCAAAGAGGCAAGATAGAGGAAAGAGAAGATGCAAGACAGAGGAAAATTACAAGGCTGTAAAGAATTAGATTTACACATATTAGAGCAAAGTTTGAAATACATTATTTCATTCAGAAGTACACTGTTCTTGCCTTTGGATTTTTTGCAGGAACTTAATATCTTAGTATGAAGGTTGTAATGCAGAAGTGGGAAAAATAGGAAGGGTTTGAACTAAAAAATAATTTTAAAAAGATCTAACAGAATAAACAGCCAAGAATGACAGAGAATACAAACTGAGGGAAGAAATAAATCCTGATCACAGAGGTTCACACTTCCCAATGTCAATACGAAGAGACAGTTCAGAGAAAGTGTTGCAGATACCTTAAAATTTTGACAGCTCAACAAAATCTGTCCCAGTAGCTGAAGTTCCCCTCCTACTGACAGCAAGAGCTCTAGGTGTGCTTCTGCTGTGCCATTACCTGGCCTCAACATTGTTCAACATTCATGGCATACATTTCACCTGTGAAAAAACACATTATCGAATAGCATGTCTGTAATTCAACTCAGAATTTTGTTCTGCTGCATTTCTGGAAAGTGGGGGGAGAGGAAAAAAAAAATAGAAGCAACAGTCCTGGAGATATAAACTACTTTTTCTACATAAAGTTAGCAATAAAATAACATTTATGTCAGTAAAGCAGGAGTTGGGGAAGTGGCAGAAGAAGGGTAAACTGATCAAAATCCCTTTGACAAGAGGTGGTTAAAACAGCAGTCATCAATTCCAGAATTTCTCCACTTAGTGGGAAACAAAATCATTCAGCTTTGCAGTTACGTAATCCCACACCCTAATAAAGTGAAGAATTCCATCTTCTACCCCCCATCTTGTGACCACAACATTCGTAACGGGACTTGCGTTGCATTCAGAGTTCCCAGAGAAAACAACCTGCCAATGCACTCTTTTAACCTGCATCTTCAGGTCATGAGAACTCCACTAAAGACATCAAACACTGGGACAGACTCTTTCTGTGGAAGTATTTGATCATCATCTCCAGTTTCCCTGTAGTGGTAGCCCATGTCTTCTGGGGTATAAGATATGGGTGCACAAGCAAAAATTCATTAATCGATTAAGAATTCAGCAGCCATTGCTTGGTATCTAGCTATACCACCTGCTACCCAACTTAGCAGTTCAAGGCTTTCCCTGCTGAAGTGGGAACGTATAAAACACGAACACCAGATCATATCCAACAACAGCCAGAAGTTCTATTTTAAGCATCAGTGATGCTAAGTCTCAAATGCATCAGAGCAAGAACCGTGTTTAAAGGGAAAAAGTGTGCTCTAAATATAAAGCCCCGTTTGTAAGTATAAAATGCCAAGCGATTACCAGATGCTCTCAGTGCTAATGGCTGAAAACTTGTATGACCATCCACAGATAAATTTGATGACAGAGCAACACAAATAGACTACGAAATCATTACTCCTTTAGGGAAACTTTAACACAAACAGTATGTATATTTAGTATTTTTTTAAAAACAAGTTGAAAAATTTCTCTAGAAGCAATAGGATTTAATGGATCATACTCTTAAAGTATTGATGCAAAGGCCAAACATGTTATGATGTATACCATGCTACTGTCTCTCCCGTTTTCTCAAACATGCAAAACTAAACCTAACCACTCGGACCAAGGCCACAAGTATCTCATAGCCCTCCCCATGACATGCTCATGATGGGCTATGGCCAAATTATTAATACAAGTCAAGTTACTGGACTTACGCACCTGGAAAATCAACTAATTTTTTTGGAGGGAGGACATCATACGCTCTGTTAATATCTCTTCTCAGACAAATGCATAATCATGCCAGCTCCACTGGCTACAGAAAAGCACGAACAAGGCAGAGCTGGATGTATTAGTACAGAGACGAAAATTATCTATTTACCTTACAGCACCGTTAACCCGCAGTGGTAGATATACCCTACAAAAGAAGGAAAGGAAATAATACAGGAAGGAAATAATACAAAAAAGAATAACAAAAAGATAAGTCCTTTCAGCAGCACTCTGCTAAACATATTTCAGCATAATGTTAAATTCTACCCTTCCAGAAAACCTTTATCCTACACTGCACCATTCCATGTTAATCACGGTTAACAGTTCTGTTTGGAACAAGCAAAGAAGTCTATTTTAGGGCTTTCATATATAGTTATCACAATCTAGTCACTTACATAGTTAACGCCTTTAGAAAAGGAATTCTCTTTAGAGAAGAAATTAAGCACTTAGGATCTTTTAAGAATTTGAAACTACAAATTTTATTTGGTCAATAATCTGAATACTTGGTCAAATGACTACACAGGAAAGCATGTCAGCAACATACAAGCAGAGCATGAAGGAGCAAAGACTGCTCACCATCCTTATTAATTACTTGGTTTGCTGAGACACTCTTCCTCTTCATGAGTCACTCAGATGGAACATAAGTAACCAAGTGGCTTCACTGACAAATATCCCAGTACTGCAATAGTTTTATTCCCAGGTCCCACTTTGAATGCAGAATTCAAAACTTTCAAAACTAGATTTTTTTGACAGTGATGATCTATCACAGCTCTAAGTCTTGGAAGCAGGAAACCTCTGGCTTGGTGGCAAGGTATGGATCAGCTGCCCCTCAAGATTTCAATACTGAAGTCCAGAGGGATCATTTTATTATGCGCTTGCTATGGTTTGTCATTGGTTCACCATTACAGAAATACATGGAACGTACATTACCGTTCTTCTGAGCAGAACACAAACTCTACATCCAATAAAACTCCATACTGATCTAAAGGTGATCTAATTTGTAGTTTTGATAAATCAAGCCTACCACAGAGAAAGGTTAGGGAAATTCTGTCTTATTCTACAAGGGAAGAGGACAACATTTCTTTTTTAAACTTAGCAGGTTCAGGTCTTGCATTATAGTTACCTTTCGAAACTCCCTAGAAGATAGCACTTATAATATCTGAGATCTGGGATCCAAAGTAAGATTAGAGGGGAAAAGCCAAATTTAGTCTTCAGTACCATGCAGAGTTCCCAGTTGTCTTGCCAAAGACCAGCAATTCAACCAAGAAGAGAAAAAGAAAAAAAAAAAAAAAGACGACAACACTGGGATGTATTAATATGTTAGCACCACAACACAAGACAAAACAGTTGAATTAGAACTACCTACTACCTACAGAGCTGGGTGCTGAATGACAAGCTGAGAGTTTTAAAGCTGCTTTGGTCATAAAGCTCTTCTCTTTGCACCATTACAGTAACTGATAGTAAGTCTCATTGGCATGCCTAATAAAAATCTGCATCCAACATTTCAACAAGAGGTAAAGAACATTTTTCAGCATTTCTTGGAAAAGAAAGTTTAATGCTATAACCATGTTTAGGTGTTTGTCTTTTTACATTTAAAAAATTCAACACAATTCAGTATGTTATGAAATACACACACGAAGCACATTGAAGTAACAGAGTTTTGACACAGTCACTCAAAATCCAGCCAGAATCCCTACACTGAAAATTAATCACTTCACAGTGGAGTCACTTGGTAGCAAATAAGTGGGTTTTCGCTCCTTCAGTGCAAGGATTGTCGCAATCCTTATCCACCAACCACCTATTATTTTCAACACAATTATTTTACTATAAAACCCTATGATCAGAAAAGGTGGGGGGGGGAAAAAAAAAGAAAGTAAAGCTTGAATGAGGTCGTGGGAAAACAGTAAATCAACAGCTGCTATTAGTTCACTTCAAAATATTTAAGTGTTTCACACAGGGATAAATGCAAACTGGCCAATTCTAAAAATTATGCACCTCACACTGAAGACTCTGGAGAGATCCTTTAGTTAATTAAGCAGAGGTTATTCAAGATACAATTAAATACAATTCTTTTGTGCCATCTCTTGGTTTTCACGTCAGTAACACACACACACTATTAATACACTGTAAGTTGACGGACTGGTCAGAGGCTGATAGTGTAAGAAACAGATTAATGCATCTCAAGATGCTGAAAGATTAACCTTTTTATCAGAAATTAATACAATGACAAAACAGGGCAATGCAGAGCATCCCTGGATAAAAATCAGGTGTCTAATTAAACTCTTGGATAAACAAACAGCCTTGAGAGACTGCAACTGCTTTCTTGAAAATGAACAAATTTTACCAACAGCTTTTTACTACTGCTTTCTATTTCTATATAATTTCTCCTGACAAGCATCCACGCTCTTCTGACCCAGCTTAAACATTTACTTATTTACTTATTACCTACATACCAGAGACCAGATCCCCAAAAACAAGCTGTCTCCTGTTTTCTAAAATTTCGCCTTCTTATTCTCATAACACTACTGCCCTCATATCATGCTCCAAATGCCTGTGCAAATCGGCTTTCTCCAACTCTTCTTGGTTTGTATTGGCATTATCTCAGGAAAAGGTAACCCTTTACAGACAAAAGTGTTCAATTTTCCTCACCACCTTCACCTTTCCCAATGCAGTTTCTTAGAAATCCAAAGTAGCAATTAAAATTCTCTTAGGTGACATTATCTGTGTAGCTTTTCACTGACATTTTCTGCCTCTTTTGTCTTTATTTTGTTCTTTTGCCTTCGTTGGCTGGATCAATTACTGAAACGTGACCTGTGACATACACCAATTAGAACAAAGAAGCCAAATTTTTCCCTTGTGTAACTTCACCAACTCCAGTGGCTCCAAGCCAGATATACATTCATTCTGGTGTAGGCAGAAAAACGTGCATGGTATGCCAGTCACGTTTTCATTTGCTCTGCATCTCTCTCCACACCAAATGCAAAAGACTCCTCTCTTCAGGCTTCCTGTGCCTCCTATTCCATCACTACTCTTCCCTTTCTTCTTCCAAGACACGTCAGAACAACACCAAGCTCCTTGCCCTGAAGGTGCAACCTTTCTTCATGCAACCCAGCTCACTAAATGCCCCTTTATCTGCAGATCCCCCACATGTGTCCCATAGCTCACTCATACATTATCGAGAGAATGCGACAGACCCTGTATCTGCCCCTCTGCTCTGGTGAG
>VWYH01001216.1:115703-125764 GCA_013399365.1 Pampusana beccarii | reverse complement strand
CTCTCAGAAGGGAATTGCCTACATCTCCTTTACCAGTAAGCATCTAGCTCTTACAGACAGTCATGCTCCTTGGCGCTTCCCAAGGCAAATTCCTTATGACCAAATCCATACAGTTTATGGGAACAAAACACACAAAGGCCAACAAGGACAGTCTCAGAATTTCTTCATATGCCTACTGGCAAACAGAGGAGAAACTCTCACTGATTGTCTAAGCTCTCACTGTCTTCACTCTTTTCTTAAGTCTTCCTCGAGTCTTGTTAATAAATGCTTTCACTCTCTCTCTCATCCCGCAGCTTCCCCATGCCTCTGGTACAAAAGCCTGCCAAGTTGAGCCCACTTGCACACGACAGAAGTGGCATAATTCTCACACAGATCACAGGCCCTCTTCAGGCACCTCTCTGTGATGATGCTGTATTTCCGAAGGGCCCGGGTATCACCCATTGCATGAATTCACGTGGGAGGAAAGGGCTCCACTGTATAGATCTTCACAAAAAGCTGAGCAGGACATCAACTTAGGAACGTGGCAAACTCACTGTCAACCTTCTGGACCCCTTTTAGGGCAACAGGAGCCTGGCAGTTACTGAATCAGTCTGCTGCCATTCATTACCTGGCTTTAAAAGAGACTCCTAAGGATATCCCCCCTGAACTCTTACATTAAGAGCAGGCTGCCATCCTTCTTTTGTTCATCAAAACTGAAATTGTGTAATTTGCTCCACAAAAGGACTGGTTACATGCAACAAGATTTAACCAGATTTCTTCCATAAGATATGGGGGAAGGGGGAATGAAAAAAGATAACCACTTTTTCTGGACATAGTAGGCAAAGGGGGAAGAAAGAAAGCAGAAGCCTGACGATGTGAAGAGATACTCTGCTGATCTGGTAACAAACATCAGGGACAACCATGACACAGAATTGTGTTATTCCTGCCAAAACCTCTAGTAAAACAAAGATTCCTAACATAGTAAAAGCCACACACCCCCATATTGCACACATGCATCAGTAATTGGACTAACACCAAGTACTGAAGCATTTTATTTTATTTTCAAGTCATCTGTGTGGAGTTGAGAAAGGAAACAAGAAAATTAGCCCTGATCTCTGGTACAAATTGTTAGCCTGATTCTAGACAAATCCACATTTTTCACACTTACTTCAACACATCACAGGTTCTTCTTAGTGGCTTAAAAACAAACAAACAAACAAGCAAAGCCAGTTATATAATTCAAGAAGTGCAGTCAAGTTCATTTTACCAGACCAAAGAGAATCCAAAGGCATGAGATACAGGATGCATCCTTTTCATAACCCAATGTATCAGAAGGTTATTGGTAAATGGTAGAATTGAGGCGGGTATGAGAAGAAAGGGTTCCAGCATTTAACAAAGCTTTCCTTCAACAAAATGCCTTAACAAAAAGATATATCACAGGAGCAATCTACACTTCTTGCTTAATGTTTTTGCTGTATTGAGCCACTCTCATGTTAACAATCTTTTATTACCTTTTCTCCCTTTGCTTTTTTAAATGTGTGCCCCACCCCCAAGAAGCATTTCTCCTGTCCTTTCCTAGTTACTGTAATTTTCATATTTGAACCCATGTTTTTTCTAGACTTACATAAGATGATGATATTATGATAAAATAATTATAATATACTGACACTGGTATGACGCTATTGACACTGATAATTCAGTATCCACATACAGCACAAATATCAAAGCATAGATTCAGAGGCTCCAGACTGGTACATTCAAAATTCAGTGCAGATAGAATTCTGTGTTTCACTTACAGCACCTACAACATTCAGCCACTTCTCAAAAAAAATTTTTAAAAAGTGGGAGCAAAGTGACTCCAGTGTGGATAGAATGTGTGAAGTCCCACCTCTGTTCTTTCCATTCCTCTGTTCTCTCCATTCCTGGCCATGGTCAAAAGCTGCTGAGAGCTGCCCAGTTACACCCATACACTTCCCCTGCCCCTAAGCCCTGGGACAGGGAGCGAGGCAGCTTGGCACTGGGAGGGGTGGAAAATCTGTGAGCATAATATGACCACAGTGGAGGTGAAGGAGCCCCATGCTAGGGATTTGATACAAGATAGCTCTGAGCAGCTGGGGGAAAGCTGGCAGGGTGAAGGTGGCAACCTGCAATGCTGCAGACAGGAAAAGCTGTGAATGCGTGCATAGTCAAGTTCTTCTCTGGCCCTCCTTAATTAAGAAGAATTCCTCACTTCTGACCTAAGCGATTCTCACTCAACAAAATACGTTCATTTAGTTTTTCTAACACTAAATGTCTCTCTGAGAATAGTACTGGGTTTGATCCTACTTGGTTACAAAGCTTCCACTTTTCCTTGCAGCTGTCTGCAGTGTCCAACCAAAGCTGCTTGTCTACAGTAATCCAAAACACAGTCAATGGCCACTGGAGTCCAATAGCCACCTCCTGTATGGTTTAAATTTATCTCCTAGAAAGTGAAGGTGAAGCAGTGAATCCTAAGCAGCCCTTAGCACACTTACAGTACAGTATGCTACTAAGCTGTACTGCCCCCAGTTAAAAAAATGTGAACAGCCAGTTCTAATCGGTCTTTCAGTTGGGTCTTTGGGCGTCACTCACCTGTACAAACATGTGGGTATAAAGCTGCAAGTTTTCTGCATATTTATATCATTTTGCATTTGAACAATGAGACTAGCTTAATTGTAATTTCTGTATTACATGTACTGGAATAACTTGGAATAAAAGGAAGAGTGAATGCTGTAAAACCAGAGAAACTTGCTACATCAGCTTCCCCTAACAAGGTTTCTCTTCTTGTCACAGTAATTCTTGTAATGTAGCACTGAAAGCCTACATAGAAATTCACTTAGATTTAAAAACTAATAATCTATAGCCCCAAAGCACTGACTCCTGTCGTTTCCTGTAAACTGTGTTACTTGCTGTTTTGGTGGTGGGAGGCAACATCAGGTTTTTCTTAAGAATGGAGGACTTACACTTCCACCAGCTCTGTGCAAGGCTTTGTCTCACCTTATAAATCAACACCTCCTGTGCATACAAACAGACTTCAGAGCATTGCAGTCTTCTCTGTCTTTAAAACACCAACTTCCACCAAAATGCTTCATCTTCAACTGAAAAGCCTTGTTTTAAACACAGGATTAGCAATCCGATAGAAAAAAAAAAATAATCTTATTTAATACTTGAAAAGCCAATGACTAGTATGTTCTAAATGCAAATAGCCTTTCTGAAAGCCACAGTCCTACTAACTTTAACAAAAACAAAAAAAAAAAATGACATGACATAGATAATCATAGTGTTTAATTGTTGCAGTCCTTAAATATACACACAAACATACACACACATTGGCTGCTCTTTTTGTCACAACCTTTGCCAGGAAACTAAACAAGTTTTCATAGATTTTTAGCCAAACCCACTACAAAAGCATTTATTTACAAAACAAAAACAAAGATGAAAACCCACCTACACCATCCTGGTTTAAGCTGGATGAGACTATAATACAATTTGGAAGTAGCATCTACCATCCCATAAAGAACACTTAATACACAGAGAATTTTCCATAAGGCTGTTCCAATTAATCTTGGATTGATTCTGTAGGCCACTGATATAAATCAAAAGATTCCAATGGATTCAGGACAACTTGGATCACATTTTTATTTTAATTCAATAGCAAAATGTTAATTCTTTGCATCTCCATGTAACTTTTTCATCCAGAGCTACTGAAACTAAACTTCACAAAGGAAGGTAACTGTTACCAAACTGTACACAAATAGGTAAACCAAATAAAAGGTGTCTACTACACTAATGGTTAACTGAGACATATTTAGAATTGACGCAAAATATTTTATAGTAGAGGTCCACTAAGTACACCACAGTCTCAGTATGCAATACAGAGGTAACTAAGAAAATACTAATAGCAGTGGTTTCCATAACTTCTGCCCTCTGGAATTTTATCCAGTTGCAACACCTAAATAGAACAATAATGAAGTCAAGTAGCTGTCAATATTATTATGCTTTTCTGGAATCTTTTGGAAAACAAAATCCTTACATCAGCTTTCTACAGTAACAGTACCACAGCTCATAATTTGTAGATATTCTTTATACCTCAGCCAGTAGAGACATCACTCCGCTCTCATCCTTGTCCCTAAATTAAAGCATAGATTATGTAAAACGATATAAAAAACTGCCTTGGAGGAGTTTTCACTTGTTCAGCGTCTCAGAAACGTTAGCTGCACAGCCACAAGCCATCCCAGTTGCATACCAGGTCCCATATGTCAGGGCTTCAGAACAGCATGTTTATTTTCAGCTTTGCATATTTATCCTCCGCTCCTATTTCGGACTAAGGGAAGAGTGGAAAACTCGCAATAGTAAAGCTATTATATCTGCAACTCTCATTAGCAATAGTGAAAATTCTCTTTAGCAAAACTTCTCTGTCTGAATACATAAACGAAAAGCAAGAATTATGTTCCACCATTTCCCAACACTACATAGAATCTAGTCTCCCACACAGGTCTTTCCTAAAACCACGCTCACTGCAGGGGCGAAGATGAAAGCTGTATATTTGCTCGTGGTGCCAAAACAACTATAACTGAACAACATGCAGGGGCAATCTTTTTAGCCTGAACAATGCCAGACATCAAATCCAGCCAAAACCTTAAAGGCTTACCTATGGAGATGATGACAATAAGCAAGCTAGGGATCTAGAGCTGTTGGCATCCCTCTACACCACGATTGGCAACCTGACAGAAGGACAATTACACGTCCTTCAAAAAGAAAGCAAACCAGAAGGTGGGTGATTTTCACCAAGTGATAATTTTTTTAAAATATACCTAATGTTTCAAAAGGTGATAAGAGATGCCCCATTCCTGTAAGCAATACCATTCACTGCAATAAGGATGAATCAAAAGCATAGCTAAGTAAAGAAAACACTGTATAATCTTCAGAGACATTAATTCTCCAGGTATGAAAATACAAAAGCTCTAAGTATAAAATTTCCAAACCTAATAATACACTTAAATCTTGAAAAGAACATGTATCCTCACTTCTACCTAACGTTTAAAACTGTCTTCTTGGGTTGGAAGGGAAAAGATGGATTGGGTGAAAATACAACCTTTATGGTTTATAATTCTACCAAAGAGGTTGGCCTTGCAGGATCGGGGAGCACAGCGCTACTGTGCTAACATGTACAGCAACTATTTCCCCCTTTATTTCGTTTAACAACAACAACTTACACGTAACAGCGACCTTTAGCTTTTAGATGCATTTAATCCCCAAATCCCAAAGTATACTAACAAAAGATACCAGCCTTGTAAACTTCCAAATATTCATTTCCAGCACTGGGAAAAAAGTTACAAGTTTTCCAAACAGTTCTACCATGACAAAATAATCAAAACATGATTACTGTTTGATGAACAAACAAGGCTTTTCTTCAGTTGTAACCAGTTTATCTGTCTTTTTAGGTTCACATGACAATTGTGGCTTCCCTCTCTTACTCCCAATACTCGTGCATGATGCAACCTACTCTTTGACAGCTTTCACACATTTCTAGATACACCATGGATTAAAAACCAATGCTTGGAGGTCTTAACAATATTCCATCTCATCAAATTATTTTCATCTCTTGTCAAAACATGAGGGAACTGTGGGAAAAGCATGCATAAGTTCTTCGAACACAAAGTATCTGGAGGTTTGGTTACAAGCCACAAAAGCCCAGAATAAGCATTTCTTCTATGGTGACATTTGCATTTAAAGGGATGCCAGGAGATTAAATCTCCCTTTCTCCTTAAAGTGTGGGTAGGATGTTTTTTTGTTTTGAGTGAGGTTTTGTTTGGTTTGGGGTTGTTTCAGTTGTTAGGTTTGGTTTGTTTGTTTGTTTTAATCCTTCTAGGTCCCTTTATGTTATTTCCTCTAAACACAGCAAATATTTTAAGAAATAAAGGGAACCCAAGGACAGATGATGAAAGTGATTAGAGGCTTAGAAAGACTTCCACATGAGGAGAGATTATTAAAAAGACTGCCTCGATTATAGACAAGATGAATGGGAGGGATCATAAGAGAGAAGAGAGGTTCCACAGAATGTTTTTTCATTACTAGAAACCAAGTGGATTTTTTGATTCTCTTTTCAATGTAAGCTTGTGTGTGTGTGTGCGATAACATAAGAACCAGTTCATCCACAAAACACCGATTCTACTGCTATTCTTGCAAGCTAAGGCTGAAAGCATAAGAAGATTGAAACTCAGATTCTCTAATCGTTAATAAACCACATCTGCTCCAGGTAAATTTTGTTTTTAAATAAAGGAAGAAATCTTACCATTTCAAATACAAGTCTACCACTAATAAGGGAAAGTTCTGAATAGGCTCCAATGTGCAAGAAATTACATAATTAGGACTTCTTGCATCTGGTACTTGTTAAAAGCAGGAGATATCACTGCACAGATTTCTGATGGGACGCAGTAAAGGAACTCACATGTTTTCATTGTACTAGTAAAGGATTTTTTTTCTACAAATCCATCCGTATAAATTTATAATTCTGATGAAATGTGGAGGATTGTTGTACTGTAAGAGGTAAAAGATCAAGAGTAAAGAGCAATTCCCCGGTCACCAGAAAAAAAAAAAAACAAACAAACAAACAAAAAGCAAACCAACCAAACAAAAAGTGTAGACAGGTTTCTGAGGTCTAAATAGGACAACCTGGTGAGCATTCAGAGATGACCGCTTTAACAGAGCCTCGAAAGGCAGTCCTGACACAATGCTCTAGAAGCAAAAGTCAACACAATGAGGCAAAAGCATAGCCAAGCTAGTCTGAGCATCAGGAATGTTATTATTTCAGTTGCACATGGACTCACTGCCTAAGAAGCACAGTGTAGCCAGAATCTGAGCACCTCTAGTCACCCACACTACCCACTGCAAAAAAAAAAAAAAAAGAGTCCCTTAAGAAAGCACCATGACACTATTAAGCTACCTTGCAAGCTACATATTCCAGCACGAACAGTACTTGGTGCATGACAGCTTAAAATGCAACCCTTGTTCCCAAACTTTGTCTTACTTTATGTCTTAGATCCTGATTTTGAAAGATTTGGATTAGTTTTCGAAGTGTTGCAGGAACTGACTAGCAGCGGATGTGAAGCACAGTGAAGCTGCAGCAAGTGGCACTGGGAAAAGTGAACTGAAACATTTTGCACAGCTCATTGTCCACATTGATTCCACCTGTGGCACCCAAGCAAGCTGCAGTAATCCAGATTATAGCAACCAGATACCATTAACAAGGAGAGGCAGAAAAGTCTCCTGGAAGGGTACCCTTCTTAAAGCCAGCAGTGGATGATTTATCAGAACCAATATAACCACATGGCTGTAAATCTATATCCACCAAATAATACCAAAACTGTAAAGCACTGATACCATTACAAGCAATAGCAGTTTTATGCCCCACTCTGTGCTGCCGTGAACAGCATGGCTTGGCTCTCTTGTGACTCGTCCAAGTAAGAGAATAGGAATCCAGCCTCTCCCTCAAAATACTCGGCCTCCTTAGATAGCAGTAATTCCCCCCATGTTAAGAATGACTCTGCTGTTTTTCATTAAAATGTTTCATCTCTTTCAGGCCCTGGAAACTTCACACAAAATGTGACATGTTTCACTGGAGAGTTGTTAGCAGAGCTCAGGATATCTTATGCTTCAAATGACCTCAAAGAAGGTATTGAAGAGACCTGTTGCCTTCCTTGAAGGAGCTTTTAGCTGCAGCAGGAATTTTAAAATCCTTTTCCCTTCAGATTCTACCACTTACAAACTCAGAAGGCTATATTCACAGTAAGTTGTTCTAGCACTTTGGCAAACTGAATTGGGTAATGCTTTCCTATCATATATGCAGCTGCAATTTTGGAACAGTTGTCTTGCCTGCCCATAGAGAAGGCTTCACTTTCTTGTCAGAAAAGTCCTTAGACGAATGTGAAAGACACAGGCAGTAACCTATAGATACAGAAGTCTTTCAAAACCTGCCCACCCAAAACCTGGACTCGCTAGCCTACCTTATACAGACTACAAGATCCAATAACTACTTTGACACCACTCTTTCCCCCAGGCTTTATTAAATGTATCTCACCCTACTTACTATACACTGTCCCTATCCTGCTGACAAAACCAACTCCAAGACTTCCTTCACACAAGCAAATCCCTCTGGTCCATTCGGGTTCTCTGAGCGCCCTCCCATCAGCTCTGTATTGCTGTGTTCATGCTCTGCATAGCTTTTCTCCATGAATGTCTGGGAACGGCAGCTTTAATTCCAGCTGCTTTGATGCTTTCTATTGAGTCTCTAAAGGAAAAACAGCATCCTGCTTTCTTGCTTCTTTCCTACATAATACCACCAGTTACTGTTCCTCCAGTGCCTGACCATTTCCATACCCTTGGTTAAAGCAGTAAGAGGAATGTTGAAGTTATCCAGGCAATCTACCCAGGAAAAAAATCCTATTTGTCTGGAATAAGCACAAACGGATTTAATGCTAGCTCTTGCCATCATCTGGAACATACAACCTGCTGCTACTCCCTCTAGCAATTATATTACAAGTTCTGTGATATCTGACACACAACTTGTAAAGCCCAGACCCTGGAGCAATATAATTACAAGTCTACAAACTTGTTACAGAGCTTTATTTCCAGTTCTTATGGTCGAAGGAAAGGCAGGTTAATCCTGATGTGAAGAAACCCAAAATCAGACAGAAGCACAATGTTTTTATAAAAATTTCCTAAGGATGAGATTTTTTAATTTTTTCAACACACAAGTACAATACACAATATTGCATGTTACCCCTGACACTTCATGCTTTCAAGCAGATCATCTAGACTACAGAGTGGAGGCTTCAGGTTTAACTCTCAAACATACCAAAAGTCATCCTTGAAGGTATGCAACTTTCTTCCATGGCCGCAGCAGGCTAGGGAGCACATTATTCTTACAGCAAGAACAATTAAGAAAAACTACTTAGTTCAACTTGTAAAGAGAAAAAACAAAGTAAACACAAATGATTTTTAACTGGTTTATGACTACTGTGTGCACCCAGCTTACACTGTAAAGAGCACTGTAGACTCCAGTAGTAAAGGTTGAGTGTATAGGGTTACCTATTCTTAAAATATTTCATTATGCAGCAACAATCTGAAGCACACCATCTCTTTTCCAGCACTGCCAATTAATGAGCTGGAGGGATGGAAAGAACAGCTAATGTACAGAGCAGAGGGGNAAGAAGAGGGGAAAAAAAAAAAAAAAAAAAAAAAAAGGCAAACCCAATCAAAACAAGAACTCTCCCCCACAATAACATCTTCCTTAACAAATAGCTAATCCCTACACTTCAAACTGTAAAGCTCATTTATTGATGTGCAGGATCTCAGCACAGAAAACAGAACTTCTGCTGACATCCCAAGACAGGTAGAGCAACCTCCGTTTTTTCACATCTTTCTGCAGTGCACGGGAAGAAAGAGTCATTTGTTTTACACCTGTTTGAGCTAAGCATTTCAGTAGGAATGTGAAATCTGTGCATAAACTGGAGAGCCAACTGCCTTCATCAGCATGACATTCACCACAAAGGCTACTAAATATATGAAAGGGTCATAAGCATTGCCTATACATGGCTATTGTATATTACATTAACAAATCATCCAAATAGTAAGATAAAGAAAGACAAACTTGCCAGCAGACTATAAGAAAAACTATCCCATAAAGCCATACATCATAGAAATGCAGCGTATTCTTACTTGATTCCCAGCACACACAGATACACCTTTCCTGTCGGTCTCCATCCCTGCCACAGCCCTCTTGGAAACAACTTCAGGAACGGAACTATAATCAGTCTCTGCTGCTAAATGCAATCACCTGATCCACAGTTTATGAAACAGAAACAAGACCAAGATCAGGTACCCATCACTGTGATCCAGACACTGAGTCACTTCATTAAACCCTCAGCACTGTTAACTTTGGTGAGTAAGTTACTACTCTCACCTCCAGCTAGTTTCTATTGGGGAAGATCGGTTTCTGTCATGTCAACAACCAGTTTAATTTCATTTTCTTACACCAAAGCGTACTTAGAGTAGGAATGCAA
>VWYH01001216.1:20456-115678 GCA_013399365.1 Pampusana beccarii | reverse complement strand
AAAAAAAAAAAGCACAGCTAAAAAAAACCTTCCCTTTACAGCGACGATGTAGGAAACACAGGGATCTCTCGGGGAACGAGCCGCAGGCTGGCGGCTGCCCCTCAGAGCCCGGCACCCAGGCCCACCGGCAGCCCCCACCCTCACCCCCGGGCCGAGGCCGCCTCGACAGCCCTGCCCGTGCCCTCACCCGCGTCTTGCGGCGCCGGTGCCGCTCCGGGTCTGAGTAGGTCCTGTCCACGGCCAGCGCCGTGTCGCTGCCCGGCATGCTGCTCTTCCTCCTGCTCCTCCTCAGCGGTACCCGCCACACGCAGGTACAGGGTCCCGCCAACCGGCCGCCCAAGCGCCAGCCCAGCGGCCGCGGCACTGAGGGGGCTCGGGGCGGCCGCGGCGGTGCGGGAGAGCCGGGCACGCCCGGGGGCGGGTACAGCGCCGGCAGCCGCTCCCCAGCGACACTCCCGCCTTAACCCCTCCGCGCCCCGGCTGCCGCCGCAACGGCTGAGGCGGCGTCGGCCGCTGGTGGCAGCGCCCAGCGGTGGGGTCGTGGTGCTTCCCCCTCAGTTGGAAACAGGGAGGACGCCTGAGGGGAGGAGAGAGCGGGGGTGAGCTACGGACAGAGGGAGTGGGCCACAATTGAGACCGCATCTGGAATATCGTGTCCAGTTCTGGCCCCTCAGTTCAAGAAGGACAGGGAACTGCTGGAGAGAGTCCAGTGCAGAGCAACAAAGATGATGAAGGGAGTGGAGCATCTCCCTTATGAGGAAAGGCTGAGAGAGCTGGGTCTCTTTAGTCTGGAGAAGAGGAGACTGAGGGGTGANGCAGACATTCAAACCCGCCTGGACACCTTCCTGTGTAACCTCATCTGGGTGTTCCTGCTCCAGCAGGGGGATTGGACTGGATGATCTTTCGAGGTCCCTTCCAATCCCTAAGATCATGTGATTTTGTGATAAATCACGTTTTATTTACAAAAAATTTGAATGCCAGAGCTTCCGAGGGGGGGCAAGGATGCTCTCCCAGAGGTATGTGTGACAGTCTCGTTCCTCCTGCAGACAAGCACTGGTTTGGTTCAGGCTTCTCACTAAAGCTCCAGCTCTTGGAAGGAGTTACCACCAATCGACTGCCTCAACTTCTGTTAAATCTAGACCCTGTGGCTGCGGCGAAACCTCACAAATCATAGTGTGTCCTAAAGGCTCAGAAGTCCGAAGCGGAAAGGAAGGAAGAAACCAGAAGTATTAAGTATGTTGTTGTTTTGGGGCAGACTCGATTGTCAGGCTTTGGCTGTTTGCAGTAGCATAAGGCACCCTGGACACAGATGAGTGCTGCTGCTGGAAAGCCCGTGATATGTAGAGTTTTCCACAATAAACATGTTATAAAAATTCTGTCAAACCAACTAAACAGTCAGGGTCTGCGTTCTCCAAAGTGGTCAGTGGAGCGTGGCAACCAATTCAGTCCCCATTTTTGCACATTACACAAACAAAATACATCCTTCAGTATCCTAGCACAGGGGAGCTTCAAACCGTACTTGTGAACACCCAAGGGAAACAAAACATGCTTTCCAGGACATGTGTACGTCGATGTACTTAAATTCCTAAGAGTTCAGCAGAGTTCCTGATTTTTGAATTTGTCTTCAGCATACCTACGCTGAGGAATGCCTTTAAATCAGTAACACTTGACACAGTTTAAACTACTGAAAAGTAGAATATTGTTTTTATAATCACTCATTAAGTTATACAGGAGATGTACTTTTCTATTTTCTGGAACGAGTGGTTGGGTTGTCAATTCTACCTTGTTACACACAGTAAATTTGGAGTTCCTTCAGACTGATTCCCTTGCAACAGCAGCAGGACTTCACCTTTTAGGGACAGTTATTACGATGCTTATGCACAAGTCACACTGCTTTTCTTCTCTCGTTGGAGACAGCAACAAGCTCAAGGCATGTGCATATATATACATACATAAACAAAGACAGCTAAGTATCCTAGGAGGGGTTTGCAGCTTTTAAAAATATTTCTCCAGCACCATTTGCATTTTTTATTGGAATTTTATGTTCTGAGATACCACTACTATCAGAGGTTAATTATCTGACACAAGGCCCTCCTTGGTGTTTTCACATAATGAAAATCATTTCACAAAAATGAAAGACCTGAAATTCTTAAGTAAAAATAAATCCTAGACCTCACCTTCTTGGCAGGTGTTTCTTCTTCAACCAGTTTTTACAAAGTTATCCCAAATTAAGTAGTGAGTGGGTTTACTAAGGAAGCATTATTTGCCCAATGCAGTATTCGAAATAACTAAACACAGGATACCTGCACACAGGTGATGACTTGCTATCCTTCCTGTGCTTCTTATACAGCTGAATGAGATAGCTAAAGTTGGAAAAAGCTTTAAAATGGGAATTGGATTTCTTCAGTCTTTCAGCTTAGACATGAAAGTTAATTCACAACTCAATATGTGCCAGAGGGTGGGGAACTCTGGAGGTAAAGGTCAATAAGAAATTAAGTAGGCAAATGTTGTGGCTTTGGGGTTTTCACTGAAGTCATAATTGCACATTTCTAAAGGGGACTGTGCAGTTTCCAGCATCTAGGATGAAACATCCTTATTTCCTCAGAAACTTTCGGGAGTTTTTTAAGCCTTGCCAAATGTAGCTGATCAAAGCATAGAGAAGGTAAGTAGTAGGAAAACGGGCACGTAAAAGGCTTCAGCTTCAGTAATACGTAGTAATACAAGGCTTATTATAAATCACAGTTTATTCAAAGGTTTAAGAGTTTTATTTAAATAATATCAGCTTTATTTAAATAATACCAGCAGACTAGCCAAAAAATGATGAAACTTCTCTTCCTGGCCTGTAGCAGGAGCAGATGGACTGTTCTCCTATGGCATGTTTGCAGAATACATTTCATTTTGCTTGGCTGAGCAAAGACAACTCCCCCTCCTCTCGCACATGCAGCTGGTTTGTACAGCTCCCCTTCGTCGCTCCAAAGCAAGAGACACGGGTCCCCGAACGTGGCAGAGCCCTGCACAGCACAGTACTTCTGACAGCCTCACCAGATACTTGTCTCACTGCTATTTTTCAAAAGCCCACGGAGTTTGAATAAATGCTCTTCCCACACACTGCACCTACCTTACTCTCAACTGAACCTTCAACCCACTAAAGCAAATCTTTCCAGTTACTGTCAGGAGCATGAGGCTGGACTCACAGTGACACAGACAGAGGTGGTAGCCCATAGATAAATTCCTCCATCCTTTGTTTTTCTCACAAAGTACTTTTAAAATTAAATTCTATGGTTCAAACTAATGGTAAAAGCGTTACATCATCCCAGCCATCATGTCAATTTTAAAGTTCAAATACCTCAAAATCCCTCACTGACTGCCCAGCTGTCCTTAAAAGTCAGAGAGTACTTTCATCTTTTTCCAGCGCTTTCCCTCACTCCAGCATACTGGCATGACCCTCAATGCTTAATGATTGGTATTTACATTTTGCCTGCCTTTTAAAAGTGACCTTTCAAAAAATAATGCCAATTAGGAATGGAAGGTCTGGTTAGACTTAAGATCACTGTAAAAGGGGGTACACCACTGTATTCATCATTCAGAGGGACTGACATAAATACTGGGTTTGCCTGCATTTCTCTGTTTTAGCATCGTCAAATCTCTGGAGGGGCAGCAGAGGCACCTCTTTAACCAAAACAGCCGTGTCAGGCAGAGATTTCTACAAACGACTCCTGTCTCGCTCTTCCTTGCAAAAGCTGCATCTATGCCATCCATGTCCTGCTGCATGACCCCACGCAGCAGACACAGCACTCCCACCTGTGAGCCATGAATTATCTATATGGACTTATGCATAGGCCATAGAGGGAGAAGAAGCGGCAGTGGCGACAGTGGGATTACTTAGCAAAACCGAACTCCCACACAATGTAATCCCATAGATGGAGCCATGCGTGCACACTAGGAAGTATCACAAGAAAGGAAACATTTATGGAGATGGGAAGCATGGAAATCCCATCATTAGGAGGCTGTCTTGAAGTTTGGCTCTCTTCATTTTCCAGATTTATCAGGAATCTGGATCTTAACAATTTATTTCTTTGGACTTCCACTACCACATTTGTAAAAGGAGAAGCACAGCATATCTTTCTTTTGCGGAGAACCTTGAGCTCTCCAGAATTAAAAATGCTATTATTTTAGTGTTGTGTCCTGATGATGTTGGGAGCAATTAAACGTAAGTGTCAAGTGTATATTGGCAAAGGTACAATCAGGAAGAAGGCAAAGGTCCCTTTTTTCCACAATGGCAACATCTGTACTCCAAACAGGATACTGGGGCTTCTTATGAGAGACTTTTTAACATGCCCTCCAAAACATTTTTCCAAAAGCTTGTAGCAGCCAGCCTCCAGAGAAAAGGCTTACGTGATGACAGACTGTCAGTGCCATTTCTAAATCTGACGGCAAATGGGACAGTGCCGAGTGACGTCGGTCTTGCAGTTATCCGTGAGCACGCTGTCACAGTGCTCAGTTTATCTGCCAAAGCATGAGCCTTTCACACCCACAGGAAAGGAGATACTCCGCTTGTCTGTACCCAGCACAAGCTACCATGGGATCACACTGAGACTTGCAGATTGAATTGCCAAGCTGTGATGTTCATTCAGAAGATGTTGATAAACATTCAGATATCAAAGTAAATTTTTAAATCAACTCCTCCCCGGTTGTCTCCTCATTAAGAAATTTTTTACGTGCTTTCGGGATATTACAGCCTTGGACACTCTGTGAGTACTGACTTCCTACACAGGAAAAAAATCTCCAAGACTAAGACTGTTATTGTGCATTAGTGAGATGCATTGATAGGGGGTGAAGGACAGAGAAGCAACTAAAAAATTCCAGTTGAGAGTAACAGAAATTCTCCCTGCGCTCCTTGCTGTGTGATGAGAGGCAATTTCAAGCCCTTTCCTCATTCTCTTACAGCCTAGGTAATTTCTGCTACATAATTCCTCATTGCTGCTGCTGAGTGACAGCAATAGTGCAAAGAGTACCTACAGGATGGTGGCAGTGTTTTGCATTTCAAATGCTGGGAATAAGAGCCACCTCTTCAGCAGACTTGAATGACAGCTCTTCTGTATACCCAAGAACTTACCTGGAGCGCAGCTATTTACATTAAAGATGACCTGTGTTGCAGAGGCAAGTACAGAATTATCCCTTAGGCGATGTGAACGGTTGCTGCTCATCAGATTTAAAATGTTTGTCTGCCTCATAGTATGTGATGTGGGGCCCTTCTGGGAATAACTGTACCCAGCCTATCTGTCCCAAATCAGCCACTGTGATAGTGCCATGAGCTATGCAGGACCAACAGCTGCAGCCTGTTGGCACAAAAAGTTGTACCCCTTTCCAAAACACAAATGTGAACTTGCATCCAAACCATTCAGACTGCAGCCAGAAGCCAGACAGCCTGAATCTCCTATAGCTGCATATCCTGATGGTTACATCAGTGAGACCTTTTATACCAAATTAAAACTAACAAGCCAAAACCTCAAACTAGACACAGCCCACAAGCACAAGAATTGCTCTCAGGATGTGCCACCTCTACCCGCTGTTCAGAGAAGCACACGCAGCTGACACCTGAGCTCCTAAAGGCTTTGTAAGTGAATACACTGCCGCTTTCACCCTACTGCCTTATGGCCATAGCTTAACAGACATCCCCGCTCAGCGTGTGGCTGATGGTTGCACGAAGAGACTGTAGATTGTGCAGGATAGGAACCTGTCAATTTTATTTGTCTACGCATTGCATGGCTGTAGCTCTGTGTAAGTTATTTCATGCTAAATGCATGACATCAATTATTTCCATATCAAGAGACAATGTCAAACGCAGGATTAGGACTTTTTTGACAGTCAACCAGAAAACAGAGACGGGTTATGAGGGGACAGCAAAATTCATTATTATACAAGTAGGCCTGCACCTCTTCCTGGTGAGCATTGTTACAGTGCAGCCCTTTGGGATTCACTAAAGTCTGTCTACAGAGATGCAAGTTGCAGGGGACCACCTGCAACTCATCTAACTGTGGCTCTGCTAAATCTAATTCAATGGAATACAAAAGCTCTCCTTTAAAACTACGTGAACAGGGAACTGCATTAAGTCAGTTATCAGGTGGGTTAACAAGGGATTAATAAAAGCCATTAGATAAACATGGTTAAGAGCACATTTGAGATGAGCGTAATAAAACCAGAAAGCTCCTTCCAGTTTACTTCTCTATCTGTCAGACGTAAACATAAAACATTCAGCTCTGATTTGGGTGACAGGGACTTGAAAGATTGACATCAGCTAAGCAGAAAAGCCCGAATGCCACTATGTTTAATCAGCATAAATTTCCAAGTGCCTGATTTTCACAACAAGTATGTTGAAAACCACAGCATAGCAAAGACATTTGCATTAGGCTAAATAAATTTGTATTAGCTATCATTTATAAGTATCCAGCAAAACACTCCCTTTACTCATCTCAACATAGTAATTTATCAAGGAGCTGGTTCTGGCTTATTACTATGTATTGCTATATAATTCTACAGGATAGTTTTCACTGAATGAAGTATTTGCTCTGTTTGCTTTTCTTGGTTATATTGCTAATAGCTATTAAATTCATTTTACTTTCACTTTATAAATGCTTTTTATGGATAAAATCCAGGTCCACTGATTAAAGTTTTACAAATTGCTTCAATATGCAAGGACTTTATCACATATTTCTACATGTTCCACAGCAAATTCACTCACTACTAATGTCCCAAGGATTGGTGCAGAGCTTCATAACTTCCTGCATGTAAGTAAGCATTTTTAACAACATCAAACTGTGTGCATATGTTCCTGGATCAGAACTATATGACTACTGGAATCATCATTTAGATTGGAATTTAGATTGAGTGAATTTAGACATGTGACTAGCCGACCATGGAGGCAAGTGGTAAGATACAATATGATTCCTATTTTTAACTATCCTAGTGCTATCAGATGCTTCAGAATAGTCCGTGAGAGAATACAGATTTTAAGCAGAAAAAATAAGCCTGAATTTTTCACATATACTCATCCTTTTGGGCCTTTAAAAATCATAAATTCATCAGCTATTATTAATTAGGAAATTTTGGGATCAATTTTTGAAAGACTGAAGTCTTCTTGTTCTCATACAACCAGCTAAATGTATGAGAAATCACGGAGTACAACTTGCTTTATCACTGGGACATGAGTTTCAGCCGGACTATGTAAGAAGCAGCTTATTTTGTATTGTTTTTGGAAACTGTAGCAACACAAGTTAGACTCCTAGCATTGCAGGGGAGTTTCCCCCTGAACTCCCATGTATGGAAAATTTTACAGAATGAGGTCACTAGAAAATTGAATAGTAGAGATACATTTGCCAATAAAAACTCCTATTCTGCTATATAGGAATATAATTTTCTGGAACAAAATCAATAACTTGTTTCCCCAGTATTATTTTAACTGAGCTTTTCTTACTGAAGTTATACCTGTGCAGGGTGGGATTTCTTTTTCTTTACCTTCTTAACCAATACAGCTATGTTGATAAAGCATTTATAAGTACTCAAGGTGGAGAACCTGAGTGCCCACAGGGGCCAGATGGCACAAGCAGAAGACACCTTGCAGCAGCCAGGCAGCTCTGCGGCTGGAAGGAAGTGAAACCCCTCCGTCCCTCCAGCATCCACCGTGTATGGAGCGTCAGCCCTACCCATCCCCAGCTAACCTCAAGTGGCACTGAAAAATGAAGCTGCTCCTCTTCTTGCCTCAAAAAAACCCCCTAATTTTGGCAGCAGGGTTTAGGTTGGTTTGATCTGGAAAGCTGGCAAGTAATTGCCTCTGCTCGAGCTACGAGCAGCTCCCGACTTCTCTTCTGTAACCACCCCAGGCCAACAATTTTGTGGATATCAGACGTATTTTTCAAGCCCAGTATAAAGGCGTGACATTATCAACAAGAATCTCATAGGCACATGCTACTACAAATCAAAACAGAGGAAAAAACTGTAATCATTATAGGCTTACTAGTGAAACTATTTTTTTACAATGTTCCCTTAATTGTATTTGTGTTTGTGTGTACCTCTCACACATACACAGCTTTATAAACAATTTTATTTAAATTATTATAAAGGGAGAAACTGAATGTTCCAGCTTTCCTATTCTGCTAAAAAAAGATTAATTATTAAACGTAGGTTTTGAAACACTTGTAATCATGAGGCTCAGTAGAAAGCATTGCAGCAGTATATACTCTAATAGCAACATAGTATCATAAGTGTATATCATATATCATAAGCATGTTATCATATATCATAAGTATATATCATAAATCATTAGGAGCTTTAGCAACCAGGCATATAAAAGTTAGGACAAAGTAACACAGCTCAGGAGAAGATGTGTTATACAAACCAAAATAAACCCTTCAGAGACAAGAGATATTGCAAAGGTGTGGGACACGAACGGAAAGCGTCTGCCTTGCAAGTCACTCTGACGCTCACCAATTCCAATGATTTTCAGCATCTCAAACACACGGGTCTGATACAATTACAAAACAACAGAGCATATTCTTCTTTAACACTCACCAAAACCTTGCACTTCTTTAAACTGAAAGGTTGCTTTTTTTCCTAAATGATACAATTTCTCACATATTTTATCTTTTAAAACAACATATCACAAACCTTCCACTGTTTCAAAACTTAACAGGAAAAACCTATTACGAGAGGGGTTTTTTTTTCTCATTTCCATTTTCATTTTTCATTTCTGCCACAAGTTTTCACTAACATTACCTACCATTTTCCAGCAGTTCTGTTTTGTGCTGCTGAAGCTCTGGGCATGGTTTGAGGATTTGTTTAAGCTGACAAACAGAGTTCTGCCTTGGCTGGTGAGCGAAGTTGCGCCGGTCACGTACCTGGAGCTCTGCTGTAACTGCGCAGAGAGTAATAGCAAGCAGTTGCGAAAGGGCGTTCTCTATATATGTCCCTGTTGTGTAGATAAAGAACGATCCCAGGTACAGGTGGGGCCTCCTGATAGCACAGCCACCAGCTGACATCAGCGGCCTTGAAACTACTGACAGGGGAAGGGATCAGAATGCCCATAAACAGCAATGGCCAGTGACTGATACCAACCTGGAAGCAATCCATGAGAGCTGCCCACAGGCAGTAACGTGGGCAGAAGCCTATTCGTGATTCGTACTGAAGCTACAGCAAAACCCACTGACTGCAGAGTTCCTATGTAGAATTGATGACTGGTAGGTGAAGGGTCTGGAGAGCAAGTCCTATGAGGAGCAGCTAAGGGAACTGGGGTTGTTCAGCCTGGAGAAGAAGAGGCGGAAGGGAGACCTTATTGCTCTCTACAACTACCTGAAAGGAGGTTGTAGAATGGAGGGTGTTGGTCTCTTCTCCCAAGTGACAAGAGATAGGACGAGAGGAAATGGCCTCAAGTTGAGCCAGGGCAGGTTTATATTGGATATTAGGAAAAATTGCTTCACAGAAAGGGTTGTCAGGCATTGGAACGCGCTGCCCAGGGAAGTGGTTGAATCACTATCCCTGGAGATGTTTAAAAGATGTGTAGATAAGGTTCTTATGGACATGGTTTAGAGGTGGACTTGGCACTGCTAGGTTAATGATTGGACTCTATGATCTTAAAGGTCTTTTCCAATCAAAATGACTCTGTGATTCTATGTGTATGTATTATCAGGGCAGAGAGATGTACCTTTAATGCCTGTATTTGAATTAGTATCTTACCCTTGAGGCTGGGTTGTAATTTGGATGCAACAACAGTGAGCAGGTCAAAGAGATGATCCAGGTGAAAGCAACCTCTGTCAAAATAGAATAAATTATTAGATTGCAAAAATACCTACGTATTAGTTTCGCAGGCTCCCTCATCTAACTGGCTGCATAGCTCCTCAGGCCATAGTATTGACTCAGGAAAGTGGGCAGGAAATCATGCCTGAGGCACAAGGCAGAACCCAGCAGAAGGACTAAGGCAGATCATGCAATCACACTCTTAGTTGCCATGGCACGTTGGGTATGTTTCCATCCAAAGACTCTTAACATCAATATACTATGGATCTTTATAAAGGCTAATTGTCCTTGTAAAAAATATGGAGGGAGGATACAGTCAAATGTAAAGCCACCTAACATTTATGAAAATCTAGCAAGGCATGAGCATCTCAAAATGAACTATTAAACCTTTAAAATGAACTATTTTCTCATTTTCTAACAGAACTTCAATAATAGTATGAGTCATTCAGGCCTCGAAAAATAACAAACAGCTTAATCCAAGCAAAAAACTAGCTGGAAGCTTCAGAGTGAATCTTCTGGTGAAGCTGAGATCAGCAATTATATGAGTATCACGAAACCAGCTGCTGAAATTATGATGAGGGAAAGATGAAAAGCAACAGGGCTGCCTGAAGACCAAGAATAATGCAAATGTAGCAAATGAACATCTGTGGAGATAAAACATCTGAGGTATGCAAACTATCATCTGATTTGCTAGAAAAGGGAAAAAAATCATTCTATACAACAAAAATAAGTGACCCAGCATGAAAGCTATGTTCTTGTCTTCTCTAAGAATGTGTCATCTCCAGGAGTGCTTCACTAAATCTGTATAAACTTTGCTCTTGCTACTAACAATGAAATTACCTTTAGTTATCTGAACTTCACCTGGTCAGTGCCCAAAACTATAATGTGTTTATTTTTCTAAGGGACTTAATAGTAACAAATAAGGGTGCATCTGTACACAACTCAGTTTCAATGATGCAGAAAAGACGTAGATAAACTCAATTAAATCAGCAGGGAATTCCTGCCTTCCTTTGTAGGCAGCAGAGTAAGCACTTAAAAGTTAAACAATGTCCCTAAGCATTTAAATAGCTTAAAGTGAATCCTCTTCTTAAGATGAGAATAAAAACAAACAAATGTTTAGTAACTGCTCTCAGCAAGACATTTTCCACCCATCTACCAAACTCATACAGTGATTTTAAAACAGAAGAAATTAACAGACCCCAAATCAGCAGGTTTACCCCCTGCAAGGCATGTTTTCTATTTACTGAAACCTTTTCCTTTCCTCTTTGCATGCACAAACTCCCTGCTACTTGTTTGCATTGTGACAAAGATCTTTTTGACTTGATTCCCCCCAAACTTCTTGACACAGCCCTCTTGTTTCCTTTTGTAACTTTTACATCTACACGCATACAAACGTGCAATGGTAAATACACACACATGAGCATTTCCCCCTCCTCTGGTTTTCCAGCATTCCTCCGTAGTTGTGAACGATGCTTCCAGCAAACAAATGCCTACTATTTTCAACATGTCTTTATATTGCCCAGTAATCTCAGAAATAAGAAAAACACTAAACGGAAAGCTTTGAGGTTAAAAATACATTGCTCAAGCCACCTTCTCTTTTGTTCATTAGGTATTCTATAGACATGCATACGTATAAACATACATTATTAATTTATGTCTCCCCGGTGCTTACAGCATTTTATCAGTAGAGCGAGCAGTTTACACGTGGCACTGCGTGGTGTGTAGGGGGAACCCTCACATTGTGCCTCCTTGACTTTGGTCTGCCAGAAGCCTGAGCAGTTGTCACCCAGGCACAAGTGTTGGATGGACAGTAAATAGTAAAACAGGGCAGGGCGAAGAAAGTGAACCATTTCTTCGAGAAATGACGTTACCAGTCTTGATACAGTTTTACCCTAAGAAAAAATAAGTGGACTTGTTCTGCATGTTACAGGTTGATTGGAGGGGTTTCTGAGCTGATTTTCAGTATTAAATTATTGCAACAGATTTTTAAGATGCCATGGAATTGGGACAAACCTTTTTAACTCTGTGAACACCAGCAATTTTCAACAGCTAAGTAACCTCTCAGCTCTCTTCTGTTGTTGCTGAATGGTTTTAGTTCAATTAACTGTGGACAGCCATTAAAGTAGGGGAAAAAATCGGTCCTGTAACTGGAATGAGCAAGTTCTCATGTTCTACAGAACCATTCAAATAAGATGCAGCATCAGTGTCTGTAGTTTACTACAGATGTTCAACAAAATCTTGCTTTCAGCCACTAGTAAATTTGAAATTATTTTCACCACGAGTTCTGTGCCACTTGGATACCTTTGAATGTTGGATACGGAGCTCTCAGTCACACGTGTGTGTGTAGCTATTTCAAGCTAGAATTTATAGGCACAAATTATACTTACAGACATAAATCCATATATTTATAGATACCTATATATACATATAAAAGAAAGAATAAGCAATAACATGATTTCTTAAATCAGAAGTATGGGAAGCTGTATGAAAACCTGCAGTTTTAATACTGAGTAGCTGCAAATTTTTCATATTAATTGGTAGGCTGCTATCTAGCAGGAGCACTTCCACCAGGACAGCATCTCAGGAGGAGGGAAGAAATACATAATTTGTTCTAGCTGGCTTTCCCTAATTCCATTTTCTAGGATTTAATTGAATGAGTGCAGAGAAGCTACCTAAGATCCACATACACAACAACAGTTTGCTCCCTGTAAGAAATTTCAGAAATATGCCTCTAGGTTTCTGTATGTATGTTACCTCTGATTCACATCTAATGATAGCAATTAAACTGATTTGGATCATCAAGGTTTTGATCAGCACGTAGTGCTGCTGCTTAGACATATGGAGATTCCTATACACAAGACATCACAATTTAGTCAGATCTTGTAGATCCCACTGTCAGTACTGGTCAGCATCAGCCTCTGGAGCAGCTGTGGTAGAATTTACCACATAGGTGAGATACTTGCTGGAATGGGTACTCAGGACTCATTATTTGAATTTCACTTTGAATTTCATGGAGTTTTGCAAAGACACTTATAAATTTATGCCAGTACTTTGAAGAAAATGTTGACCTTGTCAAACCACGTGGCACCTGAGAGAGAACATGGAAACGGTCTTCAAGACTTTAGAAATGTGCACATAGAAGTTATTGACTTAAATTGCGGCCAATGGCTCTTCTGTAAGGTTGTTTCAAAGGCACACTGACATTTTACTGAATTATCCATCACTCAGGGCTATAGTACATGCATCATTTATTACAACTTAACTTTTCCTGGATAATCAACTTGGTCTTTTCACATCATTTTTAATCTGTCTTTCTTTAAAAGAGATCTAGAGAGCATCAAGGTAAGGCACCACCAAAACAAGAGACAAAAACCAAAACAAAACAAAGTTAACTTTCAGATATGGCCACAGCACCAACACTGCTAAACAGGGAATTTGAAAGTCCTCCCACTGCAACCTTTTATTAATATTCAACCTTGATCTTTCAGCATCCTTTGATTTTGTGGCTTACTTGGAAGACTTGATGCATACAAGGATCTTTCAAATATCAGTCTGAAGGATTTTTTTTTCAATATATAAATCGTTTATAGAAGTTGTGTTTTAATACAACACAAACAAATATATCTAAGTGATACTGTTAAGTAAATCAGAGATAACATTGCTCCCAGAACAGAACCTCTTGACCTCTCTGTGCCCTGGGCTCCCTACCACCATCAGGTATATCGTCATGTATTTTTACACTGTCAGCACAGGATGAATTTCACCCCTCAGTTTCCAACTAATCTCATTTCTGTCAGCCTCTCTGAAAGATGGAAGAGAGTGGATGGTTGCCTTAGATGAATTTGAAATAAATTTCAAGGAAGATAGATGTTGTTAACCAGCTCTCCTGCTGAAGGCTGATGCCTCAGCTGTGTACTGATGGAAATTCTTGTCAGCACAGATGGTTTGTTTTGACCATGATATGTCATTTCAGTGTTATAATAATAATAGAAATTGGGTTATTCTGTGGCAGCAGCCAGGTTCCAAGGGAAGTCAAAAGCATGCGGGCACTGAAAAAGTTATAACTGATACTAAGCATGGCAACAAAACTCAGCAATCTGCTGTGTAGGTGATGCTGCAAGACACATGAAAGCTTGCCTGAAACAATCCACCACATCTGTTGGCATGTTGTAATCCAGCAGTACCATGTTTTAAATTTGCCCTGAGGTGAGAGAACTCAACATAAACAATCTGCTTATACTTGTCAACATCCATCTTTAAATGCATATTGATAACTGGAGACCTAAAAAAATATAACTAGTGTGTATGGGAGATGTTCTAGATGCAGCTCGAGTAAAAAAAAAAAAAAAAGTTTTTTTTCATCCCAGGCAGAGGACAGCAAGTACTTTCTTTCAATCCAACACTGCTGCATTTGCTGTGGTGTTACACCTCTGATCCTTCCTCTAGCAAGAGCAGAGGAGGAGGGAGCTGGGGTGGCAGACGTCACCTACCGTGTCCTCAAGGAGCTGACGTGCAGGCACATATCCTGCTCCATCTACTCATGGGCTGGTTGGAAACTCCGATAAGAGACATCATTGCCTCCGCTGATGTGATACGATAAATTCTTAAGCTATTTTTTTCCTGTTAAGATCTGCCTGCGGCCTTATTTACCAATGCCAGTTACCCTGGATAAATGCCCAGCAAGGACTGATTTACACCAGTTCGTCTAGAGAGGAAAAAAGGTGAACCATTGGTAGCTCCATTTTCCTGTTGTTATGTTTTTCAAATATTTTCAGATGTTACGCTGCTTGTACAGGACCCCAGGGATTGTCAAAGGAAGTGACTGGGCCACATACAATTTTGTAACCCTTTTCCAGGTGCATTTTTACAAAATGGAGAGGGGGATGAGGAACAGACTCAGCAGCTGAGACTTACTTGGAGGTCTTTACACAAGCTGCAGAAACAAATCCTATGTAAGAAGCTGATCAAATAGGAGAGCACATGGTACTTGGCGTCTGCTCTCGTGCAGGGTGGAAAAAGAACGGAAAAAGGTACCTAGGACACTGACAAAATTTTCCTGCTTTGTGGGCAGTCTCCTGAAACAGCTGCTACCTCTGCCATCATCTACACTTCCCTGGAATGAAAATAAAATGAATAGCAACAGGAAAGGAAATCTGCAGTAACCTTTCAAATCTCTAGGAGCAGGAGTATACATGAGCACTTTATTATGCCTTAAAATTTTTATGTAGCTTGAAACGTCTGTGTAGCCTGCAACGGGACATTTACCTCACAAAAATCTGAAATCCTTTTAAAGCTGAAGACATTAATGAAACCGTGAACCAGAAAAACACTTCTATTGATTTTTGTTTCCCCCTGTCTGCTGTTGCTGTAAACAAGCTTCTCATTCAACAGACTTATTTTTAACCCATGTGTTGCATCATCACCTGGATGTACAGGGAGGAGAAAGCAATAGGGCATGGAATAGCACAGGGGAGGAAGCAGCAGTGTGGGAAGAGCAAGAGAGGAGACGGGAGAAAACTCAAGCAGTGGCTTTAGGTTTGCTTTTTTCAGAGCAAGAAGCATGTTGTTTTTTTCATACACCACCATCCCCACTTCAGGTTCCCCAGGGAAGGCGGTAACTGCCTGAGAGGAGCCAGCAAGACGCAGCAGCACCATTTGGCACACGCAGCACGGGAACAAGCAGCAACGCCAAGAGTGACTTCTTGCCGACCTGCAGAGCCCGCAGGCTCCAGGGGGATGCGATGGGCTGTGCAAGTCCCACACCAGCCAGCGGAGGGTGAGGGCAGGGTATAGGGTCTGTGAGCCATGTACCACCACACCTGCAGGAGGTGTCAGGCAGGGAGATGGAAGCTAAATGGCCAGGTCAGAGGCTGGTTGCCAGCATTGCCAGCCAGGCCAGGGAGGTGACTGTCCCGTTCTACTCTGCACTGGTGCGGCCTCACCTGGAGCACTGGGTGCAGTTCTGGGCAACACAGGATGAGAAGGACATTAATCTACTAGAGAGTGTCCAGAAGAGGACTACAAAGTTGGTGAAGGGTTTGGAGGGGAAGGCTTATGAGGAGCAGCTGAAGTCACTTGGTTTGTTTAGCCTGGAGGAGGCTGAGGGGAGACCTCATTGCAGCTACAGCTTCCTCACAAGGGAAGGAAGAGGGGCAGGCACTGATCTCTTCTCTCTGGCCGCCAATGACAGAACCCAAGGGAATGGCAGGAAGATGTGCCAGGGGAGGTTTAGGCTGGACATTAGGAAAAGGTTCTTCACACAGAGGGTGGTGGAGCACTGGAACAGGCTCCACAGGGAGGCAGTCAGAGCCCCAAGCCTGGCAGTATGCAAGAAGCAATTGGACAAAACCCTCAGACACATGGTGTGAATTTTGGGGTTCTCCTATGCAGGGACAGGAGTTGGACTCAATGTCCTCGTGGGTCCCTTCCAACTCAGGACATTGTATGATTCTGTGGTTAGCTCTACTGTAAGGAGCCCAGAGGATTGCACCACCCATCCCAACAGACTTTAACATCACCCCCTTTGGTAAGCTGAAGCAGGGCAAAAGGCCTGCTTGGCCAAAAGTTCAGCATGGAGAAAGCTGGAGGCGAGACCTCCAAGTGTGCTTTTCCCCAGCCCTGTGCCCACCGCAACCCAAGACAGACCATCTCTCTGAGGACAGCTGCCAGACAGCACAACAATGAACTGGAAAAACGGCAGCACAGCAAACACACAAGTCTGTAACTTGCTGGAAGATGTTTTGACATCCCATATGAACCCTGTAGCTTATGTGCAGGACCCACCCATGTTGTAAAACTGAGATGCTGCTATGTATTTTTAGAATATTACTGCTAGTCTGTAAACCATTTATTTACATTACCTAGCACAATTATCATGGGTTGAGTGGCCCCTAGATTCCTTAGCAGTTAAGTAACCTGTGTGATCAAGTAAAAATTTAAATACTCACATGATCTTTCTAAAACATCATATTAAAAAAAACCACAGACACATAGCACAGATTGGAAGCATGCACATACACACAGAAACATCAGCTTCTGTTACTCAGTAATTCTTTGCCCAGCATGTATAGAAAGACAGCAAAGGCAGTTCTCTAAGCCTCTCCCTTTTTTTATGATCATTACACAACAAGGTAATTAAGTTCAGCTGAGGTCATCACTCTTTAACTGAGTTCCCAGCCCTGACAACAGAAACCTGCATCTGATCTTTGGTTCACAGAAAGGTTTTTAACCTTGTTTCCACCCACCACTACTGTTATAAATTTCATCTCATGTGTTTTGGCTGCTCATGTTTCTTAAGCTTTGGAGGCTGTCATGTTGTTCCTTTGGAAGGCTGAACTCTAAGACTGCCAAAAACGCAGGCATGTGGTACAAGGCAGTTCAAATAATTCAGGATCAATAATTAAATACAAGACCTATGCACACTGAATGAAGGCTTAGTCTTAGCTATATTTTTTCTGACATTTGCCTACTGAATTCCACCATCATGAAAGTTTCCTCAAAGACCTGGCCTATTTGAAACTGCACAGCAAAAGCAAATGAAAAAAAAAAAATAAAAGGAGGGATAAAATATGTCAGGGAGAACACCATGCTAACATTCTAGGACAACAAGTCTAGGCAGGTATTGTGAATCACAGACAGATAAATCACAGCCGCGCTTGAAACTCCATCACAGACTTTCCTTTACAAGCATCTGGGTAACAACACAACAGATGCAGAATTTTGAGTTTCGGCTACCAAGATGACTAATGCCAATAAACCAGCACAGCAAAATAACTCACAGGGTCACCACCCCACCTGCTGCTCCAAGAGTTACAACAGACTTGCTGTCTTTGGCTTTGATTTCACAGGTTAGTTTGGCACTTGCAACTATTTCATTATTTCAAATAACTCTCTGACATTTTACAAGGAGTTTACTTCTCCAATTTGTTAATTTTAGTTGGTGGATTCAGGTGCACAACAAACAGTCCCCGGTTTTACACTGATAAGCAGAAGAGCATTCATTAAAATGTCAGTTAAAATGGTAGCACAATTATAGGGACAATTTTCTCTGAGCAATGGGCATTCACAGCTGAAGGTAATGATTAAATTTCTGAAAAAAAAAAGTTCTTTATTTTGAACTGTGATCAGCCAGCAAAGTACTTGGAATGCATAAATTAGACTCCCTCAGAAAATAATATTCTGGACGAATAGTTATTCTAGTGGCAATTAGAAGTTTGAGTGGATGTGTTGCTTCCCCATTTTGTAGAATTTAATAAAAATGCCACCACATACAATGGGACATAAATAGAACTTAGATTTTTCTATTCAGTTAGCATTGTTTCATCTAATGCAAACTATTTGTGTCAAAGTAAGATCTTACTTAATATTTTGTATGCATTTGAAAAACCTACCAAGTAATAATCATGCAGAAGAAGTACTGATGTAACCTGTAAATTAAGAACAGTTTATTACTTCGTACCTGTGCAGTTGTTCGCAATACTCCTGCAATCCCAGTTGGTCTTTAACCACTGCAGTGATAAATCCAGTGCATCACAGTGCAAAGGCTAACTGAATTAGCAACTTCTGACACCTTAGCTGTGTTCACAGAACCACAGAATGGTTGGGGTTGGAAAGGACCTCTGGAGATCATCCAGACCAACCCACCTGCTAAAGCAGGTTCACCTAGAGCAGATCACACAGGAGAGCATCCAGGCAGGTTTTGAATGTCTCCAGAGAAGGAGATTCCACAACCTCTGTGGGCAGCCTGTTCCAGTGCTCTAGCACCCTCTGGTCTCATCCTCTTGACACCCACCCTTGAGATATTTATAAACATCGATGAGATCCCCTCTCAGCCTTCTCTTCTCCAGGCTGAACAGACCCAGCTCTCTCAGTCTCTCTTCATAAGAAAGATGCTCCAGACCCCTCATCATCCTTGTAGCCGGCCGCTGGACTCCCTCCAGTAATTCCTTGTCCTTCTTAAACTGGAGAGCCCAGAAATGGACGTAGTACTCCAGATGTGGCCTCACCAGGGCAGAGGAGAGGGAGACCTGCTGGCCACACTCTTCTTAATGTACCCTAGGATACTATTGGCCTTCTTGGCCACAGGGACACATTATTGGCTCAAGAAGTGCATTGCAAAAGGCATCGTGCAACTCACTGAACAAAGTGCTGCGTACACAGCAGCTGACATGCTGCTCTGAGTCCAGCACACCTGGAGCCAGCCACACCTCCCGGAGTATTTCATAGCAATCCTGGGCTACAGCAGCCCATGTACAAGATGCCTGAGGTCTGTCCTGAGTGTAGCTGAAACCCAGAGCTCATCAGCCCATCACTTGTTAAACCTGACAGGGTCCCTTGTGCTCATGGAACACCTTCTCCCTCACTCCTTCACTGCCCTGCGTGGGTACCACTACGCTCCCCAGATGTTGCTGTTGCCCATCACCATGAGTTCACCTTAAAAAAGCAAGCACAGGCTAGAACTTGGGTTTCATCCATGGACAGTACTGGTTTTTTATATGTTGGGTGCACACAACCTTTTATCTTACCAGTTCACTGAGAGAATTCTGTAATTTGTGACTATATTATTATAGCTTCTCGTATCGTGCATTAAAATAAAGCAAATGATACAAATGTCACACTCCTCTCAATGCTGTCATTAAAAATCCATGTCAGCACTCGCTGGTTGAAAATAGATAAATAGATAGATAGATAGATAGACATTGAAACAAAATTCCTAAAGCCACCCATGAATTTGCCTAAGCCAGACCAGTGCTGGTAGTGTGGAGGATCTGGCACATAGATTTGCTGTCAGACATTAGGGACCACGCTGCCCTGGCATCCATCATCAGTAAAGCAGTTCACTGAACTGGAGTTGCAGAACGATAACTTGAAAATTAACCTGATTGTAGCCTACTAATTAAATAAAACACCATGGTGTGTGGCTACAGCTTCAGTACTATTGCCACCTATAGGTATTATTCTCTTTCTTCGTTACTAAAAAATAATGCTGTGAAACGTGCTGTCCTGGCACTATACTCTGATAAATGCAATTGTTAACATGTAATTCACTGAAGATGTAACATAATCAGCTCTCTGGGTACGAGCTACAACTGAACATCTACTGTAAAATTCAGTAAACTGCTACTCATTTGAATGAGGAAACATGTTAAAATATTCAGTGGCAGAAAAGCTAAAAATACAAATTCTGTTTAGTTAGATAAAAAAAGACTTGCTCTATACGATCAGACACTATCTTAGTAGTTAGACAGCTTCTGCAGGCAGCAAAAAGCTGTAGAGGACATGCCTGCCGGCACACCCCAGGCAGTGAAGCGTGCCAGCGCTCAAGTTTGTCTGGGGCAGCAAAAATCCTACAGCTGAAGCCGAAGTTAGCTCAGGTCCCTGCTGAAGGAGGAATTGGCGGGTTTGGTAAACCCCAAGCTGCAGCTGAACACACAAAGTGCACAGCAAGGATGTGGTTGTCTGTCGTTGCTGCCTTGTCTAAGAGGGAGAGCAACAGCCTTTGTTTTTTTAAGGTAATGTACACTTGGACGGTTCGGAGTGCCATCTGAGCAGCCTTGCTAAACTTGCAACTTTTTTTCTTCATTTGGAAATGTACTTTTTTTTTTTTTTTTTTTTTAAACAAAAGGCAGTTTACTCATAATTTTTAGTGGTGACTACAATACTTGTTTTTTAGACTGATCATCGCCTATGAATAAGTCAATTGCAAAGGTTTCCGAATGAAGTACTTAAGCTTATTTGAATTCCTATTTTAGTTACTCGCACTGTAATTTCCAGATATACTCAGTATCTGCAAATGCCACTGGAAAATAAAAGAAGCTGTGAGCACTAGCCATTTTGAGAAAAGCTGAAGAAACCAAAATATTAGCAAAATAGTATAGTTGGAACAATCAATTAACTGTGTTAGCCACATTTTGGTCTTACCAAGCGCAGTACCGAAGTGTTGAGACTGCTGAGACACCAGGGCATGTGAGGGTGGATATGAGAACTGGCATACAAAATTTTGGAAAATTAAGTAATATGATGGCCTTAATTAAAAAAAAATATACTGGGAACAATTATTTTATTTTAATAGTTTTTCCAAATTTTCTACAGGTGAATGGGTGCAAATACTGACAGTGAGGTAAGTGGTGTTGTCTGGAAAGGTGAATACAGTACCTCCACAGATTCATCTTCACCATTGCTGCCCCACACCATATTAATAGTCTTTATGTGCACAACATGACCAGCAGAGCTACATCAGTGTGACTAACACTTCAGCTACAGCTGATGCTTGTAATTATTTCAGTCAGAGAGCCATAATATATCCACTCTTGATCTTTATCCACAATTATTCAGCATATGCTTGTATACAGAATACAAATGATGTTGATATATCTTGGTCTTTCATATTAATGGATTATTTCAATCCAAATGCAGATATTTCTTTTGGCATGCCTTTTGTCATGTTTATGTGCATCAAAAATTATGAGCTTAAAAATGAAACGCAACCACCACTTAAATACCACATACCAGATAAATCCAATTGTATGCGAAGCTCCATGCAATAAGGTACAAAACAAGTATATGTTATTACCCTGGATATCTCAAAAATCCTCTATATTCAGGAGAAGCAGGTTCACACTATTTAAAGGGAAATTATAGAAATTTCTTGCTAGAAGTACCTGATTCTCAGTGTTCTACTTTTAAGATAAACGGCCAAGTTTGAACTTTACCAGTCTCAGGCCCCTTTACTAGATTTCAAAGAGGTAGTGAAAAAAAAAACTATTTCCCTTTCCTCATTTTCTCACACTTTAATTTGTCAACATTTTGTACACAATTGAGTCTAGCTGTGTCTCCTCTTTGTACGAGGTCTTTCCACAGCAAAACAAAAAACAGGTTGTTTTTCAACAGCAGAATTAGGAGGAGAAAAAAAATAAACAGCAGGAAAGAATTATATATGCAATCATCGTCCTTGAAGTAATTACCTCTATTTTTGTAATTAACTACATTTCAACCTGGTGACATCTAATTATTCAGAAACTTCAACTGTGTGGTCAGGAAATGTCTCGGAGCAGAAAACATAGGGCATTTGAGCAGACATAAGCAGCATGAAAAGCACTGTCTGAAGATGCTCACAAACCACTGCAAATCTCACAGCTGGGTTGGCAACCCAGCTAAAAGGGGGACAGCTTTATAGCCAAAACAGCCATTTGCCATTTTATCCCTAGAAATTAACACTGGTTTGAGAAATGATAGTGCATCTTTCTGAAGTGGCGTGAAGCCACTGACCAAGAAATCTGCGGTGCGTTGGAAGAGTTGGGAAGAGCCTCATGTTTCAAAAACAAGTGGAAAAGACCTTTTGACATATCTGCTTGGAGGCCAAGCAAGAAGCTGGGACTTGTATCCAAAGGGACTAGGAGCTCTAAGGTTCTCCCAACACAGGATCTGACAAAGATTAGTTTTGGCTTTGATATTAATACACATATGAGAAACAAACGAGGTATCTTCACATGCTGGATAATCCAAGCAAATAAAACCACAGTGTTCAAGCAAGAATGTCTACAATGGTGTTCGGTGGCTTCTGCTAGTACAGCACAATGACTATTTTCGCTCTCGTACTTAGGAGATTCTGGTGTTTTATTCAAATGGAAAGAAGAAGATTTTTTTTTACAGAAAACTAATATACTCTTATACAAACTGGGAAAACTCTGATTTCACTAAACTAAGCAAGAGTTTTGCCTCTGACTTAAGTTAGGCTTTCACCTCTCTTTCCCTGGTACTGTAATAGGGATGTTTCTTATATTTTATGCAGATAAAATCTTACCAACATGGCCTGTGTCAACATGAAAGGAAAGTAGAAGTGCTATTAAAATTTACACTAAAATATAACACAGTTTCACTTCCATGTTTGTCCAAAAATACAAAGCATTTAACCTTTAAAATAACCGCCTTTTAATTATGAAGGTGAACAAGAAACACTACATTCAATCAGAGTATGCACCTTTTTTTTGATCAAGAACATTTTTTGCAGATAGTGTTCAAGTTGTATGAGTTTTAAAATGGAATTACAGTATTTTAGGTACAACACTGCAAAGTCTAAGCACTTCAGGAGCTTCAGTCCTACTACCAAAATAACCTAAGAATTTAAAGGCTGGATTCTTAAAACTACTCAAGAAAAAAGCTTGCTGATCTGTTGTTGATCTGTTTAATTCATTGGGAATTAAAGTTCTGACTCATTAGTGGATACAGATGAGCTTAGAAAAGCTTAGAATAATTTTCTGTCCCAGTAATCTGCCCATTTTAGATGTTTCCCTCCCTCCCTCTCTCCTTACAGGACCAGCTCAGCTTGTGTTGAAGTAGGTGCTCTATCACTCCGGCATATTAATGTAAACTGGTATCAATTTTGGTCTTTCCCAGTGCATCCAGCTATGATTTAAGCAGATCTGCAACTGCTTTATGAATAGCTGAGCGATTCCAGCAGCAGGGGTAGAAATCTTTGAAGAAGAGCAGAGTGAAAAGCTTGTGACCAGAATCACTGCAGCAGACTTAGAATAAGCTGTCCCTATTTGTGAGCCAAAATCTTTGAGCACTCAAATAGGAACCTGAGTTCAACTGCAATTAACAGAATCTCCCTAGTATCTGTGGGTTTTTTTTTTCAAAGATGAGAAGTAAGAATAGCTCAAAAAAAAGTTATCTGTGTCTTGTTGGCAAATGCAGACATGACCTGTACTTCTAATCACCGTTGTTTGTTTTACAGCAGGTCATTATTCTCATTAATTGCTAAGCTGCTGGCAGATTCCTTGACATTTTGGCTGAAAGATCAATCTGGATTTAATAAAGTAATCAAGGGGAAAGAGGTTATAATTATTTTTCTTAAAAGTCTGCCAAAGCCACCGCATTGTGCAGACTGACATCATGATAGGCAGTAGCTTATTGATGCAGCAGTCCATTTTTTAATCAGGGTGACATAATACAGCTATTATCTGGCATGACATATAATTACATCATATGTGCATCGCTATATTTTACTGCAAATCCAACACACTGTCCTTTCCCAGTTCCTCCTAGTTAGAAGTGAAAGGCGGGCAAGGTACACAGGAAGGGGTGAGAGGATTTACGCAGGTGTGTTTTCATCTGTGGACACAGAAGTTCTTTTGTTGGATTTCCATGTACACCTAGCAGGACTAACTACCATATAAGGATATTTAGGTTCAGAAGGGTTCCATTCATCATCATTCAGAACTATTAAGAAATTTGGCAAGCATAATTTTTGAACATTCAGCTTTCAAATTTTTTTGTTTCCAATAATTGTGACTTTTTTCTTTCCTTTTTCTTGCTCTCTTGACACATGTGCACTACTCCCACTTCCACAGTAATACAAGCTTCACACTGCTAAGTTATAGTTTTAGCTTCAGGTTCATCCAATCGATTCCTTTTGATTTTCCTGGCCCATCCCCAATTCAAAGGGTGCAGCAAGGTCACTCCTTTCTGTAGGCTGGAGCACAAGATCTCACTTGGATGGGGTTAGTACCGTGTCCACCAGGGGCAGGGGCTCAGGCACACACCTCCAGCTCTGCAACAAGACACATCACGTGGTGCATTTTAGACTAAGTGCAATTAGCTTTTTCAAGCAACATTTTAAACAGGTAATTTATCTTGGAGAAATTAAAACAATCCTTGTTTACTCTAAAACATACACCCCACGCAGAAACATTAGACTGCAGACACTCAGGCTGAACTGAAAAAAAAATGGCAGAAGGATGAAAGAAATTATGACAACGTGTGTTGTGTTGGGCTTTGGGCTGGGAGACTTGGAGAAAGGGCTGTGCCACTTTTGCAGTTGACTGGAGCATGCTGGTAACTGAGTGTGAAGCCTGACAAGAGTAAACAGAATAGAAAGGTTGATTTCAAAGATGTCTATGTCAAGGCTCTGCTATCTTGTCTAGAAAGCAGGTTCAGCCACAACACCTGAATGGATATAAATGAGAATACACCATCCACCCAGAGGAGAAATCGAGCTTGTAGAGACAGGATTTCAGCACAGGGTTACAAACACTGAAGCAACTAAATACACACAAGAAGGCGGAAATCAGGAACTGTCGAAAAAACTCCTTCCAGGATAATGTGTTGTCACTGTGACCCCCTGGAAAGTGAACTTTTGCTGAACCAGATAACTGGATTCCACCAGGCTGCAGAAGTATCATCATTCATGTTGCTATAAGTAACTGAGTATTTATAGAAAATGAAATGTAAAAGTAAACATAGTAGATCCATAGATTCTAAAACCCAATGACATTCACGCTGGAGTATATTGAATGTTTTAAAATCTGGGAACTGAAGAGGGTTTTGTGGAAATGTCTTTTTAAATTGTACATTTGAAGGCAGCAGCAAGATGTATTAGGAAGTAGTAAGGCATGAAATTGCCAATCACTTTTGTGAAACACAGTAATAAACATCACAGTGAAATCAAAGACAACGACCAGCATTTTTCTGCTACTTTCCACAGCCTGTTCTGACACTTGTTCTGAGTAAATGAATAAGGAACTTGTCTCCAGCCAGTGAAACCAAGAAGAAAGAAAATCCTGTGTTATCCTAATTCGTTGTGTCTTGGTATATGCAGAGATGAAGCACATGCTGTTTCAGGGTATATCTGAACAAAGAAGGTACCTTCTTTCGAGAAAGTATCTCTGCAGCTTTGTGATACCTGCAACGAGTGAGCTACTGCCCAACCAGTCAGTCTATCATGTCCCTTTTCTATCAGTCTAAAAAAGCTTCCTGCTGAATGTGGCATATACTGATTTTTTAACCTGCAGCCCTACTTATTGAGTAGGGCTCTCACGCCTGAACTGCTTGAAATGGGACAACTGCTCCCTTGAACAAAAAGGGGATTTAATGTGTTAACTGTGCACAGAGGTTTTCAGGATGAAGTCTAGGAACATCTGAGCTATGGAGACAGATGAGATTGAACTCAATTCGCTGTGAAGAGCTAGTAAGTGGAACAGATGAGAGCAAATGGCAAGTTACACACAGTTATGGCTGGAAAAATTATTCTCTATATACAGGTTAGAATAAAACCTTGATTTGGTTTCATTTGGGACAGTGGAGTTTTAATGTCTGGAAGTACAGTTAAATAATGCTAATTAGCCATTAACAAGCACTCTACACCTGCTAAGAGCTCTTCAATAGTTACATAGAGCGAGTTTTCTATACAATATCCTTGTGTCATATGCATTAGGCTCATTTTTTAGCAATGGAAATTGAGGTCTTTGGATGAGACAACCCAAATTACAGTCAATTATCTTGTTTGCAGATGGCTCACCAATAGGCATGTGATGAGTCAATGACAAAATTCAGCTGCAAGTCTTTGAGTCTGTGACTTGGGATCTTGTCTGGTAAAAAATCCCTCTCAGGGAAAGGCAGAAATAAATAGAATGACACGTTTTAGTTGATTTGCAGAAGGCTAGAGACTTACTACATGTCTCCAAAGCAGCCCTTTACAAACAGTGCACTGGTACAGCTCCTCACTCATCTGTCCAAACTCCTGCGTAAACATAGGAGTTTCCTGTACCCGAACTGCCACACAGAAGGCAAATACAGACGTAAATCTGTGGGGAGCTGAAAGATTATCTTGAGCAGGTCTACCTGATCCGCTCTTCAGAAGCAGCCAAATAGCTGCCACAGGGGGTCCCACAGCACCCGAACTTGCCTTCCTCAGGGATCTCAAACCCACAGGCCTACACATCATCTCCAGCTACTGTTGTGCCACATACCTGGGGATTGCTGGTATAAGAGGAAGACTTTGCTACCTGAGCTGCCCAGCGTCACCTGCAAAAGAAGGCTCTGAGGCATATCTAAAGCAGTTGTCTGGCTCAGATCACCACGGCACACTTAGACATAAGTTATTCTAGTCGTAAGTGCAATCCGCATTGCCAAAACATCCGTTCTTACCAGCTTACCAATTGCCTGAATTTTTTAAATTAGGTGTGGGGACAGAGAGGAACAGTGTCCCTCACCTGAACATAGTATCCCAGTCTTTCCCAATGTCTTCATTTGATGAAGACCCTAGAAGAGCATCTGTCATTCTAGCCAAATAACCAGCCCCAAGGAGGGTTGGCTTGCACTCCACATGAGAAAATCAAATACAGAAGGAGAAACAACTGATTAATATCCCATTTTTCATGGAAAAAAAACATTTACACAAATGTCATTTGCTATGCCTAATACTAAGTAAAACTTAGAGAATGCAAATTTTACTAGCTAAAGCTCAGGAAAGTCAAAGACCTGACCTAACAAGTGCATCAGGGAATGCAGAATGCTAATTCATTTAAGACAGTTTGATATACCTAAAAATAATCCAGCAACAAACATTTCTGGGATCCTCGATACTTCAGCAAAAGTCCTGTTCTTCTCACCAGCCTTAGTAGCCAGTGACCAAGTTGGACTGAGTTATGAGAACAGAGATAATTTTGCCAGCCACTTTCAAAACAAACCATGTTGAGTTTTAACATCGAAAAATAAACAGTTACCTGCAGCAGGCTTAGTATGTGTTTCCTGGTTTTACCCAAAATTACCTCATTTTCTGAGAAAAAGTTGGGTTCCTTCAGCCTGACAGACCTCCCATTGTTTTGCCCAATTCTCCCATTTTCCCTCTGGATTTCTTTAGTCTTCTGAAATCACATTATCTTCTTCAAGAACTCACACAATCACACTGAACCACAGAATGGTTGTGGTTGGAAGGGACCTCTGGAGATTATCTAGTCCAACCCACCTGCCATAGCAGGTTCACCTGGAGCAGATCACACAGGAATGCATCCAGGTGAGTCTTGAATGTCTCCAGAGAAGGAAACTCCACAGCCTTTCTGGGCAGCCTGTTCCAGTGCTCGGGCACCCTCAAAGTAAAGAAGTTTCTCCTCATATTCAGATGGAACCTTCTATGTGTCAGTCTGTGCCCATTGCCCCTTATCCTATCATTGGGCACCACTGAAAAGAGTCTGGTCCCTTTGGGGTTCAGTAAGAAGTACAGACAACACAGCACTTAAAAATTCCTCTGGGCATATACTAAATATAATACCTACTGCAAATCCCAGCACAGGTCCTGATCTTCTCAGTTCCTTAGTAATATTAACAATCTAATTGCTTTACCCCTCTAGTAGCTTAAAAAAATGTGTTTGCACATCTGAGCAAACACATCTGCCAGAACAGAAGCAGGAGAAGAAAATGACCCACCTCTTCCTCTCAAGCCCTCTTTGCATGCTGAGTGTGGTTTGTGCCTCCTCTCCTTGTCATCCTTCCCTCTAGCCAGCCCACTTCCATGAGCACCATGCAGCAGTTTGTTGTTAGCATGCAGAGCACCAACAGAGAGTCATGGGAACAGCACATACAGGGTGCATAAACGAGAGAGCTGGTACGAAGCGAAAGTGTCATCGGGGGTGGGGAAATCAAGCTTTCTGTATAGTCAACTCATCTTGCTCTAAATGCTCGTTTCACAACTTCCCTCAATGTCATGACATACCTTGTGGATTCTGAATGCCTGTATGGACCAAAGAGCATGTGTCCATCATAACCAAAATGCTTAAGCTACCAGATACTTAGTTGTTGAGGTTTTGTTTTTTTACTACATATCACCAAGTCTTAGCTTTGCTGATGGAAAAGACTGTACTTGAGTTCTGCATGCAAAGCTGACACCTTTCACTTGTAGGCATCCCAAAAAAAGGAAGCGAGACTTTAATACAAATACTGAAAGGAAATGGTTTTATCGCACACACGCACTTTTGGCTGCTGCCTTCACATTTCCCACAGGGTTGGAGCACACCACACAGCATTAGACTACAGAGAAGAGATTCAGCAGTGAGCCAGGCTAAGTAACTCATAAGATAATTCTGTCTGGATCCTCAAGAACTGGATCTAGACTGTAGTTTATCACCAAGGGCTGTAGCAGTTCTTGCACGTAATTACATTGCTGAATTTCTAACACATGTCATTCCTCATCCTTAGTCTAATGACTTTTCAGCAGAACACAAGCAGCTCCTGAATGTGTGTCATTCAGATGACGCACAGATCTTCCTTGGGATAAAATAATCCAGTTTTTAAAGCCAGAGAAGTACATTCACAACTTATTTAAATCATGTTAGGAAATATCAATTTCAAATGGAATGTAAATGTGGAAATTCAGAAAGACAAACTTTCTACTTTATTTCTGTGAAATGCAAGAGTCATTTGTCCATTGACATTTTCTCCAATCATTCTCCTATTTGGCCGTTGTGTAAGAATTATACAAGGTTAACAGCACCCCTTTTAACTTAATTTCTTATTGGAGGCAGCTACAAAATCTTGACAGGGTCAGAATGTGCAACTGCAAAACACTATTGCTAATTTTAGGATTTATTCTTGTGCCCTGGTGGCTCATACTGCAGTCACTTTGACAAGCAGTTGAAAACCAGCTCTGAATGCCATCAGGAGCTCTGTCTTGAAAACGCTGTTTTCCTAAGGTTGCACAGTTCTTTATGAAGAACAAGTAAATCCCTATACTCACTACCAGAGAGGAAATTCAGATATTACTTTCCTCTGTTTTCTTCAAGGGCAGATAAACACCGCACTATTGTCACAGACAAAGGTTAGGTCAGACCACAACCTTTCCTACACCAAAACTAGGAGTCTCATGGCACGTAACTCAGAAGACATATATGAAGACCAGCTGTCTCCACAGGACGGCTGCACACAGACCAAGTAATCAATTTTTGACAGGGATTCAGTACAGTTGAGGAGAAGAGAGTTTCCTCAATTCCCCATCCATACACAGCTAGCCAATATAGAGAATATGGGCAAGCAGTGACTGGCATCCCGCACAACCCTTCCAACGGGACCATGCTTGTGGTGTGGTGTCTCCTTAGCATCGTTTACTTAGCAGTCACTCATGGGTTGCTGGATCAGGAGGCCCTGATCCCTTGACAAACTTTGATCCCTTGACATCACTTGGAGAGGTGTGCAAGCCCTTCTCCAGAACCAAGGGAGGGCTGCATTGTCCCACCACAGTCCTGTCAACCCTCATAATTTTATCCAAATTTCTTGACAGTCAGTGTTTCTCAAAGCTCCCAGTCCCAGAAGGATACAACTAAGTGAGACTCTCAGCTTTCATATTTTTCAATAGTGTAAATTTGTGATTACAAAGAAAAGCTAGAAATCTGTCGAGAGTGTCACCAGACAACTCATAAAACAGATGGCAAAGAGGAAAAAGTCACTGTTTTTAATCTCATTACTTTGGAAGGTCTGACTCACGGCTGCTAAGTACAAAAGTTGGCAGAGGGGACGTAATGCATCTAAATGCTGCCTCAAAAAAGTTGTACATCCTGCCCCCAAACTCCGCTGAGGCTAAAAATTAATGAATATTGTGGACTGTCTTGGCAGAAACAACTCACTCAAATCACAAAGTTCACCTACACCAGGAACTGGACTCTCTCTGCAGCAGCTCGAAGACACCATTGCCTCATTACTCACTGAAAACGAACAACAGATGATGCTTTTCAAAAGCAAACCTACTTGTTTGCTTTCATATTTTGGATTCTGTGAAAAACAAATCGCTGAAGCTGATGAAAACCAAGCAATTGGCAAGGCCAAGCCCTGAGAGGCAATTAGTCCCAGACGTTATTGGAACTGCTTGTAAGGTTCCCCAGCACTTCCTTGCCTCCAGCAACTGGGTAGTAACAACTTGCATAAAAATGTATTTAGAAAATTCATTAGTAACAGTCCAAGTTAATTGTGGCTTTAGTACAGCTCAATGTTAAGTTTCTTATTAAAAGATGCCAAATCTAACTAGGTACTTGAAACATCTTTAAATAATATGCATGTGTTTAGGGTGTGTATTAGAAGCACGTTGTTTCGGTTTTGTTGCTCTTCAGTCCTTATATAAACTGCCTCATTTAAGGCCGTCTAAATAGTAATGGCTTGTTTTAATAACACCAGAATGGACATTACACACTAGAAAACACCTCTATCAAAGTTAGAAATAGTTTATTGCATATTTAGGGGAAAAAAAAAAAAGTTATTTAAGACATTGTAGGCCACAGTTCTATTATAAAAAATTACACAGGGATTCATCCACGAGATGCATCTGTCTGGGAAATACCATCCATCTCTTCCACTTGATCTGGGGGAGCAGGAGGAAAGGCAAATACATATTGTGCCACAGTTCATCTAACCTTTCAGTGAGTACTACTCCTGAGCATCCACTTCACAAATCTCCTGTTTTAACTGATGATACTTAACCTTCCTAACCAAACGGAAACTCTGATAGATGCACATATTTCTCATGTTTCCGGAGTAGTGCCTCCATGACAGCGATGAGAAATTGATAAAATTTCCCAGTTTTTAATGAATTGATAAAACTGGTTAGAAAAACACAGGAAACATGAGTATGGTTTCAACTTGCTGTAAACAGGACACTAGACTAGCACGAAAGACTGGGTACCAGTATATTAACAAACAGCTTATTTCCAGAGAAAGAGTGCAGTTGCAGTGGACCCCACAAAAATTGCAAGTCAGCCAGAAGTCACTGAAAAGTTTTGGTTGAAATTAATGAAGTCAGGTATTTGTAAAACAATTAGTTTAATGTATATATGTCTGGAAGCGTTCAGTCTTCCAGCTAAATTCACCACAAACTTACATATCTTCCACAAAACCAGAGTTATCACATCCCTTTATGTTCTTCCCAAGTTACCCTTATGTGTGATGGAGCCCTGATTTCCTGAAGATGGCTGAACACCTGCCTGCTATGGGAAGTAGTGTAAAATTCATTATTTGCTTTGCTTGTGCACTTGGCTTTTGCTTTATCTATTAAACTGTCTTTATATCAACCCAAAAGTTTTCTCACTTTCACTCTTCCAATTGTCTCCTCCAGCCTACCGGGGGAAAGGGGAGTGGTAGTGAGCGAGTGGCTGCGTGGTGCTCAGTTGCCAGCTGGGGTTAAGCTGTGACAATGGGCAAGTAGTTAGTTAGTCTCCTAAAAGAATTAAAAGAAAATCCAGAAAACCCCAAAGTCACAGAAACCTAAAAAAATATGAGAAGGAGCTGAAGAGACACAGAGCTGCCTTGGGGACTAGCTAGCTAGGGAGACCTTGACAGACGTTTGTTGACAGAGATGTATGTATTTATCCCTCCTCCCCACCCAAACTGAGGGAAGGCCAAAGGCCATTGAACAGTGAAGCTCTGCAGAGAACAGCTTTGGTCAGAAATGTGTGTGTGAGTGACAGCTCAGCATGAGAAGCCTGAAGAGATGGCTTGCATCAGAAGAAACCTCGAGCATGGCTGAACGAGCGCAGCAGGAGGTGACGGCAGCAGCTTCCAGAGAGAGACTTGGGGAGTTACAGGCTGTCCCAGGTGTGGGGGATGTGAGCGAGGACACTGCCTTGGGTTATTGACTGACTTCTCTGCATTCAAGGAAGTGGGCTTTTGATGCAATCCTGTTTATTTCCAAGAATGTACAAAAAAACCTAGTTTTTTTTCTTCTAGCTGGACGATTTGAAGTGCACAGCCTCTAGAGTGTGGCCATGCTCACCTCTTGTAGACGTGCCTCCTGCACCAGCATGTTTCAACACGTTGCTGTCACCTGTTGACATCTGTGTAAACGGAGACCTGACAGAGGGAGGAAATGAAGCTCACAGCCATTATGTTGAGCTGTCGAACGGTCTGGATGAGATCAAGCACCTTAAAATCCTGTTAGGTTCACCTGGGTGATGTTCACAGCACAGCGTTGACATTTCACATCTGACTCACAGGCAGCCAGTAATGCAGCGAGGAGTGGTGAACATGAGCTGGCAAGATAATGTTCACTAGAGGCTGGGGGTTTCCCACAGAATAACATGCAGCAAAAGTATTTCCACTCAGCCTGAGACACACCCCACTGTCATCTGACGGAATTATATTTCAGGAATATAAAACTCACAAAGAAGTTTCCATCTTGCCTAATTTGATACTTGGCTTCCTTGCTATGCAAGATTAATTCCCAAATCTGTCTATTCTTAGCTTTCCTGGAGGGTTTCTTTCTGCCCTGAAGACATTTCCCCTCCCTTCACAGACATCCTATATTTGTTGTGGCTCCCTGGGGATCAGCTGTCACCAAAGTGGTCTGGACCTAACCTGCAGGGCTAGGAATGGCTTCAGGCAGGGGAACAGGCAGGACTTGTGGACCCAAACAATTCTGTGTGAGAACAACCCAGGAACAATAACACAGCTTCCAAATAGAAAGTTTGAAAGTGATGTTAGAAAGCACATCTTCACAATTGGAGAGGGGAAGCAGAGCAGACAGAAGAGGTAAAGAAGGTCATTTTTGTGGAGACAAGTTATGAAGTACACTCTGTGCTGCACATTATTTATTATAATTTCCTCACATACACTTAGCTGTGATCATAACTAAAGCTGGTGAACTACCAGTGTGATCCAAATCGGTAACTCCTACGTGCCTTTAAGTAGTCTGCTTCCTCCACTAAATATAAGTAATGAAACACGAAAAGAAAAAAATACACAACCACACACAACCAAACCAAACCCCAGAAATATCTGCAGACAGCAATGCTGCTATTTATTGACAGGTTGTTCATACCTCAAACTATAATTCAACTCTTTTAAAACAGACCAACCACCCTAACAAATCAGCATTACACCATCTCTTACAAGAATGTTGAGCTGGTGAAGTACAAAAGCAAAACTTTTCTGCTTACTGGAAAGAACATGTTACCACAAGACAGAGCCACAACACTGCCAGTGAATTTTATTCTTTGACTCTGTCACGGTAAGGACACTGGAAGAATGAAATTAGGGAAGAATTGAGCATTTTAAAATATTTGTTCAGCATAACTGAGGATATATTCGTGTAAAGAAGTTTTATATAGATAAGAATGAAAAAATACTTCAAGTCCAACATACTGAAAAGGTAGGTTCAGTGGCATGGTTCTGCTTCTGCCAAGTTAAGCTAAGATAGAGAATGTTAACTCTCCATTTCTGTACAAAAAGTTCTGTTACTTCCTATCTTGCCACTGTGTCCAGTCAAAACAAACCTACTAAAAGTGACGAATGTTAATGAGGTATTTTTCTAATCTAGTAACCAGCATGTTATTGAAGCCAGAGGATGTAAGGCTCTGCAAGGATGATGAGCAGTGTCACTGACAAACGCCACACCTGGGCCCCACCACAGACTGTCCTGCTCCGGGTGCTGCGAGCAAACAGTCCAGCAGATCCAGCCACTTGGTCCTCTTGAAAAATGAACCCAATGAGCTCGAGCACTTTTATGTTTCATCTGCGGTAGTACGGTCTGAGATACGATTTCTCTCTCACCATGCAGATCCCAGTCCACCTAGGGTTAACAGTGTTTTCAATAGTTAATGAATTAGAGCCTCCAGTAAGAAAGCAAAACATAATATAATATGATTGAGGCAAAATTCTCTGTTTAATAGTGTTATACACCACTTAGTCCTTAGTGCAGCAACTAAGAAGCAACTAGGAATATAATTAATTGCAAACATCTCTGATGTTGAAGTAACGGTGAATGGTAGTAAATGAATACAAATAAAACAAGTACCATAAATGAGCACATGCTCATTCTTTGCCGTATCTGGAAGTCAAACTGAGGCCCTCAGTGGCCCACGATGCAACCACTGCCCTGGGGTAGAAGAGGCAGGTATACTCAGGATATTTTTCCCAAGCTTTTTTTATCTGCACTGAGAATGAGCCAGCTCGCTCTCTTCTATCTTCCAGTCTTGACATGATACCGAAAAACTTGCTCAGCTACATATTAGCCATAAGCAACAGGAAGAAGGTAGGTGTGACACACCTTTTAATGAAGAAATCCAGAAGAAATAAAAACCCATTTAAAGAGGACTCATATGCATACGTATCACGCAACACTGTAAGGGAAGGAAAACAATTTCCTAGTTCCCTCCTCTGTGTCTCTTTGCAGATGAGTAGAGAGGTTGCTTGCAAGAGTCCCATTCATTTCTCATGCTCTATAGGAACATCAATAACCCCTCAGGAGGGACTGCATCAAAGGCAGATACATGCACTGGAAACAACATATGGGTAATTGATCTCTGTGCATCATTAGGAAAAGAGAGTATGAGTCAACACAACTAGCAATAGAACTGTATCACAACCTGGCAGCTAGACAGATGGGCTCCTAGTGAGGAAATTAGAAGCAGCTGGAGTTGTCACCCTGCTTCATATTAATCCTCAAGCTATATTTTGTCACTGAACAAAGGTAGACTGATTGGTAGTGCCCAGTATTCAACTCTGGAGCCTGGAGCACCCCAACGGTGGTCAGCAGCCTTCCATTTTCCAGGACACTTTGGGAAGACTCTTGCTCTCCCCATACACAGCACCTTCCTGTGGTTTTCCAGTAGCCAAGAAAGGGAAGAACTGAAAAAACAAGAACTGGCACTAAAATTACTTCAGCTTCTCAAGCCAGCCACAGCAGGAATGGGGCAGGAGTGGTCATAGAATGGTAGAATCATAGAAGGTCCTTGGGTTGGAAGGGACCCACAAGGATCATCGAGTCCAACTCCTGTCTCTGCATATAACAACCCCACAGTTCAAACTATGTGTCTGAGGGCATTGTCCAGTCTCTTCTTGAACACTGTCAGGCTTGGGTGCCTGACCTGTGCACCTTCTAGGGTATGGGGAAGCAGAAAAAAGAGAGGCTGAGTGAGTAGAGTGTGTGGGAGCCTCCTAAGAACAAAACCCAGCCAGGCCAAGAAGGCAGGAGCTACAGCAGAGGACAGGGGGGATGCACACATGATCAGTATGAAGTCCTCCTGATCCTCCTGCCCTCTCAAACACACACACGCAAGGAAGTGGAGGGGAAGAAAGGCAAGGGCTGAGGCCTTAACCAGCTGCAACTCCAGTTGAGGATGAGGTAGCACGAGGTACAGGAACACCCTGATGGCTGGCTGGGGTAAACGGCTTCCTGAAGTTTGGAAAGAATCTGCTAGATTCAGCTCACATAAAACAAGCCGGGTGTGCAGTGGGGCAAAATGAGGCAACACACTCATCACTAAGAAAGCTCATTGAGGCCTCAAAATTTCACATGTATGCATTTAGAAATGAAATGCTAAAAAGAGCTAATCTTCAGCACTATTTCCTCACAAGATTAATAAAGATATATTTATTTCCCTTAAGAGATATTTCCAGAACTAAAAAAAAAAATAATTTAAAAAAGCCCCTACACTTCGGTTGAGCTAGTAACCAGTTTTTTTAGAAGGGTTTCTCTTCTGCTTTCCTGTGGAGGGCAGATTGCTCAGTAATCACAGAGAGGAAAACTGGCCTGAGAAATATTTCTGTTCTGTTAACTGCAGTCCCTTACCGAAATGAGGCAGTTTTTCATTCCGGTGAACAGCCACAATAGCATTTCATGTCTCTGCATGGGGGTCCACAGGACAGTTTTATCAGTGCTATTAACTTCTTGCATTTACCTACAGAGGAGGCTTCTGTTCATGGCCAGAGAGACGAGGCTGTGATCGCTGCAGCTGGAAGCACTTGGGAGTGTCCTGACTTGCTTTTCACCAGATCACTCCCAATGGCTTTGGTTTTTCTGACTGAACGTCACAACCTTCAGCCACTCCGGTCATGAGGTCTTCTCTCTTCTGACAGCTGGATACAGAGCCTCTACGAAAGGGCTGAAACATCCTCCCTCCATCCACAGAACAGACTCATGACTTCTACAGGGAAAGCTGCTGGCAGCCCTCTAGATTGTGGGGCCATGGGCTTGGACCCACAGCTTGCCACGTGCTGTCTGTTCATGCTTTGTAGCAGTTTGAGCCCTGGTCAGACGTATCTCAGAATGCATTTTTCTCACTTGAAATGTAAGTAAGGCTTAAAATACCACTATATAGAACTGCAGTTTTTGTAACTGTCCCTAAATTTCTTCCTGAAGCACAGTGTAAAAGAGTAGTCCAGCGTACAAATTCTTGAAATCTGAAATTGAAATGTACACATTTTCATAAATGTACAGGGGGACGCATGTTAGAGAGATTGATCAACTAACAAAATCCAGAAATTACACTAAAATGCAAGTGTTTATCAGCATTTTTATATTGATGCCATCTCCTAGCACAGAGCTCTTTAAACCCATTCATGAATGAAGCTTCATAACACTCCTGAGATTTAAGCAATAATTAGCCAGCCAGTATAGGTAAAACAATGACAGATTCTACAGAAAAAATTAAATACTCAGTTGTCATTGATACCTCTGAATGCTATCAAATTCTACAGAATAATTCATATTAATTGCAACATCATAACTGATTAACTGCACACTCTCACTCCTGTTATTTTTTTCAAAATCAAACCTTTCAAGTATTTCTCTTTCCATGAAAATTTATCCTCGGATCTAACTTTATTTTAGGGTGAATTCCGTTTTGTTTTCTGACCCCCTTCTATCTTTCTTTGTGGTGACTTGCTTAGTACTTACAGGCAGCGAACATCCATGTTGAAGGTAGCTTCCTGATTTCTATTTGTCTAGTTCTGTACTCCAACTACTTCCTTTCTGAAGCAAGTATTTTCTAGGATTCCAAAATCAGAAATGGAAACTGCCTGTTTCTGATTTAGCTTTAATTAAAGGTCATTCAGCCTGCACCTTTAAGTAGACCACCCTGCTCTCTGGAATATTAAAGTCTTAAAAGTTTCTCCTGCAGAATCAAGGGCTTTATCCTCAATAGCTACATGGGTTTTTTCTTCACCAGGCTCGATGGGTTTTTACATTTAGCACCTCATGTTCTTAGTTTAGAGGTGTAACAGAAAGCAAGTTCCATTTAACAACAGTGCTGAGAAGGAAAAAGAGAACACAGTTTTATTTTTGAATTGGATCTAAGGCCTTTCAAAGAAGATATCCAAAATATGAAAACACCCCTTATTTACAAAAGCTGAAAAATCTATGACTGATACTAACTAGGACTCAAGGACTCTACAGCCACCAGAGGGCTAACGTTTTACTATTCAAAGAGAAGATGCAAGTTGAGAGAATTCAGACATTAGCTGGAGGGTTCAGACACAGCACATGTCCTAGAATTTACCCAAGTTTTCAAGAAACCAAGCTTCCTATTATTACCCCTCCATAAGGCACAAACTTGTCTCTTTCTCAGTAAAACATCAATAGTATTTAGCTTCACAGTTTCAGTTATTGTAGATGTTACCTACATGACCTGTGTGCACACGAAGTGTCTGATTTCACTGCAGATTAAGTGTAAATCCACTCAACCACCTGGCCAATGGGCAAGGCAGGTACTCAGTATTTCAAGCCACCAGAAGGGAATATTGACCACTGTCCCCCTCAGCCTGGGACTGGACCATGGTTTCCATTTAAAGATACATTCGTGTAAATACTGGCTAACTGGTAGCTACGTAAATCTTCACTAACTGTTTACAAAACCAGCATTATTTTATACTCGGTGGCCTGCTGAGTCACGATGAGAGAAACAAACTACACAACGAAAACCTGAACAATGTCATATCTAAAAATAGCCAGCAGTTCAGACCAGTACAGTAATAGCACTAATTACAGGCCAACAATCGCAGACCTTTGAGCTAAGAGCAGATTTCTGAAACAAGCCAGAACAAGATGTACTCATAAAGACAAAACACTGTGGGATGCTATCGTGAAGATGGCTGCATCAGATCAGCCTCACACTGAGATGCAAGGAGAACCTCTTAAATCATTAGAAAAGCTGCAGCATCTCATTATTTTAAGTAGCTCTTAATACTAACAGAGTGCCAAAGTACCTACAAATAGCCCTACTCAGTAATCTCCAGGGTTCAATACTGGGATCCACAACGCTAGACCTTCATTTACAGGATCAGGCAGGCTAAAACACACACACGATTAATAACTCGCAGTATATCTTCTTCCCCAGCTTCACCTGCCACATCTGGGATCAGCCTCCCAGAGCTGCTCGTCAGCCACAGCCAGAGCTTCAGCAAGTGCAGGTCAGTGTGAACCCTGTGATTTGAACAAAGCTGCATCACCATCCACTGACTCAAGGTACAGACACAAGGTACAGCATGCACAGAGGAAAGGTTTAAAAGTGCCCATTAGCACTCTTTGCACAGGAGATGAGGGGAAGAGAACAGGGAGTATCATGGGCAGGCAGAGACCCTGCAAGGGAAGGGTCGGAATGAAAAAGGGAGGCTTGAGTAGACCAGGGGCAACCAAAGATGGGAGAGAATGGCAAAGAGTCTTTGCCAGGAGATTAGGAAAAGAGGGTGCTCCTGGAACACAAGACAACTGTTAGGCCTCTCAGAGGAGGAGGAGGGCAGAAAATAGCAGGCTGGGTAAGAAAGAAGTTTTTATAGTGCTTGGCTGGTCTTCTGCCTTATTAACTGAGAGACAGTGCAGGGCACACCAAAAGGTTCTTCCCCCAGAGGGTGCTGGGACACTGGAACAGGCTCCCCAGGGAGGTGTCACGGCCCCAAGCCTGGCAGTGTTCAAGAAGTGATTGGACAACACCCTCAGACATATTATGTGAATTTTGGGGTTGTCCTATGCAGGGACAGGAGCTGGACTCAATGATTCTTGTGGGTCCCTTCCAACTCAGAACATTCTATGATTCTAGCCACCAACACCACCTCTGCAGAAGCTGGTTCAACTTCACCATGCTGAGAGACCATGCACACACTGGCTTCCCAGCAACACCCCAGAAAAAAGCACATCTTAACACATACTTGTTTCCTGGCTGCCCACACTTGTCACTTCTATCCTTGCTCTCAGGAACAGCAAGATAAAGCCAGGGTTGGAAAGCCACAGGCTTACACCCAGGTAAGCAGGACCTGCCATGCTCTGCCGTGCTTTCCAGGACTGCAGAATATGTCCTGGACTTTGGTTTGCAGGAAACTTGGTCAGAGCATACCACAATAGCAGTGCTTTCAGTGGACACTGAAGGATATGGAAAAAAGGATAATAACTAAACATCATTCACCTGAATGAAGAAAATGACATTTGCTCTTATTACCCACCTAGCATTCCAACTATGTTTTTCACAGTTTCATAATATCACTTCTCAAACCCTGTACTTCTACAAAGGCATTAGTGTGGGATCATCAGGCTCCCAGAGTTCCCAAACTTTTCTGAAGTTATCTTAAATGCATTAGAAAAGTACAGGGTACAATTTTACAGGAATGAAAACGAGACACAGAAATATTAGTGCCATAATATCGACAAATTTTGGTTTAATTTCACACAGAACTCTGCACTTTTATAGCACTTAATACATTCAAAGTGCATCTCTAATTGATATGGTTTCCAGCTGGATTGCTTGGTTCTCCTACACACATTTTCTAAGGAGACAAAAGGTTCTTTGAGGAACAGGAGTAAATCTGGCTTCCTGAACTCTTGTGTCTTAGAGCTGGGAAGCCTTGGTGTTTGTGAGCTCTGACTTTAGCTCTCGCAAGATTTCTTCCACTTAAGCTCTACCCAGAACTAAGACTTCCACCCTTCTACCTGGGGACTTCCTTAGCCCACTGGTCAGCAAGGGGTAAGGGATGGAATGGTTATCTGTGGTTCTAGGTTTGTGTTTTGGAGCAGACAGGAGCCTGAAGGCAAATGTGGGACCTGAGTCCCTTCCCCAAGCCTGTGAGACAGGAGGCAAATCAGCCACGATCATGTGCCACATCCTTCATTCCTTGCAAGAACAGAAACTATTTCTTGTTGTGTATTACAAAACCTTTTGCTCTTCTTCCTAGCAGGAGACCTGCTCCTTGCAGCCTGCCAGTCTGCTCTCAAAGACCAGCAAACAGATAAGACCAAACTATTTTTCTTAATTATGTCCTTAAAATGGATGAACCCTTTTTTCCCCTCAAATTCTAGACAAAGAATTCAGCCCAAGTCAGATATTTATCACTGTCATCTCTGCTCAGACACTTAAAGGCTTGCAAAGTTACTCCCACGGGAATGCAAGCCTTCCAGAGCACTCTTCCAGCTCTCAGAATTTTATAATGAATCCCACACTGATGCTAAAGGACCCAGTGCCTGGATCAGTGTCATCAGATGAACGTATTGCCTGCCAGTAGGAAAAATAACAATGCCAAAGTTCAAAGTTTTTAGCTTCCCTAGAGAAAAAGTGAAATGGGATGTCAGTACATCTAAAGGCTCAGGAATCATAAGATGAACAAAGAAAGCAGGTTTTTTGGTCAGTATCGGGTTTAAACACCTGACGTCAGTAATTCTGCTATTCAGCCCAAAATACCACTTCTACAGAATCTAAATATACTGGCATTCCCAAAAAAATATGAAAGGAAATAGATTCTATCTAGAGTTAGTCATAAATATTAAAAAGTAGATAAATAATGAATAAATGCTAATTTTACCTCTGTTCCTGTGCCCACTAAAATTCGAAATATGTCTGGTGGTCCTTTCTCTATTACATTTAATAGGCTTTTTTTTCTACTATATGAGTTTAAAACAGCACATTTGAATTCTGCTCGTGGAAAATTTTTGTCCCATCATTGAGCACACAGGTATATATTGAAAGCAAAAACCAGAAGTTGACAGTGAAAGTCACACTGTGATTAAAGGATTCTTTTGGCTACAAAGTAGGATATTTACACTTCCCTTTAGACCAACGTCCTGCAAAGGTTCTTGCATTCATGCGACTGCATGAATTTAGTGTGGTGATTCTCATAAGCAGAAGTTACTTACCGGTGAGACAGATGTGAAATCTGTTCCTCAGATAGTGCAGAACACAGCATCTGTGTTTAATAAGCATGATGAAAAAGAAACTGCTACATCATTAGTTTTGGCACTGAAAGTTTTCTGGAAGTGTTTGCTCCAAGTGGAGTGAAGATTCCTTCTGCTTCACTACCAAAAATTGACCTGGACACCAGGAGATCGGAATCCTATTTTTCAGATGAAAAATGAAGTTTCTTTGTAACCTTAACTTAGTCTTTCCAAAAACCTTGGCTTCCTGCCCTTCCAGTGTGTTCTCTCCCCAAATACAAGGCAGAGTTCGTTGCTTCTGAAGCGCTTTGTGTTAAGCTATGATAAGGACCTCATACAAAACAAAACCTTTAGAAAACATAATATATGTACTGTCCTTTTGATCGGCCTTTATTTCATTCCTAAGGAAGACGCAAGAAGTGGGATGTCAGGTACTGGAAACTTTTTTGAGCATTTTCTAAGGATTTTTCTTGTTGACACCTTTCCATTTCTTAAAATAAACTGTTCAGAAAATGCTTCATTTGTGGAAATCTTAATCTAAGAAAAAAAAATGGAATGTTCAACCTATCCTGTTTTAACACATGCAAAAATGGGAAACAATTATACATTCCAAAATTTGAGTTATCTTACACTATGAGATCAGGAAAACTAAAGAGAAGGTCAAAACTAAAGAACTTTTTTATTGGTCTGATCTAAACTCTGCCCCCTCTCCTTCCAAAAGAACTGATTTACCAACACTTGCAAATTGGTATTTCAGTTCACTTTGGATTCAAAACAAGTTTGAAAAATACACTGAAACATCAAAACTTCTTGCAGAGCAGCAGGACCATTTGATGTTGTGGACTACATGGTACTGAGCTATTTTCCGCCCTCCAATATCAGTAGCAAAATTCATAAGCGTTTCATTGCAGTGTTTTGCAAACTACAAGCTTTGTTTGGCTTTACTTCACTACACTGCTTTACACATTCACATCACGGACGACTAAATACTGCCCAAACTGCTCCAAGCCTGCAAACTGAAATAAGACCATAGAATCACAGAATAGTCTGAGTTGGAAGGCACCCTCAAAGGTCATCTAGTCCAACCTCCCTGCAATGAGCAGGGACGTCTTCAACTAGATCAGGTTGCGCAGAGCCCCGTCCAGCCTGGCCTGGAATGTCTCCAGGGAGGGGGCATCTACCACCTCTCTGGGCAACTTGTGCCAGTATTTGGGCTTGATTGGCTTGATGGGCAAGATGGGCTTGATCTGTGAAAGTCTGGCTCAACTGGAGTGCAAGGAGGAGTTTTGCTGCGTGAGGTAAAATCAGTTGTAGCATACAGTAAAATGGGGTTTGATCCAAAGAAATTTTGGATCTCCTTGATTCTAACAACAGCATTATTTTATTTTATTTCATTTCCAGTGTGGTTTGAGAAATCTTGCTGATGGCACCCAAGCACAGGAAAGCCAGTCGCTAACCAAGAACCCTGCCTAGAGCCAATGGAAGGCGGAAAATGCCCAAGAAGGTTCAGTTGCCTTTCAGCTCCCCTGTCCTCAAGGTTCTTGGTATAATTGGCAGTAATTGCCTCTGTCTGCCACTGCTTTCGGCAGGCTGCTCCGGGGACACAAGTAGCTCCTTGGGCTCAGCTGATGGGTGGGTATGACTCGAAAGAAAGGAATTCCATCACTTCTGGCTTTGGGCTCATATCCTGACACAGATAATCTTTCTATGCCTTAGTAGGCTGAAATTAGAGCTATGAATGTAATGGTGACATCGCTGAAATGACAGGAAGAAAATGAATGTTGTGATTTTTCCCTTATACGCCAGAAACCATATTGGAAGAGAGGGACAGGGCTTGGGCCATACCCTGCCTAAATACTGCATCCAGAACTGCCTGCAAAAATCATCTCCCAGGCACACAAGGGGTCTCGCAGCTGGTGTAGTAAAAAATGTGATTTATGGAACAATTTCCTCTCATTTCATCCCACTTCATATCTTGTATTTGGAAAAAAAAATGACGTGCTACACAGTATATTGGAGGGGAGTCAGGTTACAGTAGCAGCAGAGACACATCAAATCAGCACTCCCTCCCTTCAATTAATAAATGTAAAGAGATACTGATCTCCAACCAGAACGGAAAATAAAAACTGAATTGAAAAACACCATGGAGAAAAGTGGCATTCCTCTATCAAATGAGGATTTATTCATAAAGCAGGAAAACAATTTCCAAGCTGTTCAAAATCATCTGTGCAACAAGAAATTAATATAGTGAGATTCACCAGTTCAGTCAGAATTGCTGCCCCTTTTATTCATGACGGAAACTCTTGAGAAATGCACCACTGCAGGGCTGACGTCTTTCAGCTCCATGAGAGGACACTGGTGTCGTTTTGCAAAGGTTAAGCAAACATTTTTTATCAGTAAAGTGCAGAAATGTTCCAAATTCCCTGGAGGAATTTCTGGGAGGAAACAAGGCAAGGTGGTAGGAAATTAGTGGAAATTAGTATTTCCACGGTTCTTTGGAAACTGGGAGAGAAGCAACTTGTCCCAGGTGTGTGCCAGAATCAGGAGGGGGATTTCCATATTCAGATTAGCGTCATGCCTCTGCTTTAGCTCTAAAACTAACCTGTCTCTTGGTGCTCTGGAGCTTTCCCCTGGCACAAGCGAAGCAGTCTGAGGTGGCAAAGGCAGGGAGGACCAATACATCTCAGGTATGACCCAGCAGGCTGTTGGGAGGGCAGCTGTGTGGCTGCAAGGGCTGGCAAGTCAAAGCCAACCTGTGATGATCGCCATCCCATCCTCCCTTTGCCTCCTGCATCTCCTGTCACCTACAGATACAGGCTATGACCAGCATGGGAAATCCCTCATTATCTCTTTCACTTGCCTGGCGCAACAGGGAGAATCCTAAAACAAGCCATTAAGCACATAAGTCCAACTCATTTGTCTAATTTTTTTTTTTTTTTAATTATTACGATTAATGACTTCAAGTCACCATCTCAGTACAAAGATACAGAGAAGCCTGGTACAGTCAGTCTCCTTAATGGGAATGCAAAGCTGAACAACATGTTTATGAATTCACAAATTCCCCACTAAAGCATCTGACTCTCACAGTAATTAAACAATTACTGTCAGATGTTATTATTTATTAATTATAACGTAGTGGCACTTTCAGTCTAGGGCAAGACCCCACTGTGCCTGGCACACTACGAGCATTGAACAGAACATATAATCCAGGTGGTTCTGTTTGCAGAGCCATGGCCTTATGCCCAATCCTACTGGTGGTCTTTAAAACATGTAAACCACAATGACGGTAATTATACTAAAATTAGCAATAGTAGCAGCAGTAGTTATTCCTCCTACCAGGAGGAATGCAGGTCACTTGGTTTGGCAGTGCTATCCCTCCTTCCCCCACCAGCACTGCAAGGAGCTCACCCTGCCCAGAAGGTGGGAAAGCAGGAGGAGAACTTCACTGCTGGTGCACAGGCTTTTGCTTTGAGCACGTAGTGCTGGAAAAGCAAAGCAGGACTTGTCCCCTCTCACACCTCCAAGGTAACAAGGGCAGCCCCTGTCTAGTGCTAGCCTGAGAGAGGAAAGAATCACAGAATCATTTTGGTTGGAAGAGACCCTCAAGGTCATTGAGTCCAACCATAACCTAAGTCTGGCACTAAACCATGTCTCTAAGAACCTCGTTTACATGTCTTTTAAACACCTCCAGGGATGGTGACTCCACCACTTCCCTGGGCAGCCTGTTCCAATGCCTGACAACCCTTACCGTGAAGAAATTTTTCCTAATACCCAACCTAAACCTCCCTGCTGCAACTCGAGGCCATTTCCTCTCATCCTATCACTTGTTACTTGAGAGAAGAGACCAACACCCTCCATGCTCCAACCTCCTTCCAGGTAGCTGTAGAGTGATAAGGTCTCCCCTCAGCCTCCTTTTCTCCAGGCTAAACAGCCCTAGTTCCCCCAGCTGCCCCTCGTAGGACTTGTTCTCCAGACCCTTCATCAGCTTTGTTGCCCTTCTCTGAACTCTCTCCAGCACCTCAACATCTTTCCGGTAGTGAGGGGCCAAAACTGAACACGACATTTGAGGTGCAGCCTCACCAGCACTGAGTACAGGGGGACAATCGCTCCCCTGGATAATACTTAGAAACAAACTCCATGGACAAACAACAGCCCCAGGTCCTCAAAGGTCAGCTCAGGTTTTCCAAGTGGGATGTTGTACAATCTGCCACCACAGGATGTAACCGAGAGGGAGGGTTTCAACTGCGAGAGAGAGCATGGATGCTGGGCCTTGGGGAAGAAAGTTCTACCAAATTGTGGGATGCTTTCCTCAGGCAGCTGATGGAGGCTTCATTGCTGAAGCAATTCACAACTGGATGTGAAAAGAACCACATAAATACCACATGAAGATTCAGAGAGATCAAGAATATGATTCAACAGGCTTTTGCTATCTCTTAACATGTGTCCCCTGAAGATAAACACTTAAACTTTTAAAATATCAGTGTGATCCAAGTCTCTAGAAAGGCAAAATTCAGCTGGCCTTCAAATGAGACCATTTTTAATTTGTTTAAACAACGAAAAACTAACTATAGATTTTGCGAGTAGATTGTATAGATCTGTTGCAAACATTTATAAACTTATACGTTTTGCCATAAACCCTAGCAAATTCCTATAAGCCAGGTGCTAGAAAGCTTGTGCTCTTTTTGCCCTGAAGGTTTTTGGACATACTTATGTACAGGTTTGGCAATACTGTTTAATGCAGAAAGATAAGTATCTTTATTTTTTCCCCATAGCAAAACTAAAACATTCAGTAACTTTGCTTCAAGATATCTAAAATCTATCAGTTTGTAAAGGTAAAAGGAACGTGAAATTGAATCTGATCTAGAAACTACATTAAAAAAAAAGGAAGTAACTGAACACTTTAACTAGCATCCCATCAATAATGCAATCACAGTGCAATACCCCAATTTTGAAAAATTGTGAATTTCTTCTGAGACCATGTATGTTATTATTTTCCATCTTGCATAAATGTGCACAACTTCCAACTCAGCTGTGCAGGAAAGTATGGGTGTGAGGCAGAGGTCTGTTTTCCAAGGTAATGAAATCCACCTCAGGCCACTACACAGAGACAAGCCTCTAAAAGCAATAGTCGTAAAACTGAAGAAAACCAGGAAATAAATTGCTTTACATAATTTGATATTTTAAGGTAAAAGAACCGAGCAAATTTCTTCAAGGTTTAGTACCTTCATGGGCTACCATGGGAGAGAAAAAAAAACCCACATTATCTAGGAGTAGGAGATTTAGAACGAAGTATGATAGACGCTATGAAAGTGTTCAGACTGGTAAATCTGAAGTGCATATGATTACCACTGCTTTCTGGAAATTGTATATCTGCGAAACACAAAAGGATCTAAGGACCCTGAGGATGGATGGTCTGGAAGAATCAGAAGTGATCATGTTTTTTGTTTCCATTCTTCCCACTAATGAAAACTGCAGAGATAAAGTTTTGCCAGTGACGTAGAATGCAAAATCTATTATTAGCAACATCATCTAAATCCTACCCCCCAAAAGGTGGATGCTATTCTTTCTTCTATATTTCTCCTTTTACAAACTTCTCTTTTTCTGCCTCCAGTTTAATAAGTGCTGAAAGTAGTTGGCCAAGTCACCTTGACTATAGGTAACACTGCCTGAAGCCTGTAACCAGAAAGCAAGAGGAAAGCAGTGTTTTTTTACAGCTCAGAACTGGTGTAAATTTGCAAGGCCTGAATGGCTGACACTGTTACGTTTTTAATTTTCCAGAAAAGGGCTACACATGCATGTGGGTGTCAGAGATAGAAACGTCGTCATTTCAGTCATCTCCGTTATCAAACTTTTCCCTGTTCTAATGGAAAAAAAAGAGCAAACTTCAACAGTAGCGCTAGATCATCTCATCCAGTTTTCTGTCTTGGAAGGACAGACAACACCAGCTAGGACACATTCACATAGGGGCTCTTCCTTACACACATTCCAGGCAGTCAACATCGAAGGCAGTAAGAAAAACTGCTGCAGTGGAAGCCCTTCTTAAGCCTTTATGGTTATCTGCTAGCGGATTCCTTTTTCTCGTGTGCTTTCTTACAAGGCTAAAAATACCTTAGCAGTGAAAGCCATTAATAATGGAGATAATTGTTTTGCGGGATTTGGTGTCAAGTTAACTGTGTAAAGAAGTAACAGCAAAAGAAGGGTCTGGTTAACATTGTATCCCCTGTTGAACTCAAAATAGCACCTAATTAACACGACAGGGGAGGCAAAATAACACAGTGCTAATGCATTCTCTTAGCTTTTCTGACAAAGAACTGCTCCACTTTTTGCTGTTCCCCAGTCCACAGAAGCACAGACGTTTTAGGTCAGCAAAGACCACAACATGCAGCTCTGATCTCTTGCACCACATGGGACACAGAAGTCACCCAAGAGTCCCTGCAGTGAAGAGACAACTTCTTCTGAACCTCAGGAGCAAACACTGGCCTTGGGAGTTTGTAGATGAAATAAATCCCAAGCTTGGTTATGATTTGCAGTAAGGCTGGCATACACCCATTCGAGGCTTATTTACCATGCTAGGGTAGACTGGCGACAGAGGAATAAATTCTTGTCCCTCTTGGGAAGGCTTCTCATATTTTATGTCTCAACCTCTTACTCTCTTAAATATAATTCACTCTTCAGCACAGATTCTCTGAGGTACATAGGCAGTAGAAGGCTAGAGAGAAACCCAGCACACCTCTAGCCCCAGGAGTGGTATCAAAGTATGCGTAATTTTATGGACAAGGCTCCAAAGTCAGAGGGGAGATGCTGCCTTTCAGGTGGAGCGAGTGACAAAAACTGAACTCAACTGGCTGTAAATGCTACAGTCTCAGTCTTCTCAAGGAGAATCATGTTAGGTCAGAGGAAGCCCAGAGCAACTGCTCACTGATATTTGCACTGATAATGCTATTACAATGCATTACTTCTAAGAAGTTCAAAATCCAAGCATGAGTCAGGCTAATTTCTCTCCAAGGACTTAAAAGCCTCCTTTCACCTATATGTTTTTAACATACATGCTGCATTATCAATTATTATGGACAATTAGCCCTTTTTGTGGATTTGAGATCCTATTTCTTAAGTCTCCTCCTGCTAAGAAGACAAGCAGATGACAAGAAAAAGAACTGAGACCAACTAGGAACCACACTGTTGGTCTGTCAGTTACACATACCACAGGGAAGTCCATTCCTCAGCGGTTTCGATTATCTCACCTCACTCCTGCATGTATCACTCATGAAATTCCATTTCTGTTCATCCGGGTCACTCAGGCAAACTCAAGCAAGCAAGCGTACCCCATGGAAATAAAGACTGATTCCTGGAGCTTATCTAGTAACACTGACAGTGCACAAGGCAAAGCAGCTTCACCGTGTCCCAGCTATACTACCAGCGACCAGCAGTCAGAGAACGGGCACAGGTGGTCCACACTGCTGGATAAGGACTCCCTGCTGCAGGTGTTGTGCACTGCCTCTGCTCTTAGCCAGAGAAATCCTGAGATCCTTACACAGGCAGGAAACTATATATATATATGTGAGGATGGAACCTTCAGACACTGAGTCTAAGACGGAAGGCGAGCCCAAGTCTCCCCATTTGCTGGCCCACAGGCACGCATGCACACACATGGAGACAACCACTAACCTACCCCATACAGACATCTTCTGGAACAACTGACTTACCCAGTTAGCACCACCCAATACACAGAGTAAGAGTGAGAGTTGCCTGAATAGCAGCTGGCTTAAGATACCTGAGCCCATGCTTTTAATCCTGAGTGGCTATCTATAAAACAAGGGCATGATGTTACACCATTTTGTGGAACCTGATCTTTCTGCAGTCTTCTGACAGGATCGCCCGGTCCTGTCAGGACACTGTTCTGCATAGCCCTGTAAGAAAGCTGCATTCAAAGAAACAAAAGCGTTGGAATAAGTGCAAAGTGCCACCAAAACACACTCAACAAACACACCAGTCATTAAACACATAAATGCTGTTTATCAATGAGAGTAGATGAACCAGAAAAATGAGTTTGTTCTAGGTGTCTTTGGGCCTTTCTGCCCTTGGTGTTCCTAGTAGAGGTGCATTGCACTGTACTGCATGGACAGATCCTGCCAGGTGCTGAGCTGTGTGGACACTACACAACATCCGTACAGCCCTGGACTGTCAGGAGTAACATCTACTATTTTGCAAGCACATTTACACACAGTAATTACAGCAACACAATTACAGCAACCCAGGAAAGTAATTGAAACGCCATCCCTGGGTGTGCTTAAAAGATGTGCAGATGAGGTTCTTAGGGGCATGGTTGAGTGCCAGAGTTATGTTAATAATTAGATCGGACGATCTTAAGGGTCTCTTCCAAACAAAATGATTCTATGATTCCGACATCTAACTGGGATGAAACATTCCCTGAGGCAGGGAAGAGAGGGCACAGCCTTGCGTTTGTCAAAGCCTCCTTTCACAGTTCCCCTGAGGTCCTCAAGTTTTTCACCAACAGACATGTCACCTGTCAGTCAATACTGATAACAGGAAAGAGATCTCACAGTCTCAGAAGAAATCCAGTCATACATACCCACTTAACCTGATCATTTGAAAAGCGTTGTACACATTTATCCACACAACTTACAGACTGTAAACTGTCTTCTTTTAAACAGGTTGTAAATGGTCTTGGTCTTATTTACACTATTGCATGGTGGTGTTTACATATTTACAACCCCTTTGATTACCATTGTTGATTAGGTGGCTGACCTGGGCTGTGCTTGTCCAAGATTCAGCTACTTGAATTTAGGTGAGGAGTACCCAGAACCAGGCAGTCAGTCCAAATCTACACTGCAATGGAGCGGAAATTCCTACTGGGCTGCCCAACTCTCAATATTTTGTTGTTTTTCATAAAAACAAAAACCACAATACATTTTTAAAATATCAATTTTGTTTCTCTGTTAGTTTTCTACTTCTGCTGTTCTTTCCCAATTCAGTTTTCCCCATTCTGACTCGCATGTCAACTGCTTTCTATCTTCTGTATTAATATGTTGCTCACATAAACTATTCTTATTCAGGTTTGCTTACAAAAAACAGCTTTGCCCTACCCACGAAATGCATTTACTATATGGATGACCATGCAGTCAGTGAATAATGATGTGAAATAACCTGTTCTGCTTTCAATTGGTATATTCTGTCTCTCACAAGAACACCTCTACCCCCAAAATCCCACATGATTGCACTGTCAACTGCTATTCAGAATCTAGAGAGTCATTAAACCCAGAAATATGTTCTTATTCTGAAGAAATGTCAGATTTTCTTCTCTTATGGTCAATACAATAAGAATACACATATGGTGTGGAGTATCTTGGCTATTATATCAGAAAGGAAAACCACAATACATGTAAAGGAAAGAACGTGACAATTCTCAGTGATCTTAATCAGCTTTAAAAATTAGTAGTAGATAAAAGAAGCTAGGATCTTTGATAAATTTGTTGCTCATTTATACCACTGCATTCTGTGCGTGGACATTCACGTCAGCACCAGTGAAACTGGTCTCCTGGCCAATTTTTCAAAAACATAATAATAGATTCATAAACCAAATCAACTGCTAACTTGAGAAATGAATGTTCAAAACCAGCCCTTGCAAAACAAGAGATGAGTGAAGAACATGACAAATATATTTGGAACATTGTAAATGCAAGTCTTTCTGTATTTTTCCAAATTGAAGGAAGATTGTGAGGTATACGAAGCCAAATGACTGTGTTTACCAGTAAGTGCTGCAAACAAGGGCTACAGAAATGCTGACTGACCTATTTTCTGATCTTGCATGAACTTCAGAAATAAAACCACTCCAATAAATACTGGCATTACCACATACAGCTCATTTAATCTAATTAATCACTGGTAGTTATTACTGCCAAACTCTTGACAGTCAGGATACAAACACAATCCATCCCACGTTAACAGTCACCTCTGCAGGCTGACTACTACTTGTTTAGCACATACACAATTCAGCTTGCTGTTGTGGAGGCAAAGGCCTCTATAAAAGGGCAGAAGACGCAGTGAAACTGTGTGTTCGAGCATCTGGAGAACATCTTTACTCCTACATCACAATGATAGCAGACCACCTAAGTCCTGGCTGGAAAAGAAGATGAAAGCAATATCTAAAATACAGGAGAGTGGTTCTCAGGAAGCCAACTGTTCCCTAAGCAGTCCAGAAGGACAATGTTCTCCCAGCAAGGTGAGAAGGGTTAAGTAGCTACCGTTACCTTGGAAAGGTAGATGGTTTCTGCCTCAATGTAGCATCCACAGGAGTTGTCCCCTGGAGAAAACGAAAGCGCGAGCTGAGCAGCAAGGATGTGAACAACACTGAAGCCAGACTAGAGGGTTGTTTCTGTTTCTGGAAGTGCAGACCAGCAGTGGTCTGTCTGCTAAAGATAGCATGAGAGCCTTCCTCAAAACCAAACTCCTCCTCCTCTTGCGTGAATGCAAAGCCTCTTGCGCTGTGGGAGCGTGTTCTGCCCAGCACCGAGCCCAGCCGGCAGGTCTGCCAGCCATCAGCCTACTCGTCCCAGCTGTCCACGATGGACAGAAGGTGCTGGAGGGCATGCGGTGCCCACAGTTTTTCTGGAGGCTGTTCTTTCAGAGCAAAGATGTGCGGGCAATCTTCCCAGGCTTAATTTTGATAGCCCGATACCAATGAAAAGGCTGGAGAGCCTGTAGGAATACACAAGAAAAGGAAACCGCAAGGAGGACCTGGGTTTGCTCTTTTCCCATTTATGTATTTTTTTTCTTAATAAACTTCATTTAAGAGTCTACAAAAAATATGTAAACTGGTTTGAATTTTCATCGCAAGATTTCTAAGGCCAATGAGGGACTCTTTGCTCCTCCTCCCTACATGGTCACACACAATCAAATTTAAAGTTCATCAGACATGAGTGCTTACAGATTGCAGATGCTCTAAGTTCTCCCAGGGACAGGCTGGCCATGGCTTATTCTCAGGCTATTATAAATAAGAGCAAATGAATAAATAATTTGACTAACCAAATAATTTGACTAACACCCTTCTTGATCCAGAGTGAAGCAACCTTCATTGCTTTTGCACTGCAGAGCAAGCTTCTCTGAAGGACTGCAACTACCAGCTTGCCTTTTTTTCTTTTTTATGATGCTACTTTTTCTAAAATATTCCAGATCTTTTATTCATGGCCAGTTCATTCCTGCTCTCTGCATTAGCTGCATCCAAGAGGCATCCTGTGCATAGCCCTACTACACCCAATTGCAACTGTTTTGGTGCTGCAGGTTGCATTAACTGTATCCTGAGGACACAGCACTTGCTCCTCGTTACACTGAGCACAAAGCACATGCTGACTCCCACCTCACACCTGTTTTCGGTCAGGCCTGGATTGTACCAAACACAGACATCCCTCTGCCACACCGGGCACCCACAGATCATTGCTGTGATATATGGACTCCTTGAGCAGACAAACCCAACACAAGGGGACATGGAGCAGGAGAGAGGCCACAGCCCTATATTCTTGCTGAGGATATGGTGACACTGTTCCTTCTACTCAGTCCCACTACGCAACCCAGAGATGTGGCTTAGTGCTACGGCCATTCCCCCTTCACATGACCAACAATTGGCCTGTCGCATCGTCCAACATGTGGTGCCTCTCTGCTGGGAAAATAATTATGCTGCGCCTGAACTTGAGGTTTCTGACAGCTGCCAGTACTTCCTATGCTCCCGTGTTGAGCTGTCTTTTATCCACGGGAGCCTGCAAAGAAACTACTAGGTATGAGTCTGTTCCCATCTGCCCTCTCCTTCCTTACACCATGGTCCAGGTAATTTCAGAGGAGTCTGCTGGGGGAGCCATGCACAAGGAGGGGACTCAGGAAGGGGGTTCCTATTCCCCTCCAGCACCATCTCACAAAAGCAGGCGTGCTGGCAGACGGGAGGGGAGATGTCCAGGCTGTCCTCCAGAAAGCAAGGAGAAAATTCTTCTGCGGTCACACTAAAGGGGTTAAAAAGCCTGTCCCTCCGAGGTTACCGAGAGTTTTTGCTGTTGATTTTCAGTGTTTGGATCATACCCTGTTTAGAAAGGGTCAGCTAGCTATTAGATAGACCATTCCTTTCTCCACATGAAATGGAAAGCCTGGAGCACACATGAAAAAGGCTGGTTTCGAAAAAAAAAGTCTCTAATATTTCAAAAGGATTTAGATAACAGCTATAATGGCCCCACCTACTCTCGAACCTTTCTGCTGCCAGAATGTTTTGTGTAATAAATCATGAGAGCACTACACTAATCCGAAGCTAAAAATGAAACAGAGTCAGGAGGCAGCACAGGGCTCTGCATACAGAATACACAGTCATACTTGATAACATCTGCACTTGGTGGGATTTTAAGCTTCCTCAGGTAGGATGATGAACCCAAATGAGGAGGGAAAGGTTCATGGGGTGCTTGGGTGAGTATAGCACAGACTGGCTTTTCAGCCTTTTTCCTTTCCACTTCGCTTTCATCACATTTTGATTTGGGCTGGATTAGCTCCTGGAGAGGGTTCTGCTTAACAGAACACTGAAGGCATCACTTACATTTCTCCAAAGCCTAGACAGTTGTTGAAGGGTGATGAAAGGGTGCAGACAGATGCAATACCATGGCAGGATGTAATATCATCTTCCCTCAAATTGGAGGGATAAGATCAGCTTGTGTCCTCCAGACCTGAAGAGAGAGCTTCTGAAAAACTGGTCCCTCTACCTGTATAACGGCTGAAAATACTGATTGAGAATTTAAAATTAGTAGCAAGCATCCATCACTCTGGTGGACTTGGTAAGGCAGCTCATTCTTGCTGTGGGCTGACACATTGTTCCAGTTGCATCCCAAAGCCCGGTCTCAGGAACCCTCACCATAAGCAATGGTTATTGACACTGAATGAGTGACCTGGCCAAAAGTGACACCTGCCTGCCTTTGCTGTGCTAACCCACAGGCCAGCTGAACTTCTGCTAGGTAAATGGTGCAATGAAGCTATCTCAAAGGCTCATCCAGAACAAGAGGTTTTAAGGCTGGTTAACGGTCATGAACAGAATGTTTAGTCTTTAAGCTTTGAGAACAGTTTTAGTTAAAATAGCTGAATTTTGTAGATGGCTGAAAAACAGACCCTGAACACTAGCGCTCTTCTAAATTGGATAAAGCAGTATGTTTCAGCTTTTGGGACAGATTCATACCAGTGAACCAAAAATAAGAAATCAAATGAGATTGTTTTTCTTCAAGTATTCCTGCTATCTAGGAACTGAACTTCAGTGAGAGCTGAATGAATTAGCTCACGGGGAGCTAATGAAAGTACAGCTGCAGGCTGCTAGTCCAGGGAGTTTTAACACCCACAGCTGCTGGAAAGCACACGGACCAGCTCGCAGATTTCTGGCAGGCTTTACTGATGCACATTTACCATGTAAATAACCCTGTGTGATGCAAAAACATCTTAAGGGTTCTTTCCATGTCCAGATGGTGCTGTTCTTTCTGGGCCAGTCTGCTAGATGTCTGATCTTGAGACAGCCTGGCAAGCTACTTAGATCTTCCCCTCAGATGTCTCCACATTTTCTTCTGTGACTGATTTACTGGAACACGAGAAAATGAAAAGCAAACCTCAAAATCGCTACTCGCAGATGTGCACGAATTGCAATTACACGAAGAAATCAAATGGAGCCACCTCATTAAGAACTGATCAAATACGCGAGTGCCTCTTCTAAAAAAAGAAGAGGAAAAAGAACAGTTAATGACTGGCATGATTTGAATTAATAGATATTAAGGCCGGCAAGACTATTATACTCATCAGCCAGACTGAACTGCAAAACACCAGCCAAAGAACACCTCAGGACTCCTCTGTTTCCACTGAATTATTTTTAAATCTGCACACAGGCATTCATTAAGGACAATCATTTAGCCCTTTCATCATCCTGCACTATTCTGGGTTTATTATTTATTACAGGTACAACAAAGGAAGATTATTTTGTTGCTCACACCTGGTATGTCTGTGCCTTTCTCTGCATGCCATTTTTCTATGGCATTCTGGCCACAAACCAGCACCAAACCATAACCCCTATTGAGGAAAATTTGAGAGACAACTAAAACATACCAGTAGCATTTAGCTCGCTAGCACTTCCAGTCTGTTTCCCACTCAATTACATTTCCCTTTTAGACATAATTTTATCTGTGTTCCTGTAAATACGTTCTCTGTGCTGTTTTCTTTCAGATATCTTAATCAGATTTTAACTCTATAGTGATATAATGAGTTAAGTGTAACATTTACTCTGCCCCTGGGGACCATCACACTACCCACTTCAGTGCAAAGCACATTAACATTGCAGAGCACTCTTTCACTTGAACACTTAACACATAACTGCCAGTTAATACTAAAGCATGGACCATTGGTGATAGCATCATGGTCTACTTTGGTTTATTTATGCAGAGTTTGTGTCTGCATTTCCATCTATTTCCAGCAGGCAACCTTAACAGATGTAACTGAAAAAAACCCACCCAAACTTAGAAACTATTTTGTAGTTCTAAAATGCAATGATTTTCCCATCTATCTAAACAAACCGAAATCATTGGATCACTTCTACTCCTTCAGTCCCTAATCACGCCAGGAGTATTTCTTCAGTTTTAGTCCCCCTGGACTTGAAGCCAGACCCAAAATATACCTCGGACCTGGATGGGCAGAAAACTCCTGGGACAGGAAAAGTTGCAGGCACGACAATTGCCCTGGCTGCTTGGGTGGAAATAGGAGATGCGAAACCAAAATGAGACTCCAGGGACTAATATTCTGTTCTTAGCTCGGTCCAGGTTGCTGTGCAACCAAACACCATTTCTCCTAAACACCATGGTCATGAGGACCATGCAAAGGCCCTGGAGGTGGAGCAGCCTCCACTCACAGAGGATAGAAGGACTCCACAGCTACCAAACCATGACAAGATGATCCAAGAGAACAAGCTCCCCAGGTGATCCCAAGTTTTACACACAGTTTTCAAGGTAAAAATCAACACTAATGGGTAACTTCTTAAGCTAGACTCCAAAGATTGTAAAAAAAAAATTTAAAAAATACACTGCTATTCTACAGATGGAGGGGAATAAGAGAGAAAAAGAGTCAAAAAAATGCAGTGAAGGGAGAGAGGTAGGAGTTCTCCAAGACTGAGGTCTTTCTAGGCATTTAGAAAAAAAAAAAAAGTTTATTAACTGAGTTCTGGTGCAGGATGAACATGCAGAGTCTGTAATAAAGATCTCTGCTAGGAGGGAAGAGTTGTTCCTAACTTTTTTTTCCTATCAGGAAGTACTGTTTTTTAATGTGTGGGTGTTTTTTCTTGTTCTTCTGGGGTTTTTTTTGGGTTTTTTTTTTGGGGGGGGGGGGGGGGGGTTAGGGAGAAGGGAGGAGGTTTCGTGTGTATGCCTGTGTTCCTGATAGGACTGTTTATCTCCTTAAAGGACTGGTTTAATTAAGACTTGAGCTCTGCAATCTAAAGACTGTATCATGCACAACCACTGGCTTAAACAGTGTTAAATCATGAACTCAATCGCGTACATAAAATTCAGAGACAACAGCGAGATTAGACACTATCTCTATTAAGACAGGTTTTGCAAAGTGTTTTCTACTGAGGATGTATTTTGATAAAATATGACTTATCTCCATGCTATGGGTATCTGGGCTGTTACTCTAAAAATAATTGAACTGTTTTTCTCCAGTTCAGGAAATTTAATTTTATTAGGTGACTGCAGAACAATGTACAATATTCATAAGCAAGTCATGAAATCTGCAGGCTAATACTGGCATGGTCAACTTGCACAATAAAGGGAGAGATTAAGCTTGTTGTCTTAATTGCACTTATGTAATTGACTTATTTTGGATACTGAAGAATTGAACAAAATGGTGTTTTCATTTAATTTAAACACTAACAAAAACTAATATTTGGACTTCCAGCTAAGCAGCCAGAAATCACTTCCACTGCTTATAATGCAGTACTCATATTCTTGCTATAAATAAGTAGCCTAATGACATCCAAACAATCCAATCAATTAAAACAGGGATTCAAAATGAAAAACTATTTTAATACTCTTGCCATTTTAGGATGCCAGAAGTTAATTAGTATTATTAACATTTGAGCTTTGAGACCCAAACTGAGGTTGTTTGCAACAACCCTGGACAGTATAAGGCTGCAGAGCAAGCCTAGTCAAAGCAGAATTTCAGTATTTTAAAATACTAAGACAGTCCCTGAGATTAAAAAAAAAATAATGAGATGTTAGACTGTATACATTTGAAGTTTTTTTGTTCTGATTTATGGGTCTCAAAATTCTTATTTTCCCAGAGCTTGGGAAACTAGAAATCGTACTTAAAGGTGAGAACTGAGTGTAATCATCCCAAAAAGAAATAACTGTAAACTCAGCAGCATAGTGAGTATCCCTATGAGTGCATGCTGCTAGTAATATAAGCAACCTATTCACCTAATATTGTATTTAATCTTCATATAATGCTTACTGAGGGGAAGAAAATTGAATATTGTAAGAAAGATGTTGCATTTAGTATTTCCCATAACATGATGCACGTGGTTTATTGATGTATCTCCAGGAGGCTGTAAGAGGAAAAAAGCAGCTCACTGCAGCATTACTGATGGACCTTAGCAGAGAGGGGAGGAGGCAGCTGCCTGCAGTCCCAAAAGCAAAGCGGGGCCCAGCCACAACGAATGAGGATGCTAAATCTTGTAAGAGACAAGCCCTGGAGTCTGCTGGCCTGGGTTGGCAGGAAAGAAAGCCAGCTTTAATTGTAGGCCTAGGCCTTACGGTTCCTCTGGGCTTTCCTGGTCCTCTCAAACAGATTTTTGCAGCTCATCAGGGCTGGAGGCCAGCACCATGGCAGACTTTGGTCCCAAGCATTTGCTGGAAGGCTACAAGAGCTGATGTTCTCCCCCTGCCTGCGTGCAGACAGGCTTTCTACCTAACCGTTGTCAAACACCCCAAAAGAAAGTGCCACTGCAACTAGGTCGAGGTAAAGGACTCAGCAGCCAGCTCAGACAGTTCCATGTCCACCACGGCCTCCTGGAGATCTTCTCTGCTCATCTGAAGGATCAAACCTAAATAGCAAGCTCTGTAGCAGCCAACGAAGAAATCCAACCAGAAAAACTTAGTGAGAGATACAGTAGTCAAGATGAGACTGGGTTTTCTTCCTGTTTGAAAAACTCCAAGATGACTACAGATTACGTGCACAACAGTTAAACTCATACTGAGGCTATGAAAAAATACTAGGATGGGGTATCTATTGCACATATGCTCTCTAGGCCTGTCTACAATTATGAATGCCTGCTTGTTTCCAGTGAAAACCCAGTATACTTGTCCATCCACTGAGATGGTGACAATGCCTTTCAGAGCTCCATTTTGGAATGATTCTGCTCAGCAGAGCTCTGTTTCGGCCAGACCATGGGACAGGCTGCCCAGAAAGACCATGGAGTCACCATTCTTGGAGATATTCAAAACTCAACAGTAACACACCCGAGCCACCTGCGCTAACTGGGCCTGCTTAGAGCAGGAGGTGTTAATAGAGGCATCCAGAGGTCCTGTCCAACCTACCTGATTCTGTGATTCATCTCTCCCCTAAAACTAGCAAGCTGAAACTGTGCAAGATGTTAACGTGAAAAAACATGAAGTTAAAAGTCAAAGGAGGTTATATTTGATAGGGTAAGATACGGAATAAATCTTAAACTGAAAATTCTGAGGAAAGACAAGAACAGACAAAGGTTTCACTAACTCCTGCTCTGCTGTAATGCAGACCAGTCATTCACAGTTCACCATAGGCAGCTACTAATTTAAGAGGCAGGTTTGAAACTTTTAAACTAAATATAACTTTTATATTCTGAAGTGTCTTGTGTTGAGTGAATTCTTTAATCTATTAGAGCCCAATTCAGCTCTCATGAGGTCACAGTCCATCCATTAATTTTAGTGCAATTTGGATCACGACCTAAATTAGTTGGCTGATCAGCCTGTCTTTATAGTCTCAGTATTTTGGACAGCCACAGTCATGGCCAAAACTGATTTTACAAAGAGTCCCTCTCAGGCCATTCCACTTCTAGTGAGGTCCCCATGTTTTTTTCAGGAGGTTAAGTGACTGCATCACTTCAGGCAGTAAATCATTGACTTCAAAGTGCATTTACTGTCTCCCTGTTGCCCAAATTCATCCACCTAGCTTGTTTTCTCTAGCTGTGGCACCTAAATTGCTATCCAAGCACTCTCTGCATTCTATGGAAAGAGAAATGAGTTGTCATGTAAAAGCTTCTAATTCTCTGAAGTGAATTTGAGCTGATGTATCTAGATCTCCCAAGAGTTACAGCTACAGACAGATCAATGTTTTTGCGTCAGACTTTGCTTTCTGACTCCCACTATTTTGGAAAGTAGACTACCACAATTTTCACTGCCATAGTAATTCACTAAATAAAGGACAGTGTATTCAGCAGTGATTACTGAAAATAAGCTGGACAGAAATTTCCCATTAAAAGTATAGCTGGAAAACACAGTTTCTGTAAAAATGCAGTGAAAATCAAAACTATTATAGTTATAACGATTACAGTTATCTCCACATAAGAGACAGAGTGGTCTGTGCTTGGGAACTTCCATTCAGCAGAAAATTTGCTATCTTTCCATGAGCAAGAAATATGCTGACTGATCAGGAACTTGTGGCCTTGCTGAACTTCAGTTCACAGGAAATGTGGCAACAGGAGAGGAAACGAGCTCTCTCTTTGCAAGCTCTCAGAAGGTTGTAAAGCATTAAGGAAAAGCTAATGTGGAGTTATCAGAGACAGATCATGTCACTCTTCCTCCTACAACAGGATAAAAGGCCTTTCTGTAAGAGAGAAGTAGGAGATGCTCTCTGTCTTTAGTTAAAATACAGCCTTTTTAATGCTCTTTCACAACACAAAACTATGAAGTGCTTCTCAATGGTTCCCTGCCAGACAGGAAGGTCATACTGTGTGATTCTTGCTTAGGTCTCAACTGAGACAGTGAAATAGAGAACATGCATTTTCTATAATATACACACTATAGACAGCATCTGGAAAGGGCTGCAAGCACATGGGAGGGTAGAATTAAAAGTTAAAAGGATTTGAGAAATTGGTTGGAATGGATTTAAAATAAGATGATAATACAGTACGAACAAATTAAGAAGTAGTTATCAGCTGCACAAATGTAACATGGATAATGGGTGGATGTGGAGATCAGATAGGGTCACAAATATGTTGGCATCACGCTGTTGCAAAAACAAACAGAGAAACAAACAATGACCCTAAAAAAATTTCACCTCGGAATACATAAAAATTTGTTTCACCTGTTGATGTTAACGCTTCTGCAAGGTTACTTCACCCAGCCTGGGCACTGCAGTTCTCAGAAAGCATGGACTACCACGGGGTGGCCAAAGAAGAACACAGGTAATTAAACGTAATGAGAACACTAACCAGAGTTGTTTGGTTTAGTCCAGGATTTTTCTATTTCTGTTATCTACTACTGCTCAGGATCCCTGACCATATTACATCTTCCATGTGACTCCCATCCCCATTGCTCATCCTGCATCACAGACTGGTCAGATGACATTTTCCATATTACAGCATGGGAAATTTTGTTCTACAGAAATCCCAGTTCCTTTAACAAGCACATAGTGCTGCTCTCATAGGGAAATGCATCTTCAAGTTACAAATGAAACAGCCAGAATGAGAACTAGAACTGAGGCTCACGGTTCAGATCACCCCACTAAAATCATGGCTAATTTCCTTCATACTTACACCCTTTATTTCAATGTACAGCCAGAGCGAAGGTGGGGCTGTGACATTCGAAGTGCTCCCTCTGTCCCAGATGACTTGACTGATACAGAAAGGACAGGGAGGCACAGAAGTGGCTCAGTGACATTACAGCTGCTACTGTAAAGTGACAGGGAGAAAAAACACTCAGATAAAAGAGAAAAGGGGAAGCAGAAGTGGCATATTTACAGAGACAGAGCAGGAAAGCCAGTATCAGGAGAGAGTCCATGCTAATTGAAGAACTCCCTGTATTTGACAGTCCTGGAGAGTCCAAATGCACTCATGGGCAACCTTAGCATTAAAGGAGCTCCAAACGAAGTATAAAAGCATCTCTTCTATTTTTGTGTTAATTAATTTCAACCAAGTATACAAAAAAATCAAAAGCAACAGAAGTCTTAGAAGCAGCATCGGAATTCACAGGGGTCCATGCTTGTTTGTTGTACTTCACTAGTATGTCAAAAACATAAGAGATTCATGAAAAAGCCTTGACATTTTCCTGCTGTGAGATGCTGCAGATACCTGTGTTTTCAGCTCACCAAATGCTTGGGAAACAATGCACCTTAAGAGAAGACAAGTAAGAGAGCTGGCTCAGGAAACTCAGCTCCTCTGGCTGAGGTAACGTTATGGGAATGTCTCGAGAAGATAAGTTTATCTCTGACCAGATAGCATAAACCACCATCATTTCAATGTCAGTGCCTGTAGGAAGCTAAGGCTACCCTGCACTGCCTCAGAATGTGTTTCTTATTTACTGTTTTCCATAAAACAAGAAGTTTTTTTGCCACGGGGCTGGGAGCAGGCCTCCCTCCTCCCTCTCTGCCATTCCTTCCCTTACATGAGCAAAGGTAACCCAGAGGCCACGGCAATTTCTGTATGAATACATGTCATACAAGATATCTGCTGGCTCACAAGCCCTTTTTTGTTTGCTTCAGATACTGCTGCCTGATAAGGAAAGCAGAACCACTCTAGCCTGGAGAAAGGACAGTGCATGAGTCGGACGGCAAACAAAATCCGTCTTTTCTTCAGTTTGCCATGGGGGCCAAAAGAAAGGGTTTCAACCTTCATCATAAAAAAAGTATATTTAATACATAGCCGTCATCAGTACACTTCTGGTCAACTACATTAAATCAATTAATTACTGATTTTCTATTTGGAAGATCATTCTAAAGACAAACAAGAGATGAATCAAGAAATAAAATATGTAACACTGGCAAATTCTATAAACAAATCTCTTTCTCATAGTTGTTTGCAGGATAACACACAACCAGACGAAGTTTTTATGGCTACAGGTTGAATATTTGCTCCATAGGGCACGGGAGAAATAGGGAGACCACAAGGCCTTTTGCTCCTTTCTCCCCAGCTCTCCTCCTCATTAATCAAATCATGGCCACCTCCATGGCATGTGTAGCAGCTACATGAGCAAATGGTCTCCCTCCCTTTTAGAGCTTTTCTCCACCTGCAAGAACCATTCCGCAACTCTGCAACAGCAAGAAAGGAACCAGAGATCTGTCTGCATCCTCAGAATTGATATATGTTTTGGAAGGTCGGTTTGAAAGAGTACAAAACAAAATAATGAAAGTGCAAAATCTACAGGTATCAAGACAAACCCAGTAATAACCTGCCAGGAGCACATAGATTCACTGGAATGAGGTTATGTGCTGTCATTTTCCATCAGTCCTCTCAAGTGATTGCAGCATTTGCTATATGCAAGCAAGATTCTCAGGCTATGGCAGATGAGCACAACCGATTTCTTCCAGCATTTCAAAGTCATTAGGATTAGAGCACTGCATGCACCAGAAGCCTCAAATTAAGCACCCATCACAGAATCTATCCCCATCATCCCCTGGGTTTCTGCAAATTAACACTGCAAATTAAATATTTTAGTGAAAGAACTTTTAATTTGTTTTCTTGGTTAGCAATAATTGAATTATGCCTACTTTTAAAACACAATATGATCACAATTTTACATAGCTAACAAAGCTGTGGCTAACAGAGCAGTACTTTACTACTCCATCTTACAATTGCAAAATCATTACGTGAATGTAGAAACCAAAATTCAAAATAAAACTCGTATCTCATTTGGTTGTTATTAAACCTATTAATAATACTTGCAGTACCAAGGGTTAGTAGAAACAACAGGAAAGTACAGTTCGCAAACAATCAGAAGTAGCAGGAAAATGAGAAAATGCAGTGGTACCCACTTTCAAATAATTTTATCCATCTGTACTGTAAATCAAGACATTCTCTAACTTCAGGCTCCCAACATGCCAAGGACTACATACGTTGCTAAATCAAAGCATTCAGAAGCACAACATGGGCTAAAAAAACCCTTTTATTACATTTCAATTTGTTGACCAAAGACAGATAATCAATACCATGGCAGTACAAGTACCACCAAGCATGGAACAAACAGGCTCTATATGTTTGCCAATTCACTTAACTATCATTATCTTTCATATAAAATGTAATATTCTGCCTTAGGCTTGCTGGATTTATTTACAAAGTAAGACAATTACACTAGGAGAATAAATCTGGGCAATAAGTCTCCTCATTCAGTATGCCTCAGAAAGATAGCAAATATTTTCAAAGTGTTGTAATGTCCAAGAAAATATACAGAACGATAAAGAGAGGAAGCAGAAAAACACTCCACAGCGTATGGTTTACGTAAATTGAAACTGAAGTCTGTATATGGAAAATGAGAACAAAATGTAACATCTATTGACTTCTATTCACTTGGAGCATAAAGTTGGAATTATAATAGCAGGTGTTCTCATACATATGTTTGAATGCCAGGAAATTACTCCAGTAAAATTTTTGTCTACTACAAACTGTGTGTGTGTGTGTGTGTGTGTGTGTGTTAGCAATTTAGCTCAAAATGGTGTTAGTATTTCTAGGTCTCCCAAGTCTGCTTTTTTTCCAGACCAGTTTATCTTCTGCTACTGCTCCATGTATTGTACACACAGCACCTTTTACACAGTATGCCACAAAAAAAAAGCTGAATACTGCTAATGAAAACTGGTAGAAGAAAGCCTTTTGAAACAGTGATTCTTTCCCCAGATGTTATATGGATTAACACCACATACACACCCCGAAGTGGAAAAGGAGAGAAGGCAGAAGTAAAACATGCATAATGATAGACCTATGCATTTCTGAAAGGAGGACTGCCACAAAGGATTAAACTCTTTTCTCTGTATGTAAAAAATACACAAACACCACTGAAAATAGAACTATATGTTATTAAACCTTTCATATCCCATCCTCTGCAGGCAGCTGTATATGATCTTCAAAGTAACTAGTATGCTGATAGACTCATAACACTATTTGGAAATTTTGCACCATTATCGTAGTGTGGAGGAGCTGCAGTGCCAACTGAACAAGGCCCTTCAGTGTGTGGTCCCAAGAGACCACTGAAACAAGGGAGCCAGTTTATACACTTCATCTTTTAATGAGTTAGGAGTTTAGGAGAAGTTATTATTTCATATAAAAAGTCACCCTCGTGGCTCCTCCTTAAGCCACATACACTGCCCTAATTACTTCAAGTAACTAAATGCAGTTGTGTAATTCTGAGCCAATTATTTTTTTTCCAAGCAGGAGTACAACTTTAATGCAGAATGTGCAGATGTGCATATCAAAGTGTGTGCATTTGCTTATGTATATGTTCATGCCTCATAAACCTTCTGCTAAGGTTTAATTTGCACTGGATCATAAATATCTGAAGAAGATTGAACTCAGAGGATTTTCACAGAGTAAACACTTTAAACCTCAGAGCTGGATTTTATTTCCTGCTGTTACGCAAGCAGTTTAAAGCAGTGAAATACGTTCTGAAACCACCGAACACGTGTCCCAGGACTTGTCACATACCGATTAATTTCTCCATTTTCCAACCAGATCACAGATTCTCATTTCAACCAAGGATTGCATATTCTTATCATCTACCAGAGTCTTTTTTTTTCTAGTCTGTGAGCCAGATAGAAATTTGTTCCAACCTGAAATCAGAATTCAGGAGAAATAGCTCCTAGTGAATCAATATTTTCCAACAAAACACCTCTCTTGGGAAAGATTAGGCAACATTTTTGCCATCCAATCTTCCTAAAGAACTGGGGACAGCTCTAGTTCTGCTTTGCACTCCTTTAGAGCAAACTGCTAAAAAATTCAGGTAAACATGCAGCCATCCAGTCTCACCTTTCTCCCAGCCAGGGCTGTCTCTCTCAGGTAGCTCTAGCAGAAGAAACTTACACCTTTATGACCAAATCCTGAAGTTCTGTGACAGAATTTACAACCAACAGAAGCAGCTGTTAATATTCCTATAATGAACCCCCAGGGAATTCAAGCCTGAATCCAATTCTGCAGTCATTTCCTCTGAAGCCATAGGGCCACTTGTTAAAGAGGAAGATCTCTGCAATATCAGAAAAAGCTGTGCGACTTGTCACTGGTTTAAGCTTGTTTCATTCCAAAAGTACTTTCAGGAAGTTTGCATCTGTCCATGCACTGTCCTGGGGTGGGGCGGGGGGGCAGGAACAAAACTAGAAAACCTCAGAAGCAAAAATAACAGAAGAAATACATTCTTGTTTTGACTGCAAAAGAATAGTCAAATTCATTCCAACCACAAAGTCAGGCTGGAAAGTAATACAAGAATGTAATTCCAGTGGAAAGCAGGTAACTCGACTCTCAGAAGAAGTTTGAAGGCAAAACTACTTCAGAGAGAGCCTTGCTTTAACTAAAAGAGTCAATGATACTTTCCCACACAGCTATAAATCAGAACTCTCTATATGCAATGAAAAGTAAAAAGCTGATATGTCATCTGGCAAACCCAAAAGTTATTCCAAATGAACGAGACATTGGTATCATCTCTACAAGCTGGTAAGGGTATTTGTCCTCCATTTTACACTTCTTAAGATCGTGTCTGCCTTTTTTCCCATTTTTATCTTGTTTCCAAATTATTATTTTTCCCAGTCCTCTAGAGAGCTACACCTCTGGGCCTACGTGCAGCCAAGCAAAATCACTCACAGTTTAAAAAAAAGAACAAACAAACAAAAACCAGCAAACAAACACAACACCACAGACTTGTTTCTCTGAAACACACAGATGGAGACATGTCTTCAGGAAGGGTGCAGAGAGTCCTAGACTTCTCTCACCTCTCCAGTGCTTATACACCCTGGTGTCAATCTCAGGTAGCTTTTTAGTCTTTCATCTGTCATGATCCATAAAACAGAGCCAGCTCTAAGCTTCTTGCTTGCAGTCAGCATTACAAAGCGTAACTCTGTGTGAAGGACAGCCCGAAGCACCAGATTGAAACAAAATGAAGGAGTTTTTAGCAGCCAGAGAAATCAAGCAGCTGGGAGCAAGGAAGCTGTGGAAGAAGCACGAAGAAGCTCTTCTGCAGGCTGTGATCAGTGTCCTCTTTTCACAGAGGATAGGAGTGTCTCACCCCAGCAGTCTGTGCCCACTATGAGTCCCTGAGGGCTGCCATGCTACTTTGGTGGCTGCAGAAGGGGTGACAGAGCAATGTGCACGTGGGACAACACATGCTGTTGAGAAAGCAACACCAGGATCTCCTCCTCTGCTTTCCGACAGAGTACTGGACACTTGTTCTGGGTCTGTACACACCCAGGTACAAACACTCATTCCTGCTCCAAGATCACTGGAATGAGGCTGCCCAGGGAAGCGGTGGAGTCACCACCCCTGGAGGTGTTTAAAAGACATGTTAGATGATGTTCTTATGGACCAGAGTTAGGTTATTTTGACTTGATGATCTTGAGGGTCTCTTCCAACCTAAATGATTCTGTGATTCTATCTTCCCAAACAAAGGCAGAAGTCCCCACACTCAGCAGGTCCTTGCTGGCACGTGCAGAGCCGCACAGGAACCTCAGCTCAGGATACAGAAAGAGCTCCTGAGTGCACAGATGTAAGCAAGAAGGAAAAGTGAGCAATGGACAGAAGGAACAAATGGGACGTGACACTGACGTGCTCGGCAGATCTATGTGGGGACTCCTCAGTGGTGACTTAAGTCAGTTCTTCCCAGCAGCCAGAGAACATGCAGCAGTAGGATTCCCGAAAGCCTAATTTAAGTGCAAGCAGATCTATGGATTTACCACTCAACAAAACCAATTTTGCTCCATCATCCACTTTGATCTGTTGCCTGTGACAACCACCCGCAGCTGCCTGTGGTTGAGAGCCACCCATGTTGCACGGCACAGTTAAACTGTGGCAGTTATTTGCACTGATGTTCTGGTGGACAGAAGTATTAACGAGCTAAAATGTGGAAATCTGATGGAGGCTGTGACCATCAGTAGCCAGGAAGAATGGCAGCTTGGACAGAAGCTTTGCCTCAGGATGCTCCCCTAAAAGCACTGATTACCAAAAGTGGGCTATTCTCCCAATGATCCCTTCCATACATACCTATAGCTATTTCTCTATATACACACCCGTACAGCTTGATGCCTAAATTCATGGTTTAGTATCTAATTCTGATTGTCATGGGAGACCTAGAGTGTGACCTGGTATGGCCATTATTTTACCAGAGACAGAAAATCAATAACATCACTTCTCATGACCCTTGCATGCCTAGGGGTGCTGTTGCTACAGTAGATGCAGGATATATAATACATATGCCCAGTGGTGTCTCAGAGCAGGGGTAGCTAATGGCCAGCCAGCTGCAGATGCACCAGTAATGTCCTGAGGTACGCTGCCACCTTGTTGTAGTTCAGAGAGATGACAGTAAGCAGCTTTTACTCCTTCTACTTCATTCACAGAAAAGTTATCTGGCACCCAGACGAGTGTTTCTGTGTTTGTTTTTGCAGTGCGGATTAAGGGTGATGAGGCTGGTGCCTGGGAGTCCTGCAGGACATGCCAATTCTATTCGCTTGCATTGAAAAAAATCCCCCCTTTTCAGCCCTGATACTACAAGCATACTTTAAAAGCACATATAATTTGATGGGTTCTGGTTTGTCTAGAGCAATATATGCTTGTCTAAGAACAGGAACAATGTTCCATAACAAGCAGGATAATGCATCTAGACTGTCAGTAGGTCTAAGCCAGCCTAAGGACTCTTGGACTTTCCCAAAATCTGTGTCTGCCTGCATATTTCACCATCAATGAGGTGGGTTTGCTCACACCTACATATTAAGTGTTACCAAGGACTAATGCAGAGCTTTGTCCCATTCTGGAATAAAGAAGGGAGTGAAAGGATGAGAAAGCAAGCACTGTCCTTGCCCCTAACAGGCAGCACTGGCAGTTTAAACAAAAAACAGAGGAGAAAGCTCAGTGGCCTTAGAAATTCTGCTTGAGATCCCTCCTACCTGACACATCCTGCTCCTTCTAACCAACACAGCATTTACTGCCCAAGCACAGTGGTGGCTGCAGCAGCAGCGGTGGGGTGGGGGGCAGTGGTGTCCCTGTAGCAAAGCAAATTCAGCTTCCTCTTTACCATCCGTCACCAAAGATACCATCTTAAACCAGCCTGGAAACTCTGTTGGGGATTACAGTCTGGATGGGAAAAGTTACGTCATAATCATGTGTTAGCAACAACAGTCATTTTTCACAAAATTGAAGGAACCAGAGTCATTAGGAAGCTGAAAGATGGAGAAAGGGGGGATCTGTGAACTAACCTTCCGTGTAAATCAAGACCGGGTCCAGCAAATCCAGCCAAGTTACACTGGAAGAAAGATTATAAAAAGGACCAGAATCTAGCCCACAGCTCTGCATTTCATCACATTGGTAATACTAAAAAAAAAAAAAAAAAGTCTGAATGCATATCTTGAAAAAGAAGGGCAAACACTTCAGAAGCTAAAGGTCCAAGGCTGCAGGACTGGAGGCTTCATGGGCTGTGTGTTGCTCTGGGTAAATTCAGTGTGAAACACTGTCATTCACTTCACACAAATGTGAAAATAAACCTGTAGGATGCAAATGAATGAGAAATTCAGTTCTTTGGGTGAACCGTGCCCTGTTGACATACCTGCCTGTTCAGGACACCCACTGCACGCTTCTTGGAGCTTGCACACACACACAAGTTTCATGGGTTCAGCTTAAAATAGCCCTTTTTAAAAGTGTTATTTTTACCTATATAGCCCAAGATAAAGGTGTTTTGGAAGTATACAGTCACATAGCTTTATCTCCACTGATACAGAAACATTCTCGAAGCTGGCACTGCTCTGTATCATGGTCAGTCTTTCACAGTGGTCCTCTCCAAGTTACAGGTTGCAGTTTTCTTACTATTTCCTGAGGTGCCTGTAGAGCTTATACAAGAATTACAAGATCAATTATCATGAGACAGCCAAAGCGAGAGGGTAAGTTAATTAGTTAAAGAACGGGACATTTAAATCAATCAACCTCGTTTCTGTGCCTCAGGATAGGATTTCAGATGTTTTATAAGACAATGGAAGAAAAGACAAGACAGTAAGAGCTCAGGACATGTCTTTTAGCACTATAATAAACACTGATGGAGGTAACATACCTAACTCATGGACACTGTGCATCTTGATCTCCTCTGATGGCCTCTGCTTAACGATGTCAATCAAAGGCTTTTCAGAAACCCAGGGATGATTCTCAAAAAACACAGCCCTGGGTGCTGAACCTGAAGGACTCTGGGAGGCTTCACTTGTCACAGAATCCCCTAAACTTTGTCTGCTGAGTCTCTGGCAAGAGAAGCATGTCCCTGTGCGAGCTTTTGCTGTTGAAGCAAGTTAATGAAAAGAGTTATCGCTCCCATAGCATTTTATTGAATTGGTGAATGAAAAACTGATTCATATTGTTTGTTGTTTTTCCCCAGAAGATTATTTGGCTCTGTTACAAAGCAAAACCAAGCATTTTCTAAATTTCTAGCAAAATAAAAAAACCAAAGTATTCTCAAGTTCCACAAAATAATGCATTATTTTTAAAAACTTTTAATTTTACTTTAAGTTTTTAAAACAGTGATTTTCTAGAATAGTAATTATACCTGGGCTTTCAGAAAACAAAACGTGACTAACATCTCACACATATGGAATATGATAGTGCCACCAAATCTGCTTTTTCTCTTGGGAAAAAAATCTGTTCCACCTTATCTATTTAAAGGTTTGATTTGCTCAACTTTTTGTTTGTTTGTTTAGGGAATTAAAATAAGGTAAAGTGACACTAGATAACCACAGGCAGCACCAACCCTCAGCAATGCTATTTGAGCTCATGTGCTCTCCTGGTTTCATGAGGAAGGATGCCAGACCACCTGCTTCCCTTCTCTTTCCCCCAACCTTATGTTTGTATTTGGCCTCACGGTGTGGACTGATAGTGATACATATAATGTAAACCTAGTTCCTGCACTTGCCTTATAAATACAAATAACATTTCATCTAGTATAAAAAACATGCTGAGGTAAATACTGCAACCTTGCTCTCTTCCCATTTTTTTTTGTGTTGAATACTGTATCTTCAGGGGTTTGAGCCTTTACTTCTACATCATTTGATAAAACAAATCTAATAAAGAGACCCACGATAAATATACACATGGAAGCTAATCCCTTTACTATTAAAAAACGGTTATTTGAGTAATATAGTACAGAGGAACGAAATGTTTCGGCTACTCTCAGCCACCATTTGGGAAAGAAAAATCTTGTTATAGACACACAAAGATCACAGTTAAGGCACGATATTTACTTGCCACAGTTGCAGCAACTCCTCCTAAGTTTATCAGAGAACAAGGCACTAACAAATAACGGCATGGTCTGGTTTTCAATTTGTTTTGGGCCTTTGACAGCAATTTTTATACAGCCACTTGCAGAGCTTCCTCTTCCTCATTCACCAAATCACTCTTAGAAATATTGCAACAGGAACAAGCAAGTCCTTTTAAAACCATGCTAAGAACATGACTACGAACCACATCTTTAAATAAACTGCTGTCCTCTTCAAAAGGAAATATTTGCTGTGAATTATACTCATGTATACTCATGCATTTCACAAGATTTTCCCAACTCTAAAAAGAACAACCTCCCAGCTCTCCTCCAAGGATAGAGGCTGTTCCTTCTCCTGCTGTGGAGGAAGAGGCACTGTGAAACTCCACCACTGCCTTGGGGGCCATGGAAGAAGTTTGGGGTACAGCTCAGCTCAGCTCATGGCCCCCCTCAGTTGCCAGGTCTACCTCCTGAACCAAACAGCAATCGCTTCTCCCCGGGGCAGATTGATGGCTGCCACTGCCCATAGCAAGAGCCTTCAGCCAAAATGAGAAATGGAGGGGAAGGGAGGCGTCTCTCTAGCCCTTTTCTAGCTCTTTGCCTTCTCAAGATATTGAACCCTTGGCTATCAATGGTAAATAAGGAGATTGATCAATGCCTTCCTCTTGGAGCCCGCTGGTGGTTGACCATCAGCACCCAGCTGGGCACTGCACCACTGCACCAGCCAGCTCCACCTGGGACTTGCCAGTGCTGCCACACAACAGGAGCTTGATTCAGCAGGATCCGCCTCCTCTTTCCAGATCGTGCTGAAACCTTGCTAGCTATAGAAAATAATGGGTTGAAATGAAAATCACAGCCTACGTGTTACTCAAACAAACAAACAAGCAGAAATCAAAAGGCTCAGATCCTGAGCTGGCACTGCTGTCCTGTAGTGCTGGGAAAAACATTTGGCAATGTGCATATCACTGAGTTGTTTATTACTGAATCACATCCATACGTATTGTGAGTGATCTGTTGCTAGGTGCTGATTTATTTGATAACTTAGTAGACTTTGAACATTTTTCCAGAAAGGGGTTGCTGGACCTGAAGGTTTTGTTGTTGTTTTGTTCAAATGAAGCAACAGTAGCTGAAAAGACTTGCATGACTCCTCAGCAGAGGTAGAGCAGAAAACAACTCTGTTTGTATTGTGGCAGACCTTGAAATCAGATCAAACAGCAAAAGCAGCCTCTTTTGAACTGCAAGAGCAGGTGTAAAGAATTATTTCACCTTATGCTCTTAAGGTGAGATTAGCTTCACAACTTGGAGAGACTGGTTCAGATACAACCCTAATCAACAAATCTTTCACAAGATGTATACTGTTCAGCATGAAACAAACCTTTGAACTGGGTGATCTTGGGAGATTTGTTATATCATACTTTCGGTCCTGTAATTTTGCATCATCAAAGCGAAACTCAAATGACTCGTTTTAGTCTTAGCTAAATGTAAACAGATCTATTTCTCTAGATTGTTTCACATCTAAGTGTGTCAAAATACACTGCAGAGTCCACTAAATGGCATCCTTTTTTTGCAGGGGCAGGGGAGCAAATGGTGCACAGAAAAGTGCAGTGCCCACCCTGGAAATCACAGAGCAGTGATTTTCAGAAAAGTCACGCTGCAAGCCCCGTGCCTCCCTCACCCGGCTGCTCTCAAACCAGGGATTGTGGTGACTCCAGAGCATGGGCCCCACTTCAGGGTCTAGGGACAAGACCTGGGGAATGTGTTTCTTTAGCAGGCTTGTGGTTGGTGAGATGACACACAAGCTGAGGTTTAACAAATGCCTCCTCAAGGCTGTTCACACCAGCATCCTCTCACTGCCCCAGGCAACCGGCGTTCCCCTGAGCTTGTCCCTCCTGGCCATGGGGCACAACAGTGGAAGAGCCCAGTGACAAAACCAGCGCCCACTTTCACTAAACGGTAAGGAAAACACAGAACTGGGCTCAAACCTCACTTGCATCTTGCTGCTGGTAAGAAGATGGATCTGAATTTCTCATTCACACAGCCTTGGCGTGGGAGGTCTCCACATGGCTCTGAACAGACCAGAGCTAAAATTTCTATGAGAATACAACAAAATCCCACAGCTAAAGCCAGAGAATAGCACTGCATTTCCCCATAAGAACCACTGTTTTATTCTGTGCTATCAGAGAAGTCTTTGAGCAAGAATAAAATGAATACTTGGTATATTAACAACTTCAGGATCCAAGCAAAGGCCAAAGCTACACACAGTTAAAACTCGCACTCTAGCTCTTCTGAAAAGCAGAGATGAACAAAGTACAGTGAACAAAGCTACTTTCTCATCTCTCTTTATAAACAAAATACATGAGTTTCTCAGTCTGTGCATCTTTATTGTTGTGTCAAATAAATGTGATTTTATTTTTACAAGATTTAAAAGCATGAATTTACAAATTCACGGCATTTTAAAATGAAAATCTGTATTTACTTCTCTTGAAATATTACCATCTGCCCCTGAAAATGGGTTCAGCAAATGCTGGTACCTGACTATAGCTGTGAAGGCAAAATCTCTCCCTCTTCCCGCCCTCTGCTGAGTTTGCAAATATTCCAGCTCGTTTTTGAAGTCCCCATAATCTTAGTAAACACTGCCTGGGCCAGCTGAAGGCAGTAGTCTCTTCTGGCAGCCTACACACAGATCTGAACTTTATTTTTCCCTCTAAGCATGTTAAACCTTACATAAATCTACATGTCTGCCAGCCTTGGTATTCACAGAAAAGTGGATGCAATGAGCCGGTCTCCTGGATGTCCAAGGAGAACCTGCTCGTTGGAACACCATGAGCCGTTGACTCTTGTAAGAGGTTGATCCAAAACCACATTAGAGACGGCAGTAAAAAATTACTCCATTTGTCTTCTGTGGCTCTTTGGGTAAGCAAGGTCTTACTGCAATTATACATTTATGCATTATGTATACTATATACAACTATAAAGAAAGTAAAAGGTTGTATTACAGTCTCACATCACAGACTAGTTTGGGTATAAAATCATATATCTTGATCTGAGGGGAGGCAATAACTTTGAGAACAGGTGAAGGAGAAGGACTCGTGTGTTCTGTCTTGCACGGAGATCCTGCTGATTTACCTGTTTCAAAACTCCATCTAATCATTCGGTCCTTTGAAAGGCATCAGTGAATTTAGGATCTAGGAGTGGATTCAGAGATGACTGGAGTCACTGTGTACCTCATGGCTTTCTGTAAGCTTTGGATTCTGTGCTATTTCTCTGCAAAACCTAAACCTCAGAAAACTGAGTGCACAAGAACAAATGGGACTGATCACATTGGCAGATGCAGAGCTTGTGGCAGGTTGAAGTCATGTTGTATACAAGAAATTTAAGATACAGAACAAGACAGGCTCAGTTTCTGCAAGGAAATGGGGTTAACCTGTCTCTTGCAGGAAACCTAGCTCCTAGTACGATCTCTTTCATAAATATTTTTTTTTTTTTTTCTCTTGCAGCAATGTGTTGGAAGGATGAAACAGAGCAGGAGGCTGAAAGCTCAACTACTCAAAGCTCCCCGTCCCAACGCACTCCTGCTGAGCGCAGCAGAGCCTCTGAGGAAGGCAAAATCCAGTGGAGAGCATTGAAGCAGTAGCGTTTACTGCAGAGCTCCGAAAAACAAACTGGAAGACACAGCGTTATATTGCATTTTAGACCCTAAGCCTGTCACTTCCACTTTACAGGCTGAGCTTCTCACCCACATTCACACTGACAACACACATTGATCCTGCAGCAGGATCCACACAAGCATGAAGTCCCACATAACACTAATTACCCCATGCCCTTCAGCAGCATGACTTTTTCCATCCAGCTTGTAGCAAACACAATAATTTTCCAAGGGACACACGAAGAGGTGTGACTCTGAAACTAAACACCCTCACGTGAGAAGCATGTATAGAGCATCATTCTGCGTTGCACGCTTAATACTTTGCCCAAATTCTTGTACATTTGTGCATCTTTGAGGTAAGAAGGGTGAGAAAAGCAGCCTGTTTCGTTTTATGATACAGATAAAATTTTCCAAAAAACAATCCTCTATTACAAATGTGAAAACAATACAAAGGCTTCAAATGCATCAAAAAGTAAACAGCAGAAAAATAAGACATGAGTGCAATTGTAAGTGCAAAAATAACACTGATAGTGCAATTAGAAGCAGATCACAGTTCAGGTGTCACAAACTATAATACTCTGACAGAAGTGAAAAACACTACCAAGACACCACATAGTTTTCAGTCTCCTCATCTTGCACAAAACTGAGAGGTTTTCTCATGTAGAGAAGTAAAACAACATTCAGCTACACACACAGCAGTGAGATATTGTATACAAGTGCAAGCAAACCTTCAAGGCTGGCAATGAGACGCTATAAACCTGCGGATGCTGCTGGAGGCAAGTAAAGATCAGTGCATCTTTAAATCTGGACATCAATCAGTGAGTTGTTTGTCTCTTAAATTCAACCATGTAATGTTAAGGGTAATAAACACTTATAAAAATGACTTTCTGTTTCCATAAAATGTGTTTATTTAAAAAAAAAAAAAAAAATCAAACCAGTAACTACTGTCTCAAAAATACCTGAAACAAAATAAATGTACACATTTAGAATGCTAACAAGTCAAATGAGACTCCAAAACGAAGTCGTAACAATTACTCTATTAATATCGCACTTCTAATGAGAATATACTAATTTTTTCAGCTTTCTTCCTAAAAAATTAGCCCCTTTTCTCATAAAGACAAGGAGGAGTAAAACCGTTCCATTCATTTAGTAATGCAGAGTGAGAGTCCATAAATGCAGACATATACATGCTGCTGAACACGATCAGAACGATACACCTGCGAGCCACAGGGTCCTATATGGCTGAGTAAGGTTCTCATTTACATCGAGAGAAGCCTGGTGAGCAGGGCGCTCCAACATCTAGCCCTTGCCATCAGCATACCAGGTTGTCACAGCTGGCTATGTATGGCCACAGGGCATACTGCAGAATTTTTGCATGACCTACCATGTGTGTCTACAAGTCACCTGAATCTGGACTGAAATTACTTACTGGAAACTGCTCAAACACTGCAGTTACTTAATTCCCTAGATATATATCATTTTGATATCCAACAGTTTGTGTGACACCTGTAAATCCATCACACATCAGAATGAGCATACGCTCCAGGAACAGATGATGCTGTTGAAAGACTATGCCGAGAGCGGTAAATTCCCTGTCAGTGAGTTCTGTCATTTAGGATAACTCTTTTTTATAACAGATACCATCATTATTTGATAAAAAAAAACCAAACCTTTATTACAATGAAAGGGAAATACTGACTATAGAGAAATAATGTCAAGCAAAAGAGTGAATCATAGACAAGCCTGCCAAACCAGCACCACAGACTAAAGTTGCCAAGGATGCCCCGAGGCAGAGTAGCACAGATCTTTCCAAGTGACACTGGAAATACACAGTTCAAGGGACGTTGCAAAATTGTTCCAAAATGCGCTCACCCTCGGCTGATATTCAGCACAGTGCTGGCATTGCAACTGCTGTCAGCAAAGCTGTAGCAGCTTATTCCCAAGAAGAACCTGACCCCAGTCTGTGGATCAAGACATTCAGAAGTAAAGTTTGCAATATTCCTTAAATCACAGAAGACAGTCATGTGAAGTGTTTAAGATGCTCTTACAAGGCAGCTTCATTTTAGGACTGTTTTCTTATATCTCCATACTCTCATAATTTTCATTTTTTCCATCTTACATTGGTTGTAATTCCATACTTTTGACTTAGTTTAGTTAGCCTGGTTCCCTATAGAAATAATATTTCCAGGATCAGTCAGTGTATGTGGCTACAGTAAGCCTTTAATGCTGATTTCAGAGCAATCAGACAGATACTGGAGATCTCAAATATGGTGATGTCTCTGTGTATTTTGTAATGCCAGTGTGAGGGAAGGCCATGGGTTTGATTCTGTTGGCCAAATCAGTCAAATGAAGCAGCCTGCATGTAGCTGTCAAAATACCTGGCAGAAGAAAGTCTGTGTAAGAAAGGATGGGAATTTTATAGGATATGGATTGAGAACAGAAAATAATAGTATCATTTAATTTTTAAAAGTCCATGAATGAAAAGGCTCAAGACCATAGGAAACTGAGTTTCCACAGTACTCACCATAGCCACAGAATTTAGCACACACACCTTTGTGAACAAACTGAATTGATACCTGTAGCTATATTTAAGCTAACATTAATGATGAGATTTTTATTACTGAGTTTTAGAATCTTCCACAATAAATGGGCCTGTTGCTGAAATCTAAGGGAATTTAGCAGTCATTCTGGGCTGGCCATCTCTGCACAGTGCTCAGTAAAGCTGCTGCATAGTGTCCATGTGCCTAAAGAGAAGAAGAAAGGGCTGTATATGTGTAAACTAGTCCAACAGAGAGCGTCTAAGCCTAGCTAACGGCTGCTATTTTGCTTTAACCCCATTGCAACCAGTGGCGGGTCAGCACTGAGGATGGTGGTGGTGATGGTTGTGCAAACAGCACTGAGGAGCAACGCAGGAACAGCTGAGCGTTAGTCTCAGATGCTCCAGCCACATCCATCCCTGTGCCACTTGTCATTCCTGTTCGAACAGTAATTTCCTCAAGAAAGTGATTTCCTCTGCATTCAGCAGGGTAGCAAGGAATCCCATCTCCTTAATCCCACTTCTGGGACTTACGCATTGCGGCTGTTGGAAGAAACCATATCTTTTAAACCTAGAATTTAATTAAAGTATCGCCAGGATTTTTCTCCTGTGATTCAGTGACCCTTCTTTCACAGGCTAACCAGAATTATTTGCAAACTGTAACGGCTACTGCAGGCAAAAAGGTCTCCAAGCTGCACCGGTAGCTGTAATTAACACCTGAGCACACATCAATACCTAATTGACTTCTCAGGGAATGCCATGCAGCCACACAACCATGCACCTCTGAGAAGCTTTTGGCATCCAGGCAGCAGCTGGACCTACCAGAAACTGGAACAAGAGCAGGAAGAGATGGAGAATAGCTTCTTCCACAAGGATTTTCCTGGGATCGCCTTCCCTGGGTGCAGGGTCACATCCAGGCCCATGAGACCCACGCTGGTCAGGGATCAGGGATCCAGGCGAGCAACAGCACTGCAGAACTTCAAAGCTTTTCCTCCTGCTTTTGGCCAGTCAATGATTATTTAACCGTGGTGTGAAGGACAGGACCGCAGGGGTAGGTAAGATGAATATGGGCTGCAACTATCAAGATTACAGACTGTGACATTGGGTTGGAGCACAATGTCTCAGTAGAAATGACAGTAATTGCACAAGCAGCTCTGCAAGCAATCTGGGAGAGAAGGACTTGGGTACAGTATTTTTTGCCTATCTGAGCAATAAGATGGTTAATTGTACACAGGGAACAGGTGTTCTTTGAGAAGCAGGCTAATATTTGCATTAGTTGCTCTGCAATTAGTCCTGATAGTGATAGGTATAGGCCATCACAGACCCCCGTGATCAGAAACACAGAAAGGGACCATTTAAGAAAGTTGGAGAGCCCAGGCAGGTACACAGGGTGTTTTGCATGGGTAGGAGGCCACATGTTCCCATTCTGAAATGAACCATAAGGTGGCACTGCTTTGAAGCATTACGTCCGAATATTTTCCCTGACGTTTTCTATACAAGGACACAGAGTCCCCTCTGAAATCAGTTGAATAAAGCCATCCAACAGAAACCTCAGTGATATAGTGAGGGTTAACATCGTTGGCATATGTACTTTCACATACATTATTTACTCTTAAATTGCTAAGTTTTGTCCTGAAAAACAAAATGTCTCAGATGCTTTTGGTCAAGCACTGCACCTCCTATTTAAAAACATATGTTTGTGTGTGTGATGCAACTGATTGTCCTCTGGCATGTAATACCATACATATTCTGCTCTTTTCCTGTACCACATTAACACCCAACAAAGGCACTTCTAAGAAGTAATATTGTGTTTCACACCTAGTATGCAGGACAAGACAGGCAGAGACTTTGGGAAAGCAGGCTTTGCAAGCAGAGTCACAGGGAATGAATGGTGGTTATAGTAAAATGAGCTACAGACATTCCCTGTGACTGTTGATCTGCTGCTGTAAAACATTTTAAATTAATGGCAAAAGCGACATAAAGCCAAGTATAAGAAAGGAGATTATGACCATCTGAGAGAGAATAGTGCAAGACTATGATTCTTAACAGATCTCCTCAAATGCAAAGATAAGGACCCTACTGAATCCCCAAAGATCCTGTGCACACACAGAGAATGAGATGATGGTTTTGTGTCCGTGTACAGTGCCAGATATTCATAGCACAAGGAAAAGAAATGGGTCAGAAGATAAATGCTCACCAGCTGAAGAACCTTCTTTAGGCTTGTCATATAGGAGCCCAACTGATCTGAAAACAGCAATGCCGTGAGTTCAGGTCACCCTTGATCTTCTGTATCCAGCTGGTCTCCTGCACTGCAGAGAACTTCTCAGCTTTCAGGCAACCTTTCACTCTGAGTGTGCAAGGTCCTGAACCACTGTTATTTCTGCAATCTCTATCACAAAGTACGGCTTGCCCACCTCTGGCGACCACACGCTATGCAGAAGAACACATTAGGGACAGAGAGCAGAACTACCTGAGCCTGGCCTTAGACATTTTCTTTCTCACAGGTACTTTTGATCTAGCATTACATTTCAGTTGTGACCTTGCACTGGCATCCTTTTAAAGTGTTCATAAAGGCAGTGAGATGATTGACAGCCACAGACCTCTTTCCAAACATGCTGCATGGTGGAATAATGAAGCAATGTCAGCTACAGACTGACTTCAGGATGTGCGATGGCCAATGCATTGACCTGGCCTGCATTTGAAGGGACAAACAACATCCATTCAATCATGCATCTATCTGTTTGGATTCACCTATTCGTTCTGCCAGTGGAGCAGAAGATGCACTTGCACACAGTCTGGCAGAACGTGAAGCAGTCACGTAAAACAGCTGGAGAGCCACCACAACGGTCCATCCATATAAACATGAGGACGTCCCCATTCACTCTAAACTAACCGGTATTTCAAACAGGAGAATATGCTAATTCATACCAAGAATGTAAACATAGATCTCTGCAGTGTGTAGTGGTTCACATAATTCTGAGTTAATCCCTACCACTCTGGTAAGGAAATGTGAAGCTTAGTTCTACTGGAGTTCTCTGAAAAACCCTCCATGCATTTAAAAACCAAAAGGAAGCGACAGTGAGAGGCAGGAGGATGAGGGAGCTTGTGAACATCAGCATGCAGAGTGAATAAGATTCAATCCATAAGACTCATATGATAAGTTGTAGTTGTTTCCCCTCTTTTGAATATCTAAAATTGTCTTTATTTCAAATATCATCATAGGAGAAATAATTAATTCAAATGAAGCGTGATTTACTCTCAATGAAAGAATTTACTCTAAAAGAAAAATATTCCAAAACATTCTGAGCTCCAAACCTGAACAAAAAGAAAATAATTCCTCTTTAAAACACAATTTGCAGATAAAATTGAGCCCCGCTAATTTTTTTTTGAGTCAGCAAATACACTAACTGTGTAAAAATGACACACTGGCTTTCTTTGAAAAGCAGGATATCAAATTCTCCTTTTCTGTCCCCAATAATACTTAATTGAAGAGTAGCAGTGATAAGCACTTAGACCTGCTTGGCTCATACAGATTGTTTTGAATTGGATACTGAAAACAATTACTGAACTGGAACCCAAACATTAAATACTATTACACTCTCTGCATCCAATGCACAAGTATTTCAATTATCCAAGCTGTATGTTAACCCAGATGAGGTCATGGTTCTTAATGCTTATCATATTGAATATTCCTGACATTTTCTGAAAGCTTGACTATCAAAATTATCCTTGGTCTCTTGTGGCATATGGATAATTGAGGTTTATACATTTCATGCAAAACAGGTTTTGTACCTCATTAAACAGCCTCATCTGTATTTCCACACTGTAATTCCTGAACATAATCTGCACAGTTTATATGCTCATGAATGGACAATGTGATTATGCTAACTTTAAGTTAAACTGGGATTTAGGTCTGGAACTGTTAGAAACCCACAAATCAAGTGGCAGGGCTCCAGCTTTGGAAGCAGATTGATTTTCTGTGCTCTGAATGGGCATGCAAAATGGCACCATTTGTTACATTATTCGATTTGTTTAGCTGAACAGCATTTTACTCATGTCTAACTTACACCGGCAGTGATCATCAGTTGTTTCTAGTTGGAGTGAGAGCCCAGAAGGCAAATCATACACAGCTCAATTAGATGAAACTGGTACTATGAAACTGACATGCAGCTACTAGTTCTTATTCTGTTGTAGCAATGCAAGATACTTTAACAGAGCGAGCTGAGCATATGACTTCACATACCTCTCTTTTATATACTGGTGTCAGACTACGCGAAACTCCTCAGAATGAATTAATTCCCATGTTTTTATCTCAAAAGCAGAAGCACACAACAGTACCGAGGCATCAGACTCACTAATCACCATTACTAGTATCTGCCTGGCATTCTTAAAAGGGGAAAAAAAACCCGCAAGACACACAATCAAAGTCTAAGGGGAAACAGAACGCTTTACTAAGCAATCAGCCCATCTTCTTGGGAAGAGCCCATGGAGAGCATATGAGGTTCACAACTGCCAAAGCATCACAACAGCTTAGTTCCCAGGTAGCATCATGTCCCACCAGCTAAGAGAAAAAAACCTCAAAATACACCATCAGCGAAAACTGGGACATCAGCTTCTGCTCTGTTTTCAGGAAGACAGGTTTACAGGTGATACATGAATCTAATCCAGCTCTTTCAGTAAATAGTTCCATTCTTTCATACCTCATTATCTGAAAAGCATCCTAACAGTGTAAGGTAACTGAGAGAAATCTGTACACACAGTGCTGGTCACAGGGCAATGTCACAGGGAAAATACCTGGAGTCTTGTGTCCAGCTTTAGAGCTCTGAGCACAAGACAGACATGAACCTGTTGGAAAGGGTCCAGAGGAAGGCAGAGAAATGATGAGAGGGATGGAACAGCTCTCCTGTGAGGACAGGTTGAGAGACTTGGGGTTGTTCAGCCTGGAGAAGAGAAAGCTCTGGGGAGACCTTATTGCAGCCTTTCAGTACTTAAAAGGGGCCTGTAAGAAAGATGGGGACAGACTTATTAGCAGGGTGTGTTATGACAGGACAAGGGGTAGTTGTTTTAAACTGGAAGGCGGGAGACTCAGCTTAGACATGAGGAAGGCATTTTTTACAATGAGGGTGGTGAAACACTGGCACAGGTTGCCCAGAGAGGTGGTAGATGGAAACATTCCTGGAAACATCCCTGGAAACATTCAAGACCAGGCTGAACGGGGCTCTGAGCAACTTGACCTAGTTGAAGATGTCCCTGCTCATTGCAGGGCGTTGGACTAGATGACCTTTGAAGGTCCCTTCCAACCCAAACTATTCTATGATTCTGTGATTCTAAGTGAGACTTAGAGAAAGGAAAGAGGGAGGAAAATGTCTGGTACAAATCTCAGTCCTGTGACTGGAGAAAAGATGGAGCAGACGGAAAAGGGGACAACAGAGTAGCCATAAGGGAACTGAGAAGAGCTACAGAAGGGTCCCATAGAAGGAGACGGGGACCAGGGCTGAGGCAGCCAGAGCTGCAGAGCCTGCTGGGGTGGTCTGAAAGGAGGTGACACTGGTGGATGGACCCCAAGAGGACAGCAGTGCAATTGAAGGTGGGAGGCAGCATCTCCTTCAAAGGAGGACGGCAAATCAAGACATCATGGAGAAACCCAAGGTACAGAAAATATGACCTTTACAGCTTCTGAAATGATGTCATCATGAGCAAATGAATCTGGTCAGCCTTTCTGTGAACAAATCATGGTGTCAGGCTGGAGTGCTCAGAACACATGGGTTGCAATGGGCGTTAGAATCAGCAGGGATACAGCTGGTGAGCTTTATGCCATTTAAAATGCCTCAAAAGGATTGTTCCATGGATATTTCAGTATGCAGAAACTTGATTTGAGCAGAAACGTAATTATCTGTGTCCCAGTTCTTCTCTATAACTAAGTATTCGTCTTACAAGATATTACTCCAAAAGCATCTCTCGATTTATGCTATATATATATAAAAAAATCTTGAATGATGTTCAGTGACTGATCAGAAAACATTAGTGCTACCTGTAAAAGAAATACATTACAGCATTTTAAAATCTATAATACTGAAACAGTTTGGGTTTGTTGTGTTTTTTTTTACCTTAGCTTTTTACTTGTGAAATAAGGTCCTCTCCAAAAAAAGTGATTTTATACAACCAGAATTAGCTTACAGACTTCACTTGAAAAATTTAGTTCATCATATTGATTTCTACCTTGTAGTTAATGTACTTCCACCATAAATCCACCTGTGGGAAGGCAGCCTCAGTTAAGGGTGCCCAATTTAAGCTGAGTTTAGCTCTTTGCAGGATTAAGCCCTATGAAGCAGAAGCAGTCTGCAATACAGAGGAGGTCAGAGTCAAGTAATTCTCTAAGTGAGGCTGCAGATTATATCTCATGCGGCAGGTTGCCAAGGCACTGCTAGGAGCAGAGAACAAATACAGATGGGAGGAGGTGGATGCAACAAGGGTGGAACTACGCTGGAAAGGCTTTGGCTACAGAAGGATGACAACAACAGGCAATAGGAGCAGACAAAGCCCAGGACCTACAGAGTCCAGCTGAGGGTGCTGCAGCAGAACAAGCAAAGGAGCCTCTGAAGGTCCCAGCAATGCCTCCTCCCCAGCTGGAGGTTCACTACCACAGCTCTAGTCAGGCATCCTCAGCCTCGAGCCACCTCTTTCAGCTGCTCTCTCTCCTCCCCTCCACCACTCAGTGACTTAAGCACCACCACACACATATTCTGGAGGTCCTGTCCCTTTCTCTCTCCTCCATCCTCCTTTTCAAACTGGGGTATGGGGAAGGAGGACATGAGAAAAGTCTGAAAATGCTGAACAAGCTCTAATCTTATACCCTATTAGGACGAAAAGCCTTAGTAAGCTAAATAACAGGTATGAAAATCTGACAGCTCTTCCCTGCAGAATCATTGAGGTATTTCAAAGCTGTCCTGGTTTCCCAAGCGCTAGTTTAGGAACATTTCTTTGTTCAGGAAAGCACCGATGCATGTGCCTACATAAGTGTGTGCTTTTACAATGCAGTATCTTAAAAAGACAAATTCTAGTTGCCTCAGAAAACACAGTCATTTTAAACTATTGGTTTTCCCCTTGGCTTCTTTGGTGAGTCTTACACAAGGAAACCTTATCTCTTGCCCTCTCATCTAATACAGTGACAATACACATCTACATCACTTCACAGTGGTGTCATGAGGATTCATTAATGCTTATAAGCACTGTGAAGATGAGGAGTCCTAAACTGTACAAGCGTTAAGGTACATCAAGGCAATAGGTTTTTAATTCACGCTGAGCCCTATGGTATCTCTCCCCTTCCACCATCCCATATTAGCACCTCTAAAGCTGTTTGCCAAAATATGCTCTGTGGGGCAACCAAAGCTGATCACTGTATAGGCCCAGGGCCTGAACTAAGCACTCAGGTGAGTAAAGTTAACAATGCTGATCTTAGACACAGCAAAAATTTGAGGACACACATGTACTTTCAAAATCTCTACAGCGGCAGTGCCAAGGAAGAAAAAGTGCTTATGAAATTAAAATGGGCTCCAGAAATAAGGAACAAATGAACTGATTGTTGTGTAGCTTGGGGAAAGTATTACTTTTTTCCTCATTTGATTCAATGCCATGTTTCCCTCCAATTTAGTAAATTGTGTCTTTCATTTCTAGATTATATTCTGTCTAAATTTTGTTACCATAGAGAACAGTAAACCCAGACTGAACACCTGGGCACTTGTTACAGGCAGGCTATTCTGGAGATGGCAGTTCAGCGCACCAGAGATAGTAATTAAAAACCTCCTCCAGCATGCTCGGCTTTGCTAAGACTCATGACGACAGCGCTTGGTTCATCAGGCAGCTCCTCCTCCTCTCTCCTTTCCTGCTCTATACATGGAGACCTGGTCCACATACAGTCCCTGCCCCTGAAGCTGGAAACAGAAGCCATCTGGTTGACTGTCTGCCCTGCTCAGGTATGGACAGTCACGTTCTCCTCTGTCCCTGCAGTGCCACAGTCTGACAGTGACCCACATTCTCCTTCCAATTCACTGGGGAACCACCACTGGGAAACCAGAGCAGGCGGCACAGGCTCCAAGAAACCCAAGCAACCAGCTCTTGAGGGCATCCGAGGTGAGGCACGGCTACCCCACCGGGATGGTCAAGATTCAAACTTCACATAATTGTTCCCTGAGCATCATGATCTACACCAGCTCCACTGGCCACTTACAAAGGCGACATGAGCACCCTTTGTGGCCAGCAATACAGTCTGTGAACACCCGTCCTTGCACCACTGGGTAATGTGGCCCAGAAAAAAAAAAAAAAAAGAAAAAAAAAAAGGAAAAAAGGGACATTAGGCAGCAATGAGGAATTTAAAAGCTTTAAAGAACTCATGAAGAGAATCCAGCCACTTGTAAGTCTGAATACCAGTTTGCCACAGGAGAGTTCATATGATTTCTGTGATTCTAGGAAGGTATCTGCCTTTCTTTAATAAAAACATTCTGTCACCACCTGTCAGGAATAAATTCAGGCAAAGAAAACAAGACAATATTGAACTAGAAGGCAGAATCTTGCAAAACATCAGAGCTGATTCATCCCCTCCCATCCCTCCCCCCCACCCTACTCTGGGCACCATGCCGAGAATACATTAACTTACCCTGCCTGGGGATTTACATGACATTACTGTCCACTACCAGTGATTCAAAATTCCTTTATTCTCCACCATTGCCATATTTCTGTAAGAGACAAACTGAATAAAAATAACTGCACCTTTTTCTTGAATTATTCCAATTTCTGTAGAGCCTGGCAGCAGAGGTGCCAAGTATAAAAGTCTTGACTACTCGCTTCCACCTCTAGAACTGGTACACCAGCCTATTAGAATATAAAACTGTTCTTTTTCTCCCAATATGTGTGAATTACCAGAGTATTACATATGTAGATACACATCCTTGCTTGCTATAGTTGCATTCCTACTTTTTAGGGTCTGAAAACAGTAGTTAAAGGAAGTCACCTGTTGAAGGGCTAAGTTAAAACCTCTTGGAGAAAAAAATCCTTTTGGATCTCACACTAAAAGGAGGAATGATAAATAATTGTCAGGAAACTGTGGCTTCTATTATCATGCAAAGCTGGGGACATTTTATTCCGCATACCCTCAATTCATCCTACATCATTCCTGCAATGATGGCACTCAGGGTTGCAGCCTAGAAAGCTCTCTAGTTACACTTCTCCCCAGCAATTAAATAAAAAAAATCAAACTTCGTCCATGTAATATAACACTTACCACTCTGCAGAAAGACCTTTTTCCTGCTCCCTTCTCTTATCAAGGTAGTCTCTGTGCTCAGCTGCAAAAAGCTTTCCTGTGCAGGTGCTCTGCAAACCACAAAAGCCCAGTTTGCTCAGACCAGGAGCTGCCCTGGCAGCAGCGAGTGGTGGTGAAAGCCTCTCTGAAAAGTTTTCTTTGTGTTACGAACAAACCCCAAAACAACTGGGTCTACCTGAGCTTTCCCACGGCCCGAACAAGCATCCTCAGAGACGGGCTGCTCCGGTGGGAAAGGAACAAGAGAGGATGGGACGGGGTCGGTCTGGCAGCAGAACAAAAAAAGCTGCTGAGGCTGGACACAACTTCTCAGCTGCAAGGTTATTTGAAGGTTATAGCTTTGCTGAGAGTGGATGCAAACAGCAAAAGGCTTAGAAAAATTGCCCTAATTCTTTCTTACTAAAGGTCACAGGGAATCCGTTCCCTGAGAAAGCATCCTGAGTCTGTACAACCAGCCCCGCTTGCAACAATGTAGAATAAAATACAATAAAATAAAACAAAATAGCCCTGCAATCTAACACTCAGGAAGACCCAAACAGACTGAATCTACATGGTAAATCACAATGAAAAGAGTATCTCTTCAGGACTCCTTTATGAATCATAGAGCAAGAAAAAACAACAAAAATCTCCCTTTACTTCTGGGCAAGTTAATATGTATCATCCATCCATTTGCACTCAATAACTCAAGTAGGCCAGTACCAAAGGACTGCCACAAGGGGATGTCCTTTTTAAACAGCTAATGGAGTTTTAATTAATTGTGCTACCTGAAAATATATCTTGACGAAAAGGAAGATAATTGAAATGCATTAACAAGTGTATTGATTCATCTGCTCAGAAATAAGCTGAAAAAGACAAAAAGACATAGAGAACATGCTAGAGAACAGTTTTTAGGGCATCTGAAAAGGATGGAGAACCACTGGGAGATTTGCAAATTCAATTACTGGTACGCAAATGTCCAAGATTAACAAAAATTAAAAAAAAAAAAAACAAAAAAAACCCACACCCAAACCCAAACAAAACACGAGATGTAAACGCTAACTTATTTACCAAAAAAAAGTAGAATATCTGGATCAAACTAGCAAGCATTAATCCTATATTGCTGTTGGGAAAAAAAAACATATATTTTCCCCTTCTAGAAAAGATTTTGACTTCTCATTGAGAATAAAGAGCTTTAAGCATTATTTTTCAACTAGAGGTTAGTTTTTCAGGAAAAAAAAAATCAATATTTTCAACAGAAATATATTTTCAACAGAAATATATTTCCTCTGGGGAGGAAGGGAGGGTTTAATCAAAACTCTATTTTCTATTAAAAACAGCTTTGACAAAAAGAATATGGGTCAATGAAGCATTTCCTTTTATAACAGCTTCTGGCATTTGAGGTCAGGCTTCACTACATTAAATACAAGAGCTTAAGATCAGTCATTTAGAAGCAGGAAACCAGTGACCAAAGCCAGTGTCCTCCTTTTATAGGTCCTGAAGCCACATGAGATCTGTTAGGGCACAAGCAGATGTTGTAGGAGGGCAGGAAAGGTGAGCCCTGGCCATTTTTCACCTTACAACTGGAGACTATCAAAGATTTTTGGGAGTCTTAGTCACTCTTCAATGAGCAAAAAGGTTTCTTCACCAAAAACATGCCCAAGACAGACTGTAGCAGAAAAATGTCAAATGAATTTGCTTAAAATTATCACATATCAGGTCATCAGCCCGGCGAAAATAGCATACCTGTTTAACCAAGCCCAAAGCCTAAGCCACAAGCCTTGTTTCATGGGAGGCATCATCATACCAAGGACTACAGGTTGGTGCCCCTTATCCTCTGAAGACGAAAATTGCTCCTCAGGCAGCAAGGAGGAGGTACGTTGAATGCTTGTCTCTTTTAGCAAACCATCACTGAGGCTTCAGAAAATGGCACACAGACCAGAAATATGTAACAGCTGCCAACTGAAAAACTATTAATATAGTTTTACAAGGGTTAACTGTTCACAAGAATCTGAATTATTTGGGATATTTGATCTGTAAGTCCCACCACAAAGCAATTAGATGCTACATCAATTAGTTGGATATTATAACTTAAGGATACCTCAGTTGCCATCAAACTCCACAGATACATCAGACGATCTGGTTGGTCTGGGAAATACCCAGATTTGCTCGATCTCAGCTGAACTATTTGGAAGAGGAGCATTACCACACAGTGCTCTGGGTGGGCACACCAGCCGCATCCTCATCTGAACAGGACAAACTGCTTCTCACAGAGGAAACAGGCGGCCACAGAGACCAAAATGCAAACCATCCATGCCAATTTCTACAGGTACCTCTGCTACACGGTAAAGCAGCAGATTGAAGAAACCCATTTCTGCAGTAACTGCTAAGAACTGCAGGAAGGGCTGACAGGAAAAAGTAGTCACACATTGCTTACTTACTAGGAATTTATACCAAGGTGAACCTATTAACTCCATTTATTCAGCCATTCAGGCCAGCACAGCCATACTCCAAACAATGAAAAAAAACCCACCCTTTGGAAATCACAGTTTTATCACTGGGAAGGCTTGAAAACTACCTTTGCTAAAGAAGGCAAAATTTCCCCCCTCTCCTCACAACCAAAAAGGTCAATCAGCACATCTGTTCCCTTTTTTTCCCCAGATGTGTTTGCAGATTTTTTTCATATGTATTTCTTAAAGTTCAGATTTTATTCTCTTCCGAACAGGACAACATTCCAGCAGTGGGAAACATACAAAGGAAAATACAGTAACTGCCCTTTTTTGTGTCTTTTGTGCCAAAATCTGCTTTGTCCCCAGCTCAGAACATGAGGACAGGGAAACGTCGGTCCTGGTACAGGCAGCCCATCAAGAAACGTGCAACCAGCCACTCTGGCCTACCATTGCCCTTGCCAGGAGTCACGAACACAAGAAGCAACTTTAAAAAAAATCCTTCGTTTCTTAGTTCAATGAAGCCAACATGTTTAAGAGATCTCCATCTTCCTCCATTTGTTTTCCCACTGCTCCAGTCTGAAGCTATGCACTCATTCTCTGAGATGACATAGACTCATAAAACATTTCTCAGCTGACCTGCTTAATCAACGGTATGGCTCTAATAGGCTCAATATTTCACAAGCAACCTCGGGAGAAAACAAAGCTCAGTTCTGCGCTGCTGGACTATAAGGAATACACTGGCACACATTAAATCCATGCCTGTATCTTGGCTGAAACAGTGGCCAACAGCAGATGCCTCAGGAAGACTCTCATGACCACAATAATCATGTAACACTGCTCCGCAAAATACTTCCCAGCTGCTGGGGCCCTGCAGGCCAAAGGCTTTCTGAGCCAGCAGTGTTAACGTTGTACTCAGCGGCCTTTGACATATTCTTCCCGAATTTGCCTGCTTGTTTTTTGAGCCCGTGGAAACTCGTGCCCGCCCCACTGCCCCATGCCCAATGGCAAAGAGCTGTAGGGCCAAACAAGGAGCACATTTTTCTGCTCTGAACCTGGGGCCTGATGGTTTCATTTGAGGCCCACAGTTTTTCTCCCGACAGTGAACAATCTGTCACTACTTAATTCTTCCACCCTGTGCCATTTACACCTTGCTCTCCTCTCTGCTTTACCAACAGAGGTGGCAGATAAAATTAGGACCAGTAAAGAAGACAGCTGAAAGCACACCTGCCATCTTCATCTCGTTTTCCCACAGCACAAGCAGCAGTGGGAAAGATAAACTCTTTAGCAAATAGAAGTGCTTGAGGTAAATGCAGGAAATCCTGTTATCTTCGGTCCTTCAAAACATATGCTGATGTCCCACCAAAATCCTCACTTGCACAACATGTAATCTTTTAGGCACTTAAACACCTCCAGGCACCTAAATTCACTAAAAATCCAATAAAACCCACTTAAACCCACCCCAGTCACAGCCTGCACAAGCTGTAGCAGAAATCTGACTGTCTGTCTGTCCTGTTTCTCCCAAAGGCCAGAGAGCCCCATCCAAGCCCCCACTCTGCTGTGTTTGCAGCAAGGATTTACTCACTGCTCCCTTGTGCCAGGGTGGCCCGTGTCTTCGCCAGTTCAATTGCCTGCACATTAGCTCAGCTAAATCAAATGCTTAAGTAAGTTATCTGTTGTCATGGATTTAACTGGTAACACGATTTGTATTCCCCAGGGGTAGCCAAAATAGTAGAGACTCTAAAATAGCTGAATAAAGACAATCTCATTACTACCTCAACCCTGAATTGAAGTCTTTATCTGCCAGTGCTATACACTACGTGAAGACAATCTCCATACAACTAAAAATACCCAAAGGGCACTTTTTTTCCCCAGCAGAGCTACGGTGCCACCCCCTCCCATTAGCCCAAATTGTCCTAGTATGTGCAGTTTTGCCCAACAAGTTATAAAGGACGGACAATGACAACTTCATTAAAAATGAAGCTTTCATTCTGCTCAGACTTCTGGTGAATACAATCTACAGCAAGATGTAGCACTGATCTGTACTTGTCAAGGTATTTATGTCCCTCCTAACTACCTTATGTATTAAACAGAACATTACCAAGTAAGGCTGTTCCCTTTCCTTCCTACAAAAGCAGCTACTGATTACTGAGTGTCAGAGCCAAAACCACCTAAGAACATAAATTAATATAATAAAAACAGAAGTAGCACACAATATCATCTTCTTTACACACTTTATTTAGCCCAGCCTGGATTTTCAGTATATTCTACCCATACTAATTTCTTCTTTTTATTGTCTCTAAATACAAATTTCTTATTGACGTCTTTGATTTCCATTAATTTCCAAGTGTGGATAACATCTTGCCTGGAGAAATAACTCCTGCAGAATTCAACATGTGTATTTATTTTTCCTGGTGAAAATGAACAAGACACACAGAACTGATATTCAAAAAGATAATAAAAGCAGATACAAATGAGAATTTATATCAAATACGTACTTCAGTGATCTGGTGAAGGACTGTGTAGGCTGAATAAATTAGCTCCTAATATTGTCAATTAAGACTGGTTGGTTACCTGGCAAGAGAAGTTGAAAGAGAAACAAGTCCAAAGAGACAAGAACGCTGAGGTTTGGAGCACTGGCTTTCCATCCGTTGCCTGGAAATGTAGTCTCTCCTCTCTTAACTCTGTTATTGCCTTCCTGCAATCTCCAACAGACAGCTTGTCTCTATTAACTAGAATGTCATTCTATTTTATTTGAACGACCAGGAAAGGGAAGGTAGGTAAAAACAGGAAAAACAAAACAAAACAAAACAACAAACTCGCATATTTTCTTCCAGCTTATATTTGCATTAGTATTTTCTTACTAATAAGAAACTGAGTGAAAAGTGAGTAGCATATGGAAGAAAAATAATCAGGTATTTCACCTGGAATGAAATCAAGCGGACCAGCCTCAGCTGGCATTAGCTATCCAGCCAGCTGCAGCACCTAGATACTAGGCAATGGTGTTCTCAAAAATGGGTAGTCATTCAAGCAAGAAAGTACTTGGAAATGTCTATGTCATCTTTAACTATTGTGAACAGCTTGAAGAGGGAGGAAAAGCAGTGGTGGCCAGGAAACCACATACAGCCACTACATTTCTCAAGTCTGAAAAGAGTACAGAGAAAAGAGACGGGGGCATGCTCTCTGGAAGGATTAAACTCTCGTAAAGCACCTCCAGTAAGGCATTAGGATAATGAGGAAACCTTGACCTCTTAAGTACCCAGAGGGCTATAGAAAGCATGGCCTTTGTGAAGAACATGTTGGACCTGTGTAGCTGGAGGGGGCAGAAGGATGGGAGGTCTGAACTGCTCCCCAGCAGGAGCACTGGGAAAGAGCTGCTGAGTAGGGCTCCAGGTTCAGCAGCGAGCTCTAAATGCAGCAGGTTAGCCATGTCTTGCTACTGTCCATCCTTCCCCATGGTGGTCTCTCTTCCTCACCACACAGCTCAAATCCACACAGCGTGAGACCTCACATAGCCCGAGCTGCTCTGCTTTCCTCCACGGACTACAGCAGGGACCTGAGGAACACACGGAGGGTCATCTGCTTAAGATGGACCCCTGCACTTGTGAGCAAAAGTGCAGATGAGGTTGCATAGACAACACTGTGTCACTCAAAGCCACAGGACTGCCAGCACCTACGTACTATTGCTGGCTGCAGGTCATCACCATCTGAAGGATTTCACCCTGCTTCAGTGATGGATGCACAGGGAACAGGGTGGCTCCTGGGAGAGATCAGCCCACCCAAGGAGCCAAGGGCTCAGCTTAGGGAAAGCCCACCCCACACACACAACTCAGCGGCAACTCCACCAAGACACTAACATTTCACTGCTTCCACTCATCCTCACAGGTCCATTTTCTCCATGTTAGAGTTGAAATTCAGTACACCCCCAAAAGAAAGGGCAAGGACATTATTTCATTTGTCTCTGGCAACAAAACCCAGGTTTTACTATGCTTCTGAGACATCTGAAACAACTCTTCTACTTACTGTTACTTTATGAGCACAGATAGCACTGGAAAACTTGATCCAAATGGAAAGTGTGGATGTAACACTGAGCTGTTGACCCATGCTAAACCCTGTGCAAGCATTTAGGCTTTCTCTCTCAGTGGCCCAGTCCTCTCCAGCTTAATTTATTTTTGGTGCAATCAATGAAATATCAACTGCATTTAGGGACAGCAAAGTCAGAGAGGTCCCAAATGTTAGGCTTCCTCTTCTCAGCCATAAAATCATGCGACAGGCAGAACAATAGAAAACCAGGGGTTTCTCCCTCTTTTATTTTCCCTTCCTGACAGATATAAAAGCAAAAAGAGGACGCTAAGTCACGAATGGTAGAGAATAAAGAAGAGACTAAGCAATCAACACTGAGGTTTCATACTCCAGCCTAGAGAGCCATCACATTAAATTAACTGTTGGCTGCCCACACAACTACAGTTTTTCCAAAACATGTTGGACCTGGTTCATTAACTCAGTGAAGAATGTTCTCCAATGGGATGTCTAAAATAGGACCTGGGCACTTGTGATCCAAAGTGAGAGCTGCAATCGCATTTCCTTTTATTTCTTGCCCCTTTTGTCTAAAAGCAGATTCCTTTTCTCAGTCAGTTCTTCATGCAGCCTTCACTAGCCCTGAGGTGTTGCCTAAGAGTTAGGGATTACAAATTCTGTCATTTTTAAGATAAGGTTAGCTTAGTTTAACTTCTCTTGGCACCACTCTAGTTCTCATGCACAGCAGAAGAATTTAGCACAGGTGGCACATCATTCACACAGAGGTCAGTCTGCAATGGGCTCATGGACATGCAGCAAAGAACAAGCTGCCAGAGTAGACCAACCCTCAAGCCCTATTTCAGGCACGGAATCAGTTATGAAAAAGAAACAAGGCTCAGATAGCTCGTATACACAATCCCCAAGGTCATTTCGACCTTTAATAAACCCTTAATTTCAAATTTTGACCATCTCTGCAGTCCCCCTCCTTGTAAGCAAAGGAATATGATGGGTAGTGTAAGAAGGTGAAATTCAAATGAAGCATTCAAATTCCACATTATTCACAACGCAAGGATAAAATTAATCCGCTCTCTCTTACCCAAACAGTCCAAACTGTATAACAACTACGTAATCGTTAACACTAACAGTATAGATACTACTCTGGGAATATTTGTACAAAGAGATTAGCAAGGCCAGGCTTTAGGAGTCTGGTTAAGTGGCAGGAACCTTTCCAGAACAAAGAGAAATACTGAATCATCTTGTTTGTTCTGCATTGCTCGGGCTCTGCCAAACCAAGTGCAGCCATCAGAACCCAGATCAGTGGCTCAGAAGCACTGAAGAGGACCCCAGGCTCAAACTACTCCACTCACCACACAGTGAGGCTAGAGATTTCCTACACCTTTTGTCACAAATTTTGAGGGATGTCTCGCTACTTCAGTTGACTGAGCTACTGCACACTTAAGCTAGTGGGTCTAAAGCGGTAACAACAAAATTTGGGAAGATAACACAAAATGAGAGCAAGACAGGAACAGCGGCAGGACAAGAAGACTGAGAAATTACAGGATTCTACACTGGCACTTTCCTGTTACAGCCAGTTTCCAGCAATAACAAGCAGCAGCCCAGGTCCGCCTAGACGGACAGCTTGCGTTTCGGAGGGAGTACTGAACACTGTGATAGCTGGAAGATCTGTATGCACACCCTCTTATGTCAGGGAAATGATTCCTACCGACTTTAATAGCTTTTGGTTGCAGCTCCAAAGCGGGGTCTGGCGCTGCTGTGTAGCCACCCCTCCCCTCGGCTCAGACCTTCAGGTTATTTTTATGAAGCTTTTGGCAGCATCTTCACCACTCATGAGAGCCTTGCATTCGCCCTCACACAAACGGCGCCTCTGCTTAGTGTACAAATGAAGAGCTGTTCCAGTCGGCGAAGTCTCTGCCTGTCCGAGATTTTACGGCGAAGGGATCGCCCGCTGCCGTGCAAGGAACAATAGCGGCGGGCGGGCGAGCCACGCACCGCCGGTCCCGCTCCGCGGCTGATGCCCGGAGCTGCGCTTCGCTCCCGCAAGCAGCCCCGGGCGGCTCCAGGCACTCGGCGCTCACGCTGCGCCGGCCGGCCGAGCTTCCCTCGCTGCAACCGGCGTCCCAGCCAGCGGCGGCGGTGGCCTGAGGGGAAGACCCGGCACCCCGGTCCCTCCGCACCCCGCGCTGCCCCAGCCGTGCCCGCAGGCATCCATGGCAACTCCAGCCCGCGAACGGCCCGCTCGGAGCGCCGCCCGCCGCGGGAGGCAAAGTTTGCCCGCCCGCCGCCCCCGCACCATGGACAGCGCCCGGCGGGTTCCACCGCCCGCCCCGCCGTCGGGCGCCGCCGCCCGCTCTGGCCCCGCCA
>VWYH01001216.1:0-20119 GCA_013399365.1 Pampusana beccarii | reverse complement strand
AGCCCCCTCCCCGCCCCCTCCCGCACCGGGCGCCCGCTGCCCGGGGCTGGAGCAGCCGTGGCGGAAGAGGTGCCCTGAGCCGGGAGCGCCGGGGACCCAGCCAGGCGCCTGGATTTGCGGGGCTCTCAGTCACGCTGCGTGGGCACCCATAGCGATTTGGGGAGCCGCGGCAGCACCCCACGGAAAGCAGGGTGCGGGGCTCCGTCCCCGCTGCAGCCGCTTGCTCACACTGTGCAGCTCCGGCTGGTCTGGGCCAGCGCAGGGCAGGGCTGAGGGCTGGTTCCCCTCCCGGGGAGCAGGGACATGCCAGGCTGGACGGCTTTGTCGCCCGTCCAGATCCGGGCCGTGGGAAGGCACTCGGCCCCAGCTGGGCTGATGCTTAAACACTCTCTATGTGGCCGTAGTGCTCCAGTTTCTCATAACGAAGCAAGTCGCACCCAAAGCAAATTACACCTATTCCAGGAGCAATTTACTTTTCCTGCAAGCTGTAGTACACTGTCAGAGCTACAAGCTGTTCTCAAGTTAAAATAGAATCGAATCTCAAAAGGTATTTAGTGCTAATTATAACGTACTTTCTGTATTAACGTTAAATATAAGTACCGGAGGCTCTTGCTGTCCGGTGTGTGGAGGTGAATCATTGCTTGGTGTGTTACATCTGCAGACACGCACCCCCAAAGGTGAGCCTGCGCGTCCAGCAGCCAAACCCAGATGACAGAGCAGCAGATTGTGCTGCCTGTCAGGAGGACAGGACCATGCACTTCAGGTTCTGAAGGTTGTGGCTTATCTTGCAGCAACCCATTATTTCCAGTTTTCCCTATGTCCTCGTGCATTCTCAAGTTACTTTTCATGAAACTTCACCCCTGTGAGTGTATATCGACCCACGGTAAATTAATTTCCAGCAATCTAGTTAGTAAGTAAAAAACAGCCAAATAAGTTAATTGCCATCGTATTTACACTTGGCATTAGTTTGACAGGAGCAGTTTAGCGGAAGCAACTGAACACAAGTTGGCAGCTAAATGCAGAGTTCATAACCTCATGCCATGGAGAGCAGGGAGCCACACAGGAGCACTCAGCCACCAAATCTCAGCCATCACATTTGCAGTGCTGTGCAGACCAAGTCAGATGCTGCTGCCTTTGATCTTGTGGTGCAAGGTATTACTCCGCACAATGTTGTATTAAGGTGCTAAAATGGAGGGGGAGGTCACTTGAGTGGAACCTGTGTGATCAGTGGCATTTTATGTTGGTCATGGTCAACCAATGGTTATTACATTGTTGGTGATAGCTACTGGCCTCAGATTTGCTGGACTCCTATTAGCATATTAATTTGTGTCTCATTATGCCGGTTGTTACTCACTTCTTCTATCTCAGGTATTATAGAGGCTTCAGTCATGCTTCTGTTCACTTGCTCTGGTTACCTCTTCCCTTCTCTCCTGAAAATGAAGAACTCCTAATTTTGGGAAAGTTTCTGTGTTACAGCTTACTGCTGTGATATGATGTTTTCATAGTCACTGTAGAAGACTATTCACAGAAATCAGTGGTGTTTCCAAGAATACTACCTGCTACAGCCTTTGACTCTTCCTGTCTACTGCCTTGTGTAAAATGCTACAGGACACATCCCACTTAATGTATCTGCTGTCACTCCTGGTCATGACAGACACCTAAACTGCTTTTCTTTCTTCCAGACATTTCTCACTGAAGTGCATGTGTCCTTCTTGTGTGAGGGTTGACTATTTGCTTGATAAAATTATCAGTTCACCCAAAAGTGAAATGGCATAATTAGGGAATCTGCTCCGGGTATTTGGTTTGTTTTCTCTGTAGTTACACTCACAAAAAGACATATGCTTTAGAATCACTTATTTTCTGACAAAGATCTCTGACTATGATTAAAAGAGAGCTGGAATCCTAAGATTTAAGTGTTGCAATGCTTAACTTAAAGGCATGGGTTTCTTAGAGTAGCCCAAACCTCAGTGCTTGGGCTTTTTATGCATTAGGAGACTTCAAGATGTTGGAAGAGCTCTCATAGCAATCTTCCCTTCCTGATGAGCCAGAAGCCAGCAGTCCTGAACTCAGCAACTGAATATGTTTTTTCATAGAGCAGCCTCCTCAGGATCTCTAACAGGTTGTTGGAAATTTGGGTCCCCACCTCAAGGCCAGAGCTTCTGTTTTCTCAGAATGCAGGGCTGAGTCATTTGCCCTGGAGGCAGACCCTGATGTCCTTATCTTTCAAAAACTGTATTAGTTAACTCTCTTCAGTTTATGTGTTTTAATTGTTTAAGAATACTGCTGCCACCTTCTTGCACTGTTGACCTCTGCATTTTTTCCGAAGCTATACAAGTTTGAGTCCATCTCTTTACTTTGAAGACATAAGCATTTTAAGGTAGATTAAAAGTTTGGAATTCAGACCTATAAGGAAACGTGATGGGCAGGGATTTTTTGATACAACTCCAGAGCCATCTGCCCAAACAGCAGCAAATAATTAACTTTGCTGACTTGTCTTGTCTTGTCTGAGATAATGTTGTTTCAGGCCATCAGGATTGTTTACGTTTCCACTCTTTCATCCCATCACTCTCTTTTTTCTTTTTTTTTTTTTTTTTTTTTTTTTTTTTTTTTTTTTTTTTTTTTTTTTTTTTTTTTTTTGTGATCTTTATCGGTTGTTGTGACTCTGCATGGCTCTTGGCACCCACTCTTTCCCCTGCCCTTCTGGTGCCAAAAGCTCTCTCCATGTTCCTCCTCGGGACAGCCACTCCTACATCACTCTGTGTTCCCCTTTTCTCCTACAGCTTTAGTCCACTTATGCTTGTGCAATACCAGGTATCTCCAGAGGAAGCCTGGGCATGAAGGAATTTGGTGGGACTGATCCGTGATCTCCAGGAACAGACCCCTGATCAGTTGTTTCCCTGTACACAAACTCGCTCCCTCCTCCAAAATCCTCTAATAAAAATTAAAACAGACAAGTATTGTACAATTGTTTTCAAGCTTGACAAAGCCGTGTTTGTTGGTCTTCAAAAAGCTTTATTCACATGCAATAATGTCACTTAATCAGAATATGATAAATGGGAACTCCAGCCCATGCTGGTCAGCTCAGATGAAGCTTGGATATTAACAATATAATTGCATATTAACAATATAATTCTTAAATTACTGTGACACTGACTCCATGTGTGCATTTTGTTTGTAATTCTATGCCCCTGGGTGACTCACCATCATTTTTTTTCCTGGACCTGAAGCCCTGTGCTTCTGGCAAGTGCGTTTGTACTGTGCCACTAAGCTGTGTCCCTCCCAACGTGAAATCTTGGGCAAATTCATGGAATCTTCCAATTCTGACTGAACACGATTTGTGCTGAGTGAGAGGTTGTGTCTGGTGAAACACAGATAGATGGCAGAGGAAGTTTATATCATCTCCCGTAAAGACTACTACACATCTACTCTGCTCTGTCCTTCTGCCCCAGTATTTCAAAAATGAACCAAAAGTACCAGAGTGAAATATGTTCCTTGTCTTGTCCCTCTGTCATCATTGAAGTCTAATTCCTTTTTATTTAGCCACAAAAATTACCCCTGCTACTACCTGATGAACCTTTACAATGTGAAGTACAAAAAAATCCGGAACATAAATTGGTTTTGTCATCCATTCTTTCTCCAGTGGTGCCTTTTTCCAGCATCTCCTTGTATTGGAAAAGACTTTTTTTTCCTTTACCCCACCTGGACTTGTGCGAGAATTCAGCATCCCCTCCCCTACTGCTGCCCCATGTCTCTGAGACACAACCTCTTGCTTGGGTTTTACTCTTCCTCAGCCCACTGGCCAGTTCCCTCCAAACACCATGCTTAGCATTGTTTTCTCCACTGGAGGTAGGAGAAGAACTCTTATAAAAGTGACGTAGAATCATAGAATCATTTAGGTTGGAAAAGACCTTTAAGATCATCAAGTCCAACCATTAACCCAACACTGCCAAGTACACCACTAATCCATGTCCCTAAATGCAACATCTACACGTCCTTTTAGCCCCTCCAGGGATGGTGACTCTATCACTTCCCTGGGCAGCCTGTTCCAATGCCTGACAACCCTTTCTGTGAAGATGTTTTCCTAAAATGCAACCTAAACCTCCTCTGGTGCAACTTGAGGCCGTTTCCTCTTGTCCTATCGCTTGTTACTTGGGAGAAGAGACCAACACCCTCCATGCTACAACCTCCTTTTAGGTAGTTGTAGAGAGCAATAAGGTCTCCCCTCAGCCTCCTTTTCTCATGTGAGCTTTGGACTGATTTTTACTTGAAGTCATGATGTCTGTTCAGACAACTGATAGTAACACTGTCAGGTTGCTTCACTGAGCGCATTTCACAAGAGCAGTTCAAGCGATGCTCTGTAGCACACTCAGAATTAGCAAGCTCCAGTTTCACCTATGGCAATGCAAAGATTTTTCTTTTTGTTTCTCTGGTATTTACTAAATAATTCTGTCAGATGCAAAAATTAAAACACACTGCAGAGCACAACCCGCTCTTTAAATGTAACGTGTTTTAAATGCCTCTAGACAGCCTCATTTCTGCAGGCTCAGTTGCAAAATGTTGCTATGGGAACAAAACCTTCTCTTCACCCAATCAGCTGAAGCAAGAGGCGGGTTTTCTAAAATAATGATTGTCTATATCTGTACTTCACCTAATCAGTCAACACGAGACAGAGAACAATCATTTTCACTGCTAAACAGTGAAAAAATGAGACTCGTTCACTGCCAAAAAACCCCCAACCTATAAGCTTTTTAGGGATGGGAGATTGCCATCCTATTGTGGAACATGAATAGACACTAAGTCAAACTAACAAATCAACTCCATTTGGCAATGGAATCAAGGAAAGAAATAGGTGTGAAACTGCTAAAATCTAACTAAATCTTGTTTTGAGAGAGAAAGCTTGAAAAGATTCTCAAAGAATTTGAAAGAGGAATAGTTGTAACAAAGGACAAGACTTTACATGATTGTGTGATGACCTCCTTTACCCTGCATGCATGCTGAGACTGGATTAATGTGGTGACTTCCTTTTCCACGAGCTTGTACCGCGTACCCTGAGACAGCAGCTGTGCTGATCATCCCACCACAGGGATGTCCAGGATGCTCTCACACGAGCTACAGCCTGCAGAAGCCAAGGTCAACATCGGTGTCCCTTGGTGACCGGTGTGACACACTGCTGCTCCACAGGAGCACGGACCAGCCTGTCATTGAGCACCAGCTCCTCCACAAAAAGGGGCTGAGGACAGAGCTGCTCTGTGAGACAAGGCTCGTACCCTGCTCCGCCGAGTCCTTCACTGTGGACCCTGTCATTAGTCTCTGTCATTAATGTTTTAATACAGTCAATGTGAGTCTGAGACCTCTGCTCACAGCAAATTAGAAGCAACATAACCTAGCTTGTTTCTTTCTTGTCCGGAGTGCTGTATTAGTCCTCTGGCTGCGTCAAGGTTTAGCAACCTGTTATACTACAGTAAGCATATACTTAAGTCCTGCCTCATCAGTCTGTAAGGAGAAAAGATGCTTCCCAAAATTTTTTTTTAAAAAGGAAGAAGATCAGTAATTTTGGGGTAGTTTTCAGACTAATTAAAAATCAGTTTATTGATAGAGATTTTTCTAAACTGCCATAGGAGGGGGAAGTACTAAATCAAATTTTAATAATATCCTTTTTAAAACGTTTTAGAATTTGACTAACACTTTCATGAATGGGAATACAGTAAGTCTTTATTAATGAGTGATTGAACAGTCAATCTTCACTCTGTCTTAGTCATTATAATGAATGAAAGCACACCCTTATCAATCTTGGATTCTGCACACATGTCACATGCTGTCACATGCTGTCTCTCTCCTTTAGGAGCTGTCAGTTTAACACTATGAGACAGTCCATAGAAGAAAGGAAGATGCTGTCTCCTCATAAGGCCCCTAATAAAAATAAAATAACACCATATGTACAAAACCGAAATAAAATCTGAGTATCATCCTCGTTATTTTCTTCATACCCAAGGCAGGAGAATGATCTGTGCTTTGTGGTTCTTACAGGTACATAGGAAATTACAGTGACAAAAATTATACCATTTCAGATCAGCCTGCATCCAGGTCTAATATAAGCTTTATTTAAATAAGCTTTTTAAAATTAGCTGAACCTGATTTGATACTAAGATCTAAAGCAGGAAAATTGCAATGATCTCTGTTACAGTCAGTGCTTCTCATGCAAGCCAGAGTGCTGCCAAATGTGGTGCTAATGCAGAATGAGAGGGCAAGGTCTAGGTTTAGATCATCCTGTGGAGATATTAAGATCTTCTGTCACTGTGGAAAGTGCAAATCCGAGGGTGGGCAACACAGGAGAGATGCACAGCTTTGTTCATCTGCACAACATAAAGAGCCAGAGGAGCAGAAAGAGTTTCCTGAGCAGACTTCAGCCCAAAGCATTTGGTTGTCACCAAGTTTGAGTGAGTGAACATTAGGAGATCTGGCTTGAGGAGAGCTTTGAACACTGGAATGCCCAGCATGCAGAGGACCAAATTGGGCTGCTGCCTCACCTCTATTCCCCACTGGTCTGTTGCCTCACCTCTATTCCACATTGGTCTGAGGAGATGCCCAATACTGCAGTGTGTGAATCATGACACCTTAGAAAGGAGAAGGAAGACATTTCTAAATAAGCACAGAAGAAGGTCCTGAGGCCTTTTCTATGCATCACTGTTTTATTAGCTCAGTCAGTTAGGAGTATGAACACTTGCTGTCGCAGCTATCCTAGTTTTAAAAATATGGGTACAATAAGGAAGCTATTTGGTATAAGACAATTATACCAGGATAGTGAATATTGGTTTTAAGGACAAGTCTTTCCAATGTAAACACTTCTGTTACCAGCATTACAGGTTGTTCCCATTGTGCCTAACCTTGGAGTGTTTTGTCTGTTCAGTTTATATACTGAACTTGTTAAACCACTGTAATACATGGGAGCACATCTTTAAAGCCATTTTCCTGCTGAGATGCTCGTGTGGTAGACACATAACCTCAGTTCCTGCTGATGCATACTGGTTGTCTGGTCTCACCTACAGAGGCGCCTTGTTGACAATGGCAAATGGTGCACCAGTAAGTTGAATTTATTAAGAGGGTTTGTTTTATCATTTGCAATACTGCATCTGACTGTAATATTCTCAGCTCTCTTGCTAATCATGCTTTTCAAGCTGCACTAACCAACCTGAGTCAATCCTCTGATCAGAACTGTCCTTTTCACTATTTCTTGGAAGCTGTCATTCAGTATAAAGAGACACAATTACAATATCTATTTTTTACAGTGTCCTTTGTTCCTAGAATCCTGGAAGGAACATGACATTGATCAAGTAACTGTTCCTGTTCCTGCCTGTGTGAATGCTTCCATATGTGTTTACAGCAGGAATTTGATTGTAACTGTAAAAAATTAGTGGTTTTCCTCATTCACAAAGCAAAAGAATTGGTTCATCCTTGCTAAACAGTATGCTATCACAATTGTGGCGTAACTTTTAACTCACTGTGAATTTAGCTGTTGTGTTCAGGATCATTAGTGAGCACTTCATGCTCTTGCTTCTCAGACAGCTACTCGGTCAGTTTTGCTGCTCCTACTGATTTGCCTAATAATTTTACATACGCAAAGCCAAATCTTGCTATTATTTTTTGGTCACATGTTCCCATTGAAGGTAATCCGAAGATTCATAACACCAAGACATTATGCTGATAGTACCTGCAGAGGCAAATACAGAGCTTCTCATGTTGGGAGCAAATTTAGGATCTTGTTAGGTAGTAGAACATCTCAAGCCAGAATCAAATTGCAATATTTAAGTAGAAACTTAATACATTGTGTCTTTGCTTGCAAAAGAGGGGAATACTATTATATATTCTTCCCAGCTTCTGTACCAAAGGACATGGCAACTTCTAACCGCTCCATAGCAGATGCCTCATGCATTCCTTAGTCATCATAAAGAAAAACGTCTATCCAGAACCATGTGTTTGTGTTCACTCACCTATGAACTCAGAGCAAATGGCCATCAGCAAGTGGTAGGGAAAGCAGACAAGTCCCAGGAGCCCTAGCCAGACCAACATAGCTAATGAAGTGCGCACACACAGCAAATATCCATCATCATAAATTAGCCTCAAACTCCTCTTCCACATCCAGTCTCTCCCTGCATCTAATGCTTCTCAAACAACCTGTGACGTCTGTGGCATGAATCCTGCAAATGACTAGACTGAGTAGGAAATGTGGTCTGTAAACATGCTGTTCATTATAGCTATTTTACCTACTGCCAGATGGATTGATTTGAGATCGTTTATTGCTTACTCACCCTTCTGAGTGTTTGGATTAGATGAATTAGCAAACTGCCTAGTAGTCAGGAATCAAGCGTTCTGGGCCAGCAAAGATTTTGAAACTCCCTTTTGCTTTTTTGTCTCCATAGGCAGTTGCAGGGGAGTAAAAAAATTTTACATGGGCATATTTCCATTTGAGCTAAGGCAAGATGAAAGAAATTGACTTTGTTAAATAAGCATCACATTTAAAATAGAACTTGTACTTCAAACTTATTCATAGGAAAAGCAAGTGTGAAAAGATTGTAGCTCCATAAATGGTTATGGTATTGCTACTTTGATATATTTCGACCAACAGACAGTCAGAGAGATCTAGATAGATAAACCTTAGTAGAACAACTCAACCAGAATGTAAGAGTTGATACTAAAAAGATAGCTTCCCCCAGAAAAGAAGAGGCAAGTGAGTAGTAGCAAACATATTCGTTCGGTATCACTGTTTCAACATCATTATCCAGGCATGAGATCAAAATTCTTACAGTGATGGCATTAGTACCAGTATCCAGCAGTTATTATTAAAGCAGATATAGACCAATCAAACCACATAAGCATGTATTTTGAAGCACATGAGTAAACTCAAGGACTAAAAATCGATTGAAAGGAACAAAATATTCCAACCAGGAACGGACCAGAATGAAAGGAAATATATTATCCTGTGGCTAAGGAAACAAGCTCAGACAGAATTTATGCTCCTCTTCAGTGCTTTCATGGTGTAATGGCAGGTAGCTACACTGCTACTTATGAGATTATCTGAATGTAACTTCATTAAACTGAGAATGCTACATTTGTAGCAATTTCGGTCATTTATATTCTAGTTCCAGCCTGTAGATTTTCTAAAAGATACAAAAATATGTTTGCATTTGGTTTTACCTGCTCTATAGATAAAGTAATTCTCCTCCGCCTCAGCTGCTGTAGAAATGAGTCCATCCTTCCCCAGGGTTGGATAACTCAGATATGGTGCTGGTGCATCCAGGAAATATTTTGCATCTCTTAATTGCACTGACCTAAGCACGCCTGCCCACTGGAAGGCTACCTGAGCTGTAGATCTTTTATCAAACAGGGTTTTGACTTCAGTTTCGCATTCCAGCTAAGCTTACAGAATTCTTAATTTTATTTAAATGATCAGATATTAGTCCTGACTCAGGAAAGCATTTAATACTATCCTTGAGTCCCTTAAGCACTTGCTTGAAGTGCTTAAAGTTTACTACCTGTTGAAATTATTTCCTGCACTCACACTGTACAGTGCTAGACTGCCCTGAAATGACTTGCTGTCTTTCTTAGCATTGCTTTCCACCGCCTCTGTGGAAGAAATGCAGTTTATAAACGTTTCTCTAGTGTTTTCCTTCACAATCCACTACCATTATCTTCTCTACGTGAAGGGTATTCAGAGAAGCAGACCCTCTCTCCATACAAATTACCACACAGGACATAGCTTTCAACAGTCCCTGCAGGTGTGTACATCCACATACAGCTATAGATATGGCATGACTTGGGGCATATAAAGCACCACGGACCACTTCAAAATCACAATGATGGTCTACTTTTGAAAGCAGCAAGGACTTGGGAATATGGCAAGTCAGAATGAATGGAGAAGTATTGGTCTGCTTTTCCCCTTTGGGTACCTTTTGGTGAGTATCCACACATCAGATGCTCAGAGATACCTCTACCTTGCCTATAGAGAGGCTCCTTATATGACAAACACTTACAGGTAGCATGAATACCCCCTCTACCCAACACCCCCCTCCCCAGACCAATAATTTGAGCCAGTTCCCTTTCTGCAGAACAGAGAAAAGACCATTTTAAACAATGGGAGTAATAAGAATATAAAGTAAAAAATTGGCAAAGAAGATGGAACATTTTCCAGAGCCATTTGGACATGTAATTTGGCCCCTTAATTACCAAGTGTAAATAAAGCTGTCAGGCATCTACTGACAGCTTTTTAAAGTGATCTTTTGCACACAACATGGAAAAAAAAATACAACTTCAGTGTGTGGTGTCAGATCAAACAGTTTGTCTGCCATTGGTTAGAATGAAAGAATATTTTAAATCTTGGGATGACATCTGGTATTCCAATACATAATTGGAATCTCTCAGGCTTAAAAAGGTTTTTGTCAAGATAATCTCCACTTAAACCTCAGTGATGTAAACTGTGACCAGATAAAAGGCTGAAAGCACTAGCACACTTGAAAGTGAGACGCTAAAAGATGACTTTTGTTTAGTTGGCATTGGCATTTTCCTATCTTTTAAGTCAACACATTATGCTGTGAGCAGTATATGGGCTGTGCAGACCAAAACGGAAAGCCATGGATGGCTGCATTGAATTAGCCAAGTACTGTAATATTTACTACTTCATAAAACCCATAATATGAAAATCAATTCCCATCACAGATGTTGCTGTTATGTATTTTGGCTGTTGAATAGTAAATCGAATGCTAGAACCGTAAGTTCAGTATACAATGTGCCTTGACTCAGAATTTTTAAAATTTTTGTTTTTTGCGGTTACTCTGCACTACAGAGTAGGACTCCTTGTTTTGAACAAATGTAAATAAATCTTCTGTGGCAGCATGTACTAAACTGATTTGGATCTTGTAGGCTGGCATAAAAAAGGAAGGGAAAAGCCATGTGCCTGCTGCAGTGGAGTTCAGTCAAACCATAGAAGGTCATGGCTTTCTGATTAGGACAAAATAGCTGGGACCTTGGACAGCATGGAGAACTGGTAATGATGAACCAACGTTTCACTTCATGGTTCGGTTCATTATTTTCAATAGGTCAGATGTTAAATGTAGGTAAATACAAACAGTGTTGCACAAGGGCTGGAACTAGGGAAGCCCCTACAGTCTCATGGACCAAGCCGAATAACTCTGGCTTTTTCCTCTGTATGTGACCCCATCACACACCCTGTTTCCTCCACACACCCTAAATTCCCCTCTGCATTCAGTGCTCCCTGCCTGTCGTCACACCGGTTTGCGTCCCACATGTACCGGCTAGCTGGGACACGCAGGCTGGTGTGTGGGGCAGGCCAGGCAGCACGAGAGACTGGGAAGCTCATGCAAGCAGCCCTTCTCCTGCTCAGGTACTAATTCATTCTGTCTCTTTTACCCAGGTGTATTCACAAAACTTGTAGGGACTTGATATCCCTGGTACCTGTAAATCTCACTTTCTGCTTTCCCTTTTTTGCTGTTAAAGAGATCCTATCTTCAAAGCAAAAAACAACTTTACATTTGTGCCAAATTCTTCATGGGGCTGACACATTAGGAAGCCAATGATACAGGAAGCACCAGTGTTGATAAAAACTCCTCATGTATAGCAGTTATCACAGTCAAAAATAGGGGCAATGTAATTTGGTTTCCTTCAGAAATTTCTGAATGATAGGGTGAATCAAAAGTAAAAGAATCAAAATAAGGCTTGCACCACTGAAGAAGTAAGATCTAACACATCAGGTAAGATGTGTTGGATGTGATATTTTAATGCAGTTGGGAATTTTTACAAGCAACTATAAAATATGACATTTTTAGAGTCACCAAATGCTAAATTAAGAGTGCAGCTACAGCTGGTGCGAAGCCACCTGTCAGTTTTATGATGACAGCTCGATCAGTGGCTGCCCAGAGCATCCTTAATGGGGTTTTCAGCCCTGGTCCTGTCTGTGCAACGAGTGCACATGCTCCCCTATCAGACGGCAAAGCCTTCCGCAGGGCCATTTTTCGCTAAATGTATAAACAAGGTGTAATTTTAGCATTAGCTGCTTCCTACATTCTGGCTTTGCTACATCCTTGTAATGCAGAAAAAGCAGACCTGCAATCCTCTGAAGTTTCTCTGATGCCAGTCAGACGTAAATCCACTAAAAGAACTAACACAAAACACGTGCAAGGGGAAAATCCTCTTATTCTTAAACGAAACCTAGTAAAACAGGAAGTATCACAGGGAGCAGAATCTAATGAGCATCCTCACTTTGATTTCTTTTGTTTCATTTTAATTCTAATTTCCCATCTGTCTGTATGATTTTAAACTGATGGTGATCAGAGTGATTATGAGCTTCCCTGGTGATCAGGGAATGTGGTCCCAGCAGAGCTTTTAGGTCTGTAGAAATGTAGAAAACTGGGACCAGTAGGAAACTAAAAGCAGAGTAGGAGTTTCCACCTTTCCTTAACAGCCCCCTGCCCTGACTACACCTACCCCATAAAAAGCACTTATCAGATAGACTGGTGTGAATCATCAATAATTTTAAAGCCTGTGAGCAGGTCGCCATCAGCTGAAATGATTAACAATCATCAGAGATGGGTGGTGAATAAATGCTGCTCTGTGGCCTGCTCTTCCCCACAGCTGTCATCAGCTTGGTTGCACCTCTGGGAGAGCAGATTCCCCAGCCTTTAGGTTCCCCCGAGGGGAAAAATGAGGTATACAAGCATTTATCTTCTTACCCTTGCCTCTAAAGATGAGGCAGTTCCTACTGAGGAGGTCTGCATGCCAACCGTGAGGCTGAGGTCAATAGAGAAGTACACAAAGAGCCTAATTTCTCAGGACAGTAGATGGTTCAGAACTGGACAGTAAAAGCATGAATAACATAGAACAGTTGAATATTTTTATTTTGTGTCTGGAAAGAAATAGGATTATGTATTTGTATGAGTTAGCATTTGTTCTTTGGTCACCAGTAGACAAGCAGGATGTTTGGGATGAATTTTTCTAACCTGGCATGTTTAGGTGCCAGTGAACCCCAGCAGTGGTAGAAGAGTTGGCTGAGGATCCTTTTTTTTTTCTTTCCCACTAACCTTGGTTTTGAAAGTACTGGGCACATTCCAGGAGACTGGAAGAATACTTATATTGTGCTATTATATAAAATGTTGAAGTGATTTGGCCCTAACAGTAACCGGGAGTGTGGAAAAAAACATACCAGTAGAGACAAGAGGGGGTGACAGCACTCCAAGAATTAACGGCAGACACAGAGTGTCAATTATTGTGATTTTTCCCAGACTTGCCAAAGAAATCCTGTTTCATCATTTCAGATTACAGGTTTGTACAGGTAACACGCCTAGATGATTGCAAGGGGTTTAATTTTGTACTGTGTAAATCCTGATGAAAAGTTAGCAACATGCCATGTCAGAAAAGCACTTGCTAAGTGGTTTAACAACTGACTAATTCAGCAGTTCCCATGGTTGTGTGGGTTTTGATTTTGGGGTGGTTTTTTCGTTTGATTGGTTTGGGTTTTTTGTGAGTTTTTTTCGTATTTTGGCTCTTCCACCTCTGTCTTCAGGATATGTCCCATCCTGTCCTCCCTCTCAGTGTTTGCTAATATAATTCAGCAGCTCTTAAGCTAGAGGGATGTGTCTGAGAGCAGAGCTGGAGCTGCACCTGGCAGGACAAGGGTGAGATGGGAACAGCAGGACAAAAGGTGGGTCTGGAGCACAGGGTGAGCAGTACTCGGTGCTGGGAGACCCTGGGGTGGGTGCAAAGTGCCAAACTACAGCCAAGCTTCTCAGATGGGACCTGCTTCACCCACTGCTTTCACAGCAACCTAAAGAGAGCTCCCTGTGCAATCCTGCAGCAAACAACAACAACAAAAATAGTACGTCCTTGACTCCTTGCTGCAGGCATGAGGAGAATAAAGCAAGCAGGAGGAGAAAGCCAATTTTTATACTTTGTATACAGGACTGGTATGTTAGGTAATCCTCATTCTAAAAAGGCTGATGAAAAACCAGGGAGGATAGAGAACCACACAAATGACAAGGGAAAAGTGCTGTTCATGGAGAGATGGAGGATTCCATTTGTTTAGCTTGTCAACAAGAAAAGCGAGAGGTGACTTGATTACAGCGTATGAGTGCTTTCCCAGGCAGAAAATAGTAAGTAGTCATCACTTCTCTCTACTTGCAGAGAAAGACAACAACAGGATCCAGTGGCTGAACGCTGGAGCCAAATTCCATTAGGAATTAGGCCCAGCTTTGTAACAGTGAGGGCAAGTGCTCATTATGACACACGACCAAGGAGAGACGGTTCCAGAGAGCAAGACAGGATGCTTTGCAAGAGTATATGCTTTAGCCAAACCTGAGATGTTTTGCTCAACCCTGGGAAATATAAAGGCAAGTTAATAATTTCTGGGAGAACAGACTGAATGGGCAAATGCCTTATTTAAAAAAAAACAAAACAAAACCAAAAAACAACAACAAAAAAAAACCCCACAAACAAACAAAATAAACCCGAACCATTTCTGGTTTTACGTGTTCTTTAGTCTGTTTTTCTCAATTCATGGATGTTTGTCAGGTTGGGAGAACAAGTGGAGAACTTTACAGTCCCTATGGGCTAACAAAAAGCCACTCATATTTGAAAGCAAAACGGCCAGGAACGATGTGCTAGCAGGACAAAATGGAAATCTCATGTCTCTTGCTCAGTTCCTTCATACTGCTAAGCAATCATTCATCTTTCCTGTTGGTTAGGATGTCTGGGGGAAGAAAATGAGAGACCAGGTTTAATTAGACTGGAGACTGGAGTGATGCAACTGCATTAAGCGCTTGGCTCCATCTGTGATGAGCACAGTATTAACATCCAGAAGGGCAAGCTTGCAGGATTAGCTGGGGAAAGGGAGAAGCAGACAGCTCCTGGCATAAGGGAGGGCAGGGTCTCGTGCAGAAAGCCAGGTGTGGCACAAAACCCCTTGGCTGCAGAAGAGGGGAGAGGGACATGAGGCAGCACACAGCCCTTCAGTGCCAGCCCTTGGAACGAGGCAGTACAGCAGGGGAGTTGTCTTGAACAGGAAGGAAGGTGGCTGATACAGCGTGCAAGAGCTGCAGGGAAGCTGGAAAGATGCACGGATGTACCTCAGAGCAGTAACACATGAGCTCATCTACTGTGTCAAGAGAAGCAAAACTGTTATCTGTGGAGAGTTTCCCCTGCTTTTCTCTCAGAAATGATTACAGCTACAAAATCTGTTTGCACTACCAGCCTCCCGCTGCCTGCTGCAGTCATCGCTGAACAAGCAGCATGTCCTGCTGTGGAGAAGCAAAGCTGCAGGGATGAGGTCGCTCCTGGATCTCACCGCTGCCATAGTGCTCTCAAAAGCATGGGGCTTCTCAGTGAAAGCTGAAGAATCCAGCTGAGCGAGTGAAAAGCCTTTCAGGGCTCTTAACGACTTCACTAAAACGTAGAGACAAAACACTTCTCTTCCCCACAGCCTCGGGCTTCCTCGACGCACCATGGCATGGCTTTTGGGGACTAAATGAAGAGGGAGTTCCAGGCAATGCTGGAAGAGAGAATAGGTTCCCTATAGGTTACATGTAGAACTGAATAGCTAGCAAAAGACAATTAAAGGTGCAACTCAAGTGATAAGCACAGATATTCCCTGTATTACATATGTATAAAGGTACGTGTGTTTATTAACTCTATTTAGGTTAGTGTCTCTCTTAGGAGAGTTTGTTATTTTAATTGATAATTCTTATTTTAGTGTTATTTTAATTGAATCACAGGGGAAGGACAGAAAGGAGGACAAGACAGTCCTACAAATTCACTCACAACTCTTTGTTACACTGGCAAGCTGCTCAGGAAAGGTGTTGTCTAGATGCCTGTGAAATGCCTTTTTCTCTGAAAGACTTGTATGAATTGTAACACACAACTGCCAACCTACAGCAACTTTTAAACTCTTGATTCTAGGCAGCATATGGTGGGTGATAAAAGTTGTTTGTTTCCTCTATATCTTTTTGTATCAAGAGGCTATTTTGTTAATTGCAGAGCATGAAGTTAATTATACTATAGAATTATGTGTTGTGACATGAGGGTGTTCATTTTGCCCAGTGTGGTGTTAGACAAATGGGCAAAAGATTTGCTGCCACCATCAGGCCTAGATGGTCAGTTATGGCTTGTGTTTTCCTATGGCTGAGTAACAACAGCAATTACAATCCCAACTAATACGGGCTACAAGTACAGATAAGAAGCCACTTGGGCTTTAGAAGAAACTCACGTTCACTTAATGTAATTTGACAAGTGTTACAGCATAGATTAATTGCTGTGCACCACTTTGTTTTTTTTTTTTTTTTTTTTGCAGGTATGTAATTACACTCACAGGTTGTGTTTGGAGCATCCAGTCTGTGCTTGCCTGCAATGAAGATATTCAGTGTTTTGGTGTTTGCTTTTTAGAAAACAGTTTGTGTTTTTTTTCAGCTGCCAGAAGCAGGCCTGCAGCCACAGTAGGGGTTGGTGACAGGACCACCACCAGCCCCCTGTAGCTGCCATATGGTTGTATCTGTAAGGTGGCTGTTATGGTGTGAGCTACACAGCAGTTACCATCCCTTCTTTTGTAAGCTGTGGTGGGAAGTAGCAAGCAGCAGAGACAATTGTGCTGCAGAGAAGTTTCCCAGCTCTGAGGATGAAGGCTGTTATTATAGCATAGAGATGATAGATGAGCTAATAATTGTTTGGATCAAAGTGAGTGGCTGTCACCTTTCCAGAAGGACAGATTTGGTGGCGGGGGTGAAGGGTAAACAGAGCCAGGTAGCCACCTCCCAACGATGTATATGCTGCAGGGGGGTTGTTGCAACAGATTTGTGTGAGCACAGCAGGGACAGCGTGCACAGGTTCACATCCAATGAATGATACGGTTCCCCAGTCACCAAGCAAAGCTGGATGTTCCATTTGGGACTAATCTCTGCACCTCAGTTTTGCTTGTTAGAGATATAAATAACCACAGATTAACACAGGACAGGGGAGCCACAGTGCTGAGCAGAGGCCGACGCCAGCGCCTCCTGAGCAGCTCCTTCCAGGTGCATCCACAGAGCTGCCTGGAGCCAGCTCCACATCCCCAGCCCTGCGCTGCCAGGTACCTCTCTACCTACCCACCTACCGAAGCTGTGCAACCTATTTTGATGAGTGCAAAAAAAGAAGCCATGTGTAATTTAATGCTTCATTGAGCTCTGATAATTGGTTACAGCAAGTAATAGCTGGGTGCTGAATTAATTTTTGCCCTCTAAGCTCTGTACTTTCAAATGCGTCAGAAGAAACATTGCTATTTATCGCACAGTTTGAAGCGATGCTGCCACGACACCTTGGCTTCTGTTCCTACTTCACAAAACCTAAACTTTAGTGGCCAAATCAAGCTTTAAAAGCCTAAAGACTAACAGATGTATAAGGATTTTTTTTAAGAAAATATCCATCACAGAGAAGTCCATCAGAAACTATTTGAAGTCTATCATTTGAATTCCATCAGAAATAATTTGAAGTTAATGGAACACAAATTAACATTTCCTGTTAGTATTTATAGTAACAGCACTGCAGGATGCAGAGCTCCAAATTGAAAAAGATTATTTATAAAAATTAAACCAGATCACACTGGAGGGGAATGTAAGTTAAATAGCAGGACTTAAAGGAAAGCCAGGTAGATTTCAATCTGATAACTAAATAATAGTTCTTTAAAAAATTAAAAAGAATGAACACCTTCAAACTGAGCTCTTCCAGACAGCATAAGATTGTGTTCTGACCTGCAGCCCACGGCTTTTATCTCAACCCCATGTCTGAATCAGTGTCAGCTCTGTATGATTCTCTTATGGGCTTTAAGTCTCACATCTGATACTGAGTTAGTGAAGACAGCTTTTTCTAAGGCAGAAGAAATAAAGCCAGATGTTCCTCTCACTCTTCCTCTTTCAAATGAGTAAAAAGTTTGAATTCTACACTTTAATACCAAAAAAAAACAATCTAAATCTTGCCTTAGTCTTCATTATTTAATTTCTTGCTCTTCAAATGTACAAACATGAGTTGATCAGTTTACACTCCCCTTCTGTGACCTGTAACAGGCTCATTTTAGTGGTAGGTTTTTTCCCCCCATTTTCATACCTGGTCACCACAAATAGTGAATTCTTGAATGGAGGGACTTGTTTTCTGACTGCCTGGCCAGGCTCCAGATGGAGAGATCTCTGACCTCTCCGTGACTTCTAAGCGCCTGTCAGAGCTCTTGGTGTCACCTGCATCGCCTCCCAGCCTTGAGACAGAAGACAGCACAACTCCCTCCTTGGCTTCCGTTTCTGTTTTCAGACACACTCTTCTGCATAGATTCACATTATTAATGGGCTCTCTGGGGAACAGACATACATAAATTAAGTTTTGATATACCCAGAAGGCTGAGAGTGATTTAGACCCACGGTAACAAGGCTCAGACTGAGATTTGGAGATAGAGTCCCCCACCAAAGGTGGAGGGCTCTTTTTCTCAGTGTGGTTTTGTGCCGAGTGGCCCAAGCCACCCCCAGGCTGGGTCCCAGAGAGATGTGAAGGTGAGAATAGAGATGTCCAAGGTCAAGTTGAGATGTACCAAATAACAAAAACCTCTCACTTGCCCACAACAGAGCAGCAATACCATTGTTGGCACAAGCGAGGTGTACCTGAGGCTCGTGTTATAAAACCTTTGCACTTAGCTTTTTTCTTTGGAAAGTAAAGCAGGTCCATAGACTCCTCAACAGCCAGTGTAAATAAATCCAGTTATTTTTTAACACAGAGGTCTCAAATTAGAACATACTGTGGTTTTCTTGCTTCCTCTGGCCATTGTTTCACTGCAAGACACAAGGGAAGCGCCACATGGACAGATATTGCTGAATCTGGTATTGCCTCATTGAGTTTTTATGGATGATTACCTTCAAAAAACAAACTATTAATAGGCCTGTGTATGAATGCTTCACTATATGAGACTTCATCTGTTACGTTCAGGCTGCATTTTGATGGATTGCTATTCCATCAGCTAAAAATCCTTTGGGCTAAGAAGGACACGAAATAGTCCTACAACCACTTGCCCTAAAACTGATGCTTAAAATTTGTATCACAGGGAAAAATGGAGTATTCTGTTAGAGGAGTAGGAAAGAAATTACACCATACACAAAGAGAAAGAAATAAATACAATATTCTAGCAATATAAATCCCTGTAAAACAGAAATCTCTTGACCTACAATTTGCTTAAGTGACACTAACAGAAGTACAGATAATTTAAATAGATTTTGTGACCACTGTTGTTATTACAGAGATTAAATAGCACTAAGCTATTAATGTAGTTTTTTGTCGGTAATTTACATAAAGGCTCCTAAAACTTCAGTTTGCTGCACATCTTTCTTCATGGGAACAAATTCCAAACCACTCTACATTTCAGAAGCAAACTGTGAAGCTTTTGATCATTGCTCTTGCTCTAAATACCCACATAAAAATCACACAGTAATTCTAGTTTTTTGGTTGCAACATTAAAAGCAACCACTTACGCCTTACCAGGTTTGTAGCGGAGGATAAGCTGGTCTGAATGAAGTGATTCATTATTTTGATTAACAAGCGAGAAACTTCGATTTGAATATCAGTTTTTAACTTGTACATATCTTCACAAATTGATGAAGAAAGTTTAGCATTGTTTGTTGGAAACATCATAATGCAAATTTCCAGCTAAATATGGACTTTATGCTAAACTGGGTATTTCCTTTTCCTGCTAAAAGTACGTATATATATATATCTGTGTATACACATACTGCTGAGAACACATATTCACGTTCTGGTTTTTTACTCAGTATCTAACAGGGAAAAAATACAAACCAAAACCTCTAAAGAAAATGCACAGACTATAAACGTAAGTGTCAAATGCTTTTCAAAAAACAAACCATCGTATAAGTGATTATTTTATGTATAAATTTTAAAAACACTGCTTTCTTTCCTCATAATCCCGCTTTGATTCTGCCCTTTGTCACATGTGAGAAAAGCTAAGAAAGCTTGCAAAATTCATCAGCCTGGGAAATAACATTACATGGGTACAAGTATCTCAAAAACATGAGAAAAGAAAACGGGCAGACCTGGTTTGGGC
>VWYH01001208.1:0-14133 GCA_013399365.1 Pampusana beccarii | reverse complement strand
TTGCTGGATTCTCTCCAGTATGTTGTCATAGTTTAGCCCCGACCCCTCCCCAGCCAGCAGCTAAAACCAGGTACTGCTCACTCACCCCTCCCTTGCCCCTGGTGGAATGGGGAGGAGAATCAGAAAACAAGGCAAAACTTGTGGGTTGGGATAAGAACAGTTTAACAGAACAGCGAAGAAAAAACCAAACAAACAGTAACAACAATACTGAAAGAACCTACAAAGCAATGGACACACCGTGCAACCTGACCATGTGGCAGTCCCACCACGTGGCAGTTCTGCCATGGCAGCTCCCAACCCCTCCAAAGCGGTAGGCTCCTGGCCGCAGCTCACACTGAGCTCTCCTGTTGCCCCGGCCGTCGCTTGTGCTGAACCTCCCCCCCCATTAAACCGCAGCTTGCGCTCAAAATAGAAAAGAACCAAACTGCGTGGTCAAGAGGGAACTGAGTGCGTCTCGGGCTGCCCTGCTCCCAGTCACCAGAGTGAGAACTAGTGAGCGAGTGACTGCCCTCCCAGCCCATCCCCCTTGTAACTGAGCATGACCTGATATGGTATCGAATACCCCCCTTTGGCTGGGTCTGGGTCCTGGCAGTGTAGAAATTAACCCTATCTTGACCAACGCAGCACAATGTCTATGACTCTTTTGTATGGGGAAGCTGGACAGCCTGTTCCAGTGCTTGAGAACCCTTTCAATGAAGAAAGTTTTCCTAATATTCAGTCTAAACTTCCCCTGACACAACTTGAGGCCATTTACTCTCTTCCTATAACTTGCTACTTGAGAGAAGAGACCAACACCCACCTCACTAGTTGTAGAGACTGATAAGGTTTCCCCTCAACCTCATTTTCTCCAGGCTAAACAACCCCAGTTCCCTCAGCTGCTCCTCATAAGACTTATGATCCAGACCCCTGAGCAGGTTTTTCCTGCTTTTCTTTGAACTCACTCCAGTACCTCAATATCTTTCATGTAGTGAGGGGCCTAAAACTAAAAACAGTCTTTGAGGTGTGGTCTCACCATTGTCGACTACAGGGGAACGATTACTTCACAGATTCACAGAATCACAGAAACACAGAATGTTAGGGATTGGAAGGGACCTCAAAAGATCATCTAGTCCAATCCCCCTGCCGAAGCAGGACACCTAGGTGAGGTTACACAGGAAGGCGTCCAGGCGGGTTTTGAATGTCTCCAGAGAAGGAGANCCCAAGGGATTCTGTCAGGCAGGCCCCTAAACAGGCCTAAGCCTGCCCTCTGGAAGTCTGAGGTGGCAGTTTTGCTGACCTCCTTCCTTACTTCAAGAATTTAAAACTCTATGATTTCATGATCGTTATGCCCAAGATGGTCTCCAACCATCACATCACCCACAAGACCTTCTCTGTTCACAAACAGCAGGTCCAGCAGGGTGCCTTCCCTAGTTGGCTCATATAAGAGATGGTGGTTCTTAGCACACAGTGTGTGTATGAGAGATGGTGGTTCTTAGCACATGGCGTGAGTATGGAAGGCTGAGGTATTGTGAATTATTTTCTCGAAGTTTGCTTGTTGAAATAATAAGCTCAAGGCCTGCTTGTTCTGAAGAAACAAGACAGGGAAATGCTTGCTCACACTGCTTGCTTGAATTGGCCTGCTGTAAATGCTTAAATACAGTGAGTTAAAGATGAAAATGCATGATCACTGTGAGTTGCTAAAATTCAAAGAATGTTTGAAGCTTGTGTAATTGAAGCTCAAGTGATATCAACCACCAACATCTGGGACCAGGCCTGTAGTGTGCTCAGACAATGCCTGCCACCAACTGCCATAAAATGCCCCAGGTGATGTGACAGCCTGTGATTGTGGCCATCTACCACCAGGACATAAACCTGTAACCTGAGATGGGCAGACCTGAGCCGTGAGCGCTGCCAGCACTACCAGGACCCGGACTCTGAGACTGGCGGAACACGGGTCCTGCAAACTGCCAGTGCCACCTGTACCCAAGACCTGAGAGCTGACTGACAGAAGATGGTGTTCGGATCCTTGGCGGTGATTATCTCTTGACTGTATCTTGCTTATCTTCTCGCATACTTGCTTGACTGTCCTCCTAATTTTGCCCACTTATTCTATCGCTCTATTTTTAGGCATAAAAATACCCCACAGCTCACTGACCACCTGTGTCAGGAAGTTATCTTCCACACACTCCAAGAACCTCCTAGACTGTTTCCTCTCTGCTGTATTTTGTTTCCAGCAGACATCTGGTAAGTTGAACTCCCCCATGAGAACAAGGGTTAGCGGTTATGAGAATTCTCCCATATGCTTATAGAATATTTCATCTTCATTTAGCACTTGTCCTTGTTGAACTGCATGAAGTTCAACTGCACCAAGTTCAACACTCTGCCCATTTCTCCAACCTGTTAAGGCTCCTCTGGAGGGCAGCATGACCCTCTGGTGTATCAGCCACTCCTCTCTGTTTTGTATCACCTGTGAATTTGATGAGGGTGCACTCCATCCCATCCTCCAGGCCCATTAGAATCATAGAATAGTTTGGGTTGGAAGGGACTTTCAAAGGTCATCTAGTCCAACCCACCTGCCATGAGCAGGGACATCTTCAACTAGATCAGGTTGCTCAGAGCCCTGTGGAGCCTGGCCTTGAATGTTTCCAGGGAAGGGGCATCCACCACCTCTCTAGGCAACCTGTTCCAGTATTTTACCACCCTCATCATAAAAAGCTTCTTCCTCATGTCTAGCCTGAATCTCCCTTCTTTTAGTTCAAAACCATTGCCCCTTGTCCTATCACAACAAGCCCTGATAAAAAGTCTGTCCCCATTTTTATTCTAGGCTCCTTTTAAGTACTGAAAGGCTGCAATAAGGTCTCCTTCTCAAGCTTGAACAACCCCGACTGTCTCAGCCTTTCCTCATAGGAGAGGTGTTCCATCCCTCTGATTGTCCTGGTGGTCCTCCTCTGGACCCTCTCCAACAGGTCCATGTCTTTCATGTACTGAAGGCTTCAGAACTGGATATAGTACTCCAGGTGGGGACTCACCAGAGTGGAGTAGAGGGGCAGAATCACCTCCCTCAATCTGCTGGCCACTCTAATGATGGCATTAAATTCTACTGGCCCCAGTAATGACCTCTGGGTTTCACTGCTATTGACTAGCCTCCAACTAGACGCCGTGCCACTGATCACCACCCTCAGGGTCCAGCCATTCAATTTTCAGTCCACCACTTTGTCTGCTCATCCAACCCATACTTCATCAGCTTCTCTATGAGAATCTTATTTGACACAGTGTTGAAAGCCTTCCTGAAGTCTACATAGACTATATCCACTGCTCTCACCTCATCTACCAAGCCTATTATTTCATCATAGAAGTTTGTCAAGCTGGTCAAGCAAGACTTCCCCTTGGTGAATCCATGCTGACTACTCAGGATGTCTTTCTTGTCCTTCATGTGCCTGGAAATGGTTTCCAGGATTAGCTGCTCCATCACCTTCCCAGGGATCAAGGTGAGGCTGATGACCTGTAGGTCCTTGGGTCCTCTTTCTTGCTGTTCTTGAAGACAGGAGTGACATTGGCTCTCTTCCAGTCTTTAGGCACCTCTCCCAATAAATATGACCATTTGATGATTTTCAAGAGTAGTCTTGCAGTGAAATCAGCCAATTCCCTCAGCACTTATGCGTGCATCCCATCAGGGCCCATGGTTTTATATACATCCACTCCATTTAAGTGCTCCCTAACCTGGTCTTCTTTGCTCTAGACTTTGCCCCTGGTCTCCGGGGAATGGGATTCCTGAAGGCCAGATTTACTGGTAAAGACTGAGGCAAAAAAGGTATTCAGTACTCTGCATTTTCCAAGTCATTTGTCACCAGATCCTCTGCCCCATTCAGTAGCAGGCCCGCATTTTCCCTATTCTTCCTTTTGCCATCTGTGTACTCAGTGAAGCCCTTCTTGTCTTTGATATCCCTGGCCAGATTCAACTCCCAGTAGGCTTTTCTTTCCTAACCTTATTCTCTGGATGTTTGGACAACATCTTTATATTCCTCCCAGGTTATTCATCCTTGCTTCTACCCTCTGTATGCTACCTTTTTATGTCTGAGTTCAGTTAGGAGCTTCTTGCTCACCTATGCAGGCCTTCTGGCATTTTTGCCTGACTTCTTATTCATTGGGATGGACTGCTCTTGAGCTTGGAGGAGATTATCCTTGAATATTTTCCAGCTTTCTTGGGGTCCTTTTCCCTCCAGGACCTTATCCCATGGAACTGTGTAAGGAAGTTGTTGTTGATACACTCCAGAAGCCTCCTGGATTGCTTATGCCCAGCTGTACTTTCTCTCCAACATATACTGGGGTGGTTGAAATCCCTCATGAGGACCAGGGCCTGTGAATGTGAGGCTGATCCTATCTGTCTGCAGAGGATCTCATCTGCTTGTTCTTTCTGGTCCTATTTTAAGATGTTGTTCTATCAAACACCTAATATTTTAATTATTTTCTAAAGTTGAAATGTTTTTCTGGAGAGGGCAGTACTGGTAAAACCTAGCCAGAGCAACATGAATGCCTGTGAAATCAGCTGGGAAGCATGAGTAAAACATAAGAGCTAAGCTTTATCTGAGACAGCAAATTTGGAGTCAAGCAAAATGTTAATTGCATTGGTTATAGTAACAATTGTAGCAAATTAGACATCCCAGGGATGTTTAATAATTGATAATTCTTTCATTAAGAATGAAAGTACATATCCTGGTTTTGTTAAAAACAAGAACAGTTTCTCTTTTAGTGAATTTTCCTTTCAGCTAAGTTCCTCTAAGTATCTGCACTTTTCTGAATTTGGCTGAAGCTGCTGGGAGAAGTGGAACATTAAATGCCACCAGCTATGGCCCATTACTGGCCCTCCCAGCAGTCAGGGAAAGAACTGGAGTAATTAGAGTGGAAGGAGGGGTGGACAGAACAGGTGACTAAAATTGACCAACTACGTGTTCCATCTCATACATGTCATACACCCTATAATAGTGGGAGATCACAAAGGTTTTGCTTTCTTTAACCACAGCCAGCATCTGAAGAGGACTCTGCCTATCGTGCCTGTGATCCATGGCCTGGTTCCAGACCCTGCAGCTCTGAATCAAGGTCCTGTTTACTGTGGAGTCTAGCCCAGGACTTCTGGGTGCCTGCCTTGCAGTCACCGGAGCAACGTCAGCTCCACCATAGGCAACACTGCTCTACCATGGGAAATTCAAGAGTGGTTTTGTATATTTTGTATTATTTTCTCTATTTGTTAGTAGCATTAGTAAAGTATTTTTAAACTTTTCCAATTTGCAAGTCTCTCTCCCTTTTCCTCCTATTCCCTTTCCTTAGTGGGGAGGGTGGGGGGTTAACAGAGAGCATCTGCCATGGTTTAGTGTCACCCTGCAGTAAATTGTGACAGTACAGTGCTATATCAATACCCAGCATGGCTGGGATATAAAATGAGGGTTATACCAGCCCTGTAATTGTTGAGACCCACTTTGGCCCTTGTCTAGTCAGGACAGCTGAGAGGGCTATTCAGAATGCTTTGTTGCCTCTAATAAGTTGTTGAAGTTCAGAAATGTCCATTCCCCATGTTCAAAGAGGGCCTTTCTTCTGCCACTGAAATGCCCCAGATGCCTCTACATGTTTTCGAAGGGAAGTGCAGCACAAGCAAAGAAGATGAAGTCTAGGACTGGCTTCATGACTTTGTGGTGTAAAGGTCTTACAGGAAAATTGTAATTTGGGTTCTCTTCCTCAGAGAGATGTCTGTAATATGGATATATCTGACATTGTGACAGGAAAAAAAAAATGTAGACAAAGGAAAAAAGCTAAATGATACTTTGGGCTACATTTGATCTAAAACAGAATCACGGAATGGTTAGGGTTGGAAGGGACCTCTGGAGACCATCTAGTCCAACCCACCTGCTAAAGCAGGTACACCTAGAGTAGATTGCACAGGAATGTGTCCAAGGGGGTCTTGAATGTCTCCAGAGAAGACGACTCCACAACCTCTCTGGGCAGCCTGTTCCAGTGCTCTGACACCCTCAAGGTAAAGAAGAAAACAAAACATTATTGTCCAGCTGAGCACTTTTTATAGAATAACTCCAGTCAAGTATGGCAAGCCTATAGAAACTCTCAGATAAACAATACTTGCAAGTTTTATGTTCCCTAGAAACAAAGATTCACAGGTCTTCAGATTCGTTTGCAAAACTTTAGAAAGCAGTCTTGTTTCCAATATGCTTTTCATGCTCCAAAGTGTATCCAGAGTCCATCCCCTTGATAGTTCAGTTCATGGTGACCCTACAGTATCAGTTAAGAGATACTGTGTGGAGGTAGTAGCTCATAAGAAGAATTAGTGAAACCACAGATTTCACTAAGAACTCTAGTTATAAAGCAACACAATATAATTCAGGTATGTTGGCTGAAATAGCATTAAACTTGGAATCTAATTTAAAAGCAAGAGCATTAGCAAATGACACTTCTCACTTCACAGAAGCTCACACATTGTGTTTTTTTTCTTTACAGACCAAGCTGGCTCATTTTTTTTCAGAGAAACTCTGATCCTGCTTTGGCCCCTGCAGACTCCTCTGTACCCAAGCCTGGGGTGCTCAGAGAGATCATTGGGCAGGGATGTAAACTACTGCTACTTGCCCTTTGTGAAAACCATATGATGTACCAGGCAGTGCTGGCACTTTAAACACTCTCTCTGGGCTGAGCCACAAGGAACTCTCTAGGCTGGTTTTGCAGAGGGACAGATGGGAGCAGTGAACTGAGAGTAGGGCCTGCTGTGAAGGGGGAAATGAGACATAAGCTTCCTGAGCACCCCTTGGAGATGAGACTTGTTTCTGTGGTAGAAGAGGAGGTGGTGCCTTGGTCTGTCAAGCAAGCAGTCTAGAATAGCACTTGGCAAAATGTAATGATTTAATGGCATTAATGTACTCTTCCTTTTCTCATTGTTTTGGCCATTTTTAATCTTCCCTTCCAGTTTTCAGTCAATTCACAACTCATCCACTTAATTTTTTACTTCTTTTTATCCTACCCTAGACTGGAAAATAATGGTAAGTTTATGGAGAGTTGCCCAGAAAATCTGTGCAGGTTATGGTAGAGGAAAGCTGCATGTGGACTGTGCAGTTGTACTGCAGCAAAGGGCAAACTGGTGCTATAGTCTGAAAAGATAATGCAACCTATATTTCTGCTATAGTTTTGGTTTGTTCCCTTTGTGCATCCATGAGGACCGTCATATATGTGCCAGAGAGTTGTTTGGAAGCCTGGTCAAAGGTTAGCAGCAGTGTACTGGGTTTACACCTGGACAACTGATGGTGCTTGAAGTACTGCTGGCTGAAGTGAAGAAACAGAATAAACTCTGACCACTGTAATGGACAAGATAGTGTTAAGGAAGTTTCTTTTCCCTAGGTTTCCTTTAGAAGAGACTCAGGCATCGATTCTAGAAATTCTTCCTGAAAATTCATCCTGAAAAGGGATCCCTAGCCAAAAGAAGCCTAGACCCCCACAATACAAACCTCCCACCCCCCAAGCATCACTCAGGGCCAATTGCAAAATTAGAGTCTGAGGTCTCCCTGTTTTTCATTGGATCTCTTCATTTTTTATCAGGCAGGCCATTAATCAAAGTTTTGACCTTCAGTTGCTATTTTGCACCTGCAGCTGGAGAAAAATAAGTTATTGGCAAGAACCAAAATATTCTTCTGTTTTGTCTTCTTTTAGACGCCATTCTGCTCCTTTACTTATCTCCAGGGATGCAGCTCCCCTTATCTTCTGAAGCCTTTTTTGCTTAATGAGGCAGAAAGTTCAAAAGTTCAGAGCTTGCAGAAGTTATGCTAAGCAAACTTACTTATGCTAAGTGAATTCTATATAAGCAGTTTATTAACAAGTTTTGTAAGAAGCAGTAGACCAAATAATTTAATAAGCTGAGGCAGTCTATTCTCTAACAATAGTGACATCTCCGCAAGGAGTCCTCATGAACATTTTGTTATGCAGACCTTCTTCTCCCAATTAGTTTTTTATCAGGGAAAGGATTTTCAGGGCCAGAAGGCAAATCACTTCTACTTTTGCACAGAATATTCAGTTTATTTCATTAACACTGAATATCTATTTCCCTGTGGTTTGTAAAAGGCTTTGTAACTAACTCTCCAACATTTTCAATCAAATATTACTTTAGGAAGAGAGGAAACTATTCCTTGAAAAAGCAATTTTCAAAGCAGGGCCCGATGTTTCTTTTCACATTTTTTGACCAGTCAGCAAATTACAATAAAAACAATCTTAGGGAGAGAAGCAATCAGGACCTATTTTAAAAATTTCTGTTAGGAAAAGACTGCTGAGTGCCTAACAGGTAGGCATATTTTTTCTCAGCCTTTTAATTTGCATGAGAAAAGCAATCTGATCTGTGTTTCTGTACCCTCAAATTTGCCTAGTGAGTTCTCTAATGCTGGGTGTTGTGGTTTAACCCCAGCCAGTAACTAGAACCACAGCAACCGCTTGCTCCCCCTCCCCAAGTGGGATGGGGGAGAGAATAGNATATAAAATAAGTGATGCACAAGGCAATTGCTCATGAATACCAGTCCTGTTTGTGCTCAAACAGCCAGTCCTGGAAAAAAAAAGAATATCCAAACAGCTGATCCCAGAGAGAGCAAAAAGGCAAAAGGCCAAAACAGCAAAAGGAAAAAAAACAAACTAGTGAACTAACATGGAACCAACATGGGACTCCCAAATGGAATGGAACAAGCTGGGAAAATCAAACTAACTAGCCAGAAAAGCTAGATACAGAGCATGACACTAATGGTAGGGAATATTTCATTGACCAACCTGGATGTCAGTATAGGTGCTGTCCCACTATTCTGCCTACCAGCTGCTATGAAAACCTGTAGCTGGAAACTTGAAAAAGTCCTTGGTCTCCTTGGCAACAGTCAAAACATTAGTGAGTTCTCACTTTCTTTTTATACCAACTCCGAAACACAGTCCAACTACTAGAAAGCATTAACTCTATCCCAGGGAAAAGGCGTATTATCACATTATTTTCACACTAAAACCAAAACAAAAGACTCTGCTAGTTACAAGAAATAAAAAATTCTAACTACTATAAAGAAAATTAACTCGATTCCAACTAAACCAGCACACTGGGCAATGCACCATAGCAGGGCAGAATTTTCTGACACCATTTATGTCACACATCATGATTTTCACAATGAAAAGCAAAGAAATAAGGACTTTCACTTCTAAAAGGACTGCTCTTTCTCTTGCTAGATTCAGATACTAGTCACAGTGATTCATGCATTTTTAACCTACAATCTCAATTACTGTAATTCTTTGTACCTGGGTATGAAACCACTAACCTTATAAAAGTTGCAACCAGTTCAGTAGTAGAGTTACATAGCAGCAAGAGTGGCTGATATCCCATTATATAGTGCCACGGGTTCCCAGGTCAAATCCAAGGTTTTCCCCTTCATCACTGCAGTGCTGACTCAAGTAGTGCCCACTGCCTGGTCAAAGCCTCCCCACAACAGCTTTGCTCTGCTAAGATAGCACAGGCATGGACCACTGGATTGAAAGATTTACAAGAGGAAATTCTGTCTCTACAACCAAAGTGAAAATGGAATTCTGGTTCCTGGAAGGGAAGAGGATGGCCACAAACCTTAGAGTCCTCAGAGCAAGCTAGACAGCCTGTCCTTTGGCCAGACCATAAGGCTACTACTGTCACCAAAGGCACCACCAGCAGCAAGAAGGTTCAAGTCTCTACTCTCTGTCTTCAAGACTAGCCTTTGTCAGGTTAAACTTTTATATTTTGCAAGTAGCCATTGTCCAAATAAGTGATAGCTGTTTGAATACCATCTTTCCTTGCTAACCCCATTGCCTACTTCATCTCTGCAGGAACAAGTGGGAGAATTGGTGTATCTTTTTTCCCAGCATGAACAATAAGCTTTTATCTTTTTATTTCCAATGTATATAATAAATATAGCACCTTCTTATTCAGTCATACTATATTATTCTCCTGTTTCTGACTTTTTCTCTTATCAGTGAGAAGTCTTTCCTGATTGCAACTATGCAACTGTGCTGAATTCAGCAATATGTTTCAGTGAAGTTGTTTGTTTATAAAGGAGAACAGAACCTAGCTCACTATTATTATTCTGCATTATATTCCTCCTGTTCTGTATTGTATCTCTCTTGTATAGATCCTTCGCTTTTCTTTTTCAGGTCCTATTGATTATACTTGGCCATCTTTCCTATTAATTTTTTTAATCCATCACTTCCTGCCCTATTTTGTGATGTCCCATACTAATTGAACATAGAATGCAATCTCTTAAAAGGCTGAAATTGCAGGAATTTTTTTTCTCTTCCTTTCTCAGTTCAGAATGAAATAAAACAAATCCAAATTAAAAATGCACAACTTGCATGAACTGAGCCTACTTCACAGCTAACAATTTATAAAATGGTATACAGGTATACATAGATAAATATTTATTTCTACAACAGCTCTGGACTAGACAGAATAGTTAGGCTTAATGAGGCAAGGAGGCTACATCTATAGCTTTTCCTTACGTACAAAGTGATACAGATCCACTGACTGTATCCTATACATACAAGTTAGTCTAAAACAAAACTAGTCATAAGGGCCCGTTTTGTCCAATGAAGAGAAATAGCTTCCCTCTGGGACCACCTCCCAAGACCACTGCCTAAGATAAGTGCGATCTGTTGTCCAATGGAAGAAGATGTTTTACATCACTGCTTAAGACAAATCTAAATGCCAGTTTTTAAATGTCTGAACTTAGGAGAACCCTGGTACAGTGCAGGCAAAAATTCAGAAAAGTACAGTTACTTAGAAGGCACTTAGCTGAAAGGAAAACTCACTAAAAGAGAAACTGGTCTTGTTTTTAACAAAACCAGGACAAGTGGCTAACTTTGAACAGGTCACCTGCAAACTAATAAATCAGTCTGATATGATCACATATTTAAGGTACTGCTATTTTATTTTCTTCTTTTACTGTATGATTATTTATGTGTTTTGTGTGGAAACTCATAGTACAAGAACCTTTCAGGTCCCCATGTCTGAGCAAACTCCTGGTATTCTGCTATTCTGCTATGTAGTTTTATCCTCAATGATACAGAAGTGGAAATGAGTCAAGAGTTCCTTTCCCAGCCCTCTCTTTTTCTTCTTTCTATGGAGAAAAATGGCCTCAGTCTCAAACAAACCTTGCAGATCTTTAAGTTCCTTAGGTAAGCTTTCACAATCTGGGCAGGCTTATGTGTGCTTAGAGAAAACTTTCCAAAGCAATAGCATAATAATCCTGGTATCTCTCCTGTTACACAAGTCCAACCTTTTCAGACTTCCACTTCACCCAATTGTTTTATCCACTATGGATTTGGGGAAATAAAAGAGATCACTGCATAGCTCTGTTGTTATAGAACCATTGCTCATAATGCAGAAAGTGGCATGTTCTTGCATCACACAAAATTCACATTAAAAACAATAATATAAAGTAGTAAACTGCACTAATTTGTGTCTTGCTGTTTAAACAGCTTCCAAATTGCTTAAATCCTTTTATTCTTCATACTTACAATAGACCAGAATATTTTCAGTTGGAAGGGACCTACAGGGATCATCTAGTCCAACTGTCTGACCAATTCAGGACTGACCAAAAGTTAAAGCATGGTATTAAAATGGCATTGTCCAAATGTCTCTTAAACACTGACAGGCATGGAATATCAGCCACATCTGTAAGAAGCCTGTTACAGTGTTTGACCACCCTCTCAGTAAAGAAATGCTTCCTAATGTCCAGTATGAACCTCTCCTGATGCAGCTTTGAACCATTCCCATTCTGATCACTGGATATCAGGGAGAAGATATCAGCACCTCCCTCTCCACTTCCCCTCCTCAGGAAGCTGTAGAGAGCAATGAGGTCACCCCTCAGTCTCCTTCTCTCTAAACTAGACAAACACAGAGTCCTTAGCTGCTCCTTATAGTACATGCCTTCCAGCCCTTTCACCAGCTTTGTTGCCCTCCTCTGGATGCATTCAAGTACCTTAACATCCTTTTTAGATTGTGGGACCCAGAACTGCACACAATACTCTAGGTGAGGCTGCCACCAATGCTAAATACAGTGGGATAATCACCTGTTTTGACCAGCTGGTTATTCTGTGTTTAATGCACTCCAGGATGCGATTTGACCTCTTGGCTGCCAGAGCACACTTGTAAAATTTCATGTCATTGATGATTGCCAATGCTCCAATCTATCTAGATCCATCTGCAAGGCCTCTTGTCCCCCAAGAGAGTCAACAGCAACTCCCAGTTTGATATCATCAGCACACTTGTTAATGGTGGATTCAATTCCTGCATCCAGATAATTAATAAAAATGCTGAACAGAGCTGGCCCTAGAATTGAGCCCTGAGGAAAAAGCACTGGTGACCGGTCACCAGGCAGATGTAGCCCCATTCACTCACAACCCTTTGAGCCCTGCCATTCAGCCAGTTCTTCACTCAGTGCACCGTGTACCTGCTCATCTCACAGTTGGACAATTTGTTCAGAAGGATGCTGTGAGGGACAGCTCCTGGGAATCTGGAGAGGTCCCAGTTGACTGGAAGCTGGCAAATGTTGTCCCAATCTACAAGAAGGGCAACAGGGATGACCCTGGAAACTACAGGTCTGTCAGCCTCACTTCTGTGCCTGGCAAAATCATGGAGAAGATTGTTCTGGGAGTTATTGAAAAACATCTGAATGACAACACAGTCGTTGGTCCCAGTCAGCATGGGTTCATGAGGGGAAAGTCCTGCTTGACCAACTTAATTACTTTCTACAACAAGGTTACCCACCTGGCTGACCAAGGGAAGCCTTTTGATGTGATGTTTTTGATTTCAGGAAAGCCTTTGATACTGTCTCTCACAGTATTCTCCTGGACAAGATGTCCAGCATACAGTTGGATAAACACACAACGCAGTGTTTGAGCAATTGGCTGACCGGCTGGGCTCAAAGGGTTATAGTAAATGGGGTTATGTTGGGCTGGCGACCAGTCACTAGCGAGGTTCCGCAGGGATCCATGTTAGGGCCAATACTCTTCAATGTCTTCATAAATGACTTGGACACAGGACTTGAGGGGACACCTAAAATCAGCAATTAGTAGTAGAATCAGTTAATGAAAATAAGGGTCATAGGTTTTAGGCACTTGCTAAATTAATAAGAAGGTTCACAGATGCTAGGTGTTAGGCACTTATTAGGTGTTAAGTCACAAGAATGGTATTTGTTAAGATAAGTAGGATAAGGTTAGGAGATGATGCGCTTGCTCCTAGAAGATAAGGTAGCAAGACCAGCGCAGTGACCAGCTTGAGACCGGTTAATACCATCTCTGCAGTTACAAGCTGAATAACAAAGGGACTGTGCCTGCCCAGGACTTGGGGTCAAGCAGCGGACAGCCTGAAAAAGACTTCTTACTTCATCCCAGGACCCTCAAAAGATCACTGATTTATTCAACTGTGCATGTGCAAGGGATATTTACATATGCTGAGTGGTTCCAAGAAATGTAATGCATATGCAAAGGATTTCCAAGAAGTGTAATGAATATGTATGATCTGTGTGGATATAACCTTTGTCTGGAGCTTCTTCAGGGCCCCCACTAGGTGGAGCGATCTCCATGGGTGCCGGCGCCAATAAAAGGATACTTGCTTTTAAAACCTTAAAGCCTGGTTTTAGAAGTTTCTTCAATTAGCCAATTTCATGGTATCAGTTCTGGTGACCAGAAAGGGACTTTGCTCTTGAACTTCAACCAACTCCTGGGATCAAAAAATCTCCAGCCAGCACCAAGGGATTCTCGGGGAGTACCTGAATTCCTGGAGATCGGCTGAATTCTTGAGCTAAGGACCCCATCACATCAGTTTGAAAGTAAAGCATCCCTTTTTTTCTTCTAGTTTGGGTTGCCCACTCATAAGTCACGGCAAAAGCCTCATGGGGGGCTTGCCAGCCCATTAGTCAAAAGCGCGAAAGCTTCACAGTGTTGGGCTGAGAAATCTGGATTTAAAACTTGAGGTTAATCCTGGGGTTAGAGGCCCCTAAAAGGTTTGGGGTGACAACCCCTAAAAATAAGATTTGAAATAAGGTTGAAGGAAAAAAAAAAAAAAAAAAGAAGGGAAAAGAAACTCTATTCAAGTCCTTGCTTTAGTTTATGAGTGTTTATGAG
>VWYH01001204.1:152702-264122 GCA_013399365.1 Pampusana beccarii | reverse complement strand
CACAAAAAACCCCAACCACCAAACAGGAAAAGGTTTGAAATGAATCAAATAAGAAGAGAACACTGGATTCCATTTTCGAAGGTGTTATTAAATAGTCTTCAGATTTGTCAGCTCTCCAGAACGGTCTAAAAATTTTGCATTCTTTTTATATTGGCTAAGGAACGGTGCCCTTGACCAGTCTCTTGTGTATTTCCTTTTTTTTCCTTTTTCTTTAAAGATTACATGAAAAATTAGACAAATTTATGACCTATCTGAAGAACATAATCATTTACTTGCAAGCAGTCTAAATGACACATGCAATCAATCTGATACATTCACTGCAGACTTATTCCTGTCTTGCTGGTTCTTGGGAGGCCTAATTGGCAAAGGCTCCCTAACGAGTTAAAAAGAGAGGAGACTGAGGATGGAGTGTGGAGCACCATCTCACGCTTTGGTGGCAACCACTCTGTTTCCTAGCAGAACTGAGTTTCTGACTCCTAAAACAGACATAAGGGGTGAGAATGTGAAGAAAAGTGAACGAGCATGGACCTGACCTGATAGATAAGGAAGTTCTCATGGGAAGCCAACAAGGTCCCTGCTGGGGATTTGTGATTTCTCCCTGACCCCCCAGGTAACACAGTGCTACCAGAGGCATGGTCATGTTCCACTTTAATTCTCTCCTTCTTTGGTATAGAAGACAACATTTCTCAAGACTTGCTTTCTTGACTTCTGCATTTTATTAGCTGCAGGACTTCAAAGCAGGTTTTGCACCAAATACAGACTTGATTTGGAAGGGTTAAGTTCTTCTTTAACAGATGCCAATATAATTCTTTAAAATCATATCCAATCCTTAATTGCTGGCAACAAAGACTATTTGCAGCATACAGAGATGCCAGGAATATCATTCTGCCTCAACGTTGCCAGCAAGGAAAACATTGGTCAGTAATGGTCATTTATCCGTGGCACACTTTGCACACACCGCTTTGGCTGATGGCATCAGGGGCGGTAACACCGAAGAGAAGGGTAGACAGAGTGCCTGTCAGAAGGCTACCTCTCCCTAATATAACTACAGAAGTAACAAAATCATGGTCAGAATAACCATCTCCAGACACTCCAGCCTCATGAAGCTGAGGGTTCAGAAGGGCATCTAAACAAACCACTTAGTCCCACCTTTCACAAACCAGTTGCTAGCTGAGAGGGAGCTATGGGGCTGGAGGAAAGAGGGTGAAAAAATGGGAGGAGGTATAACTAGGTATGCTGACCAGGTGGTTGGGGCTGTCCAGAGGTACCTATGGGGCAGCCCTGCCCTTGATTCCTGCAGCTGAGGCAGAGCAACACACCAGAGCTGTTGCTCAGACCGTTATCAGACTCATCAAACCTGCTTCTGACAATCAGGAGGAGCAAAGGGATCCCAGCACCTTCCCCAACTATCAGGGGAACATCCAGGATGGACAGAGCAATCACACCACAGCACCAGTGCCCATCCAAGGCACCTTCCTGGCACCTTCCTGGCAAATACTTACGTCTTCAGTGCCCCTATTACTCACAAGGGCAGCTGACCACTGAACACCTTATCATTCTCATCTTGCTGTATTCTGTTGGCTGAAATGAGGCATCTTGCTCTACTAGCATCAGGGGATGTGGTATATATGACCATATAGCTTCAATTCAGCATCAAGCAGTCGGTGAAAAAAAACAACCAAAAAACCCCCAAACAAAATAAAGCACCCAAAACCAAATTAACACACTTTATAGAATCTAATTTTTGGCAGCATTCATCCCTTGCAAAATTTTATCTCGCTTAGGAAGTTTTCTGAGGGACTTGGGCATTATGCAGGAGCCCCCTCGCTTTCTGTCACTACCATTTGCCTCCAGATCCTGTGCCATGTCCCCCACCACCCTCTTTCAGGGCAACCTAATGCCTTGCTCCCAGGAGAAACACTCATTATACTTGAAGCCTTTGGAAATGCTCATTAATCACCTCCCTTTTGCCAGGTACATTTTTTGTCCTCTTGCATGCCTTTTGTTGCATCCTTCCTTGCTTGTAATCCTCATGGCCTTCACTTTCCCCTTCCACAGCTCACCAAAGAGCCCCCCTGCCCCATGTGAAGGCCTCCTGTATCCCATTACCAACCACAGGAATCTCCTAATCCCTTGTACTCAGTTTTGAGATCACACAGGTAAAATGCAGATTGAAGCCTCCCAAGGCATTAGACAAAACACATCCTCTGACTTTCAGCTAACCTTCCACTGAGCAGCACTCTAATACTCACTTGCAGACACTGTAAGCGGAGAAGCGCTTTTTAATAGTAATAAAAATAATGTTCTTTTCACTCTGCAGAAAACATGGAAGATTTCCAGAAGAAAGTCAGGCAGTCAGCCTCCCCTCTACGCCTACTCCCACAGGCGTGCGTAGGGAAGAAGTTTACTTTTTGACATGGAAGCCTGTCAGTCCTCCAGCCCCTCTCTGTTCTCTGTTGCCCACACAGACACTCTTATATTTTTTTCCTGGATGCGTTCCCTTCTCTGGAGCTTGACTGAACCTCCCATCCTGATCACAGGCCTCTACATTTAAGTTGTAGCTCAAAAAGTAAAAAGAGCATCTTTTTATAAGGCCACAGTAATGTGCTAGGCTCTGGCTCAGTGGTAGAACAGACTGGTCAGCCTCTTCACACCATCATAAATTCACTTTAAATGATAAAATTATTTATTCAAGCCTTTAATACCTCCTCTGCTAAAGACTGTGTTGGCCAATTATTTCAAGGAATGCCACATTACAAATGGGAACTCATTCACTGAATTGTTTTATAGGCCAGTGTACATCAATTTTGCATAGGCTATTTTGTTTTTAGAGCTAATTTCTAATCTTAACTCACATCACAGACACATATCTCTGCTTGGATTAATTAAGAGATCAGAGAGAACCTTCTGCTCCATCACCCTCTGTTACCGATTTATAAAAGAGGCCATGAAGCAATGCTCTTAATGATAACAAGGGGAATATTTTATCCCTTAATGCCATTCCTGGTTCTTCTGCCTAAAATGCAAAGAGAGAAGAGAGGTGGACATTTCAGGGGGATGAAGAGAACATCTTTGTGAGCCACATGGCATTCTTCAGTGGTAGATGCAACTCTTCAAGCAGATGACCTGTTTTTTCTCCATAATGAGCACTTTGGTCGGTGATTTCTCCCCCTTTAAAAGAGTAACTGGAAAGAGGAGAGAGACCACTGTCACCCAGCACTAAGGGGAGAGACCACCAGGAGCGGGAACTCATTTATACCGTTAATTATGTGAAACAGCTTGGCAGGATCAAAAGCAGTAAGGGTAAAAATACGAAGCTTTCTTTGAGAAAAACGAAGGCCAGTGCTAACAGATGGAGACAGGAAGACAGTGGAAGCCCTGTGGATAAGGCAAGAAGCATGTGGTAGAGGACTGAGGGAGACCCCAGGCCAAGTGAGTTCTCCTGCAGGCACTAACTGGGCTGCTCAGCCTCCTCAGCAGAGACAAACCACCCAGGCTGATCTTACACAACTAAACTAAAAACGCCCAAATCATCTGTGACTCACTGACCAGAAAAATTCAACAAGGTGGGTAGAATAACATTGAGGATTTGCCCCTTCCAGGCCTTGCAGTGTTTGATGGGACAGAAATCCAGTTCCTGGCAGGAGAGGAAAGCCAGAAAAGCTGAGTTACAACAACAGGACTGGATTGCTGAAGCGGCCAAAGCAGCCAAGGTCCTAGCTCTCAGGACTTTTCTTTAGACTTTATCTGAACTGCAACCCAAAACAATCCCATTCCCGCCACGAATTTCCCACGAACAGGAAGCAGCAGCAAAACTGATAAAAGATGACAGCTGTGGAGGGGAATCCCGAGATGTTCCTTTCACAGGCAGCCACCGCTCTGCAAATCCCCGAGAGCTGCAGACCTTGAGAGGACAGCCTGTATTTCCAGGGGATGAGTCCTTGGTAAACAGAGACATCTTTTCCCTCAATGTGCCCTTCACCGCCTGCTTCTCTGCACCTCTCGGCATCCACCTACAGTTATTTTCACTTAGAAAATTAGGCTATCAAAAAAGGTTATCTTCACTTTAAATGGTTTACTTAATCTCACCCACCCTCCATTTTAACTATGTTATTTTTGCAAAGTAGAGTAGCACTGGCAAACCAAAAGTGTTTGTCCTTTCCTTATCTACGACATCATTTCACACAAAATACGCTGTCAAAAGCAGGTCTGCCTCTTTCCAAAAGCACTGGGGAGCTAGTCGAGTAGCCCTAAAGAACCAATGGAGGATTCACCTGGGGCTGGTCTCTATAGCATCCAGGTACATCTGTCTCTGTGTTTTATACTAATTGGGCAGAAATATAAAATAGAAGTGACTTCCCTTATGTCACACACAAAAAATTAACGGAACAGAGAAGCTCTGACTCCTTCAGAACCTATAAGTGACATCGAAGAGGTGAATGGGCCGTGTAGACGGGTGTATGCAACACCAGGCCTATAGGAACTACATCCCAGTTGTCAGTTTGTACAAGTCTGCTAAAATAAGACGTGTGTCTCAGAATGCAAACTGATCTTTCCATTTTTGAGAGATTTTTAAGAGGAGATTGTGAACTATGACTCAGTTAATGCCCTTGTTTTCAGCCTCAGAAATAAGAGTTTCTGTGATGTTTGGATTAAATACTTTTAGTGTACAGAGAAAATTTTCTGCTCTACTACATTTTTCCATAATTTTTATTTCTTTATACTAGCTTTGTTTTGGTAAGACATGCTAAGAGAGGCACAAGCTTAAGCATACAGCATTTACATCAGTAGCTATAAAACAAGAGAGCTATAATCCATGCTGTCTAGCCCTTCTCCACCAAAAACTCCTTGAGCCACTGAAGTGGAATGTTATTCTTGCTGAAGCCCTAATATAACCAGACTCTTCAAGGCACGGGCAGAGCTGTTCTGTCTCATAGCATGAGGAAGACATATATATTCACCATTATTTTAATAAACAAATTACTTTGCAATTAAGATGGGTTTGACAAGAAGAATCAGATGAATTGTGCCTCATTGGGTCAAAACAGTATTCAATCTTTGCCACTAAAAGGGAATAAAAGCAGAACCTGTCTACATTTACAGAGTGCTACCTGGAAGCCAGATTTCCTTCCCACCGGTGCCAAGATGCAGCACTCTGCAGATTCAGTAGATGTTCAGAGTCAGACAGGACCTTTCCACCGTTCCCTGAGACACAGCCAATGAGAGTACCACTGTGCTACAGGGCTGCCAAAAGACGATGGCCTTTACTTTATAGGACTGTTTCATTGACGCCAACAGCTGTGACTTCTGCAGCTGGGTACAGACAAAAAAGATGGACTCTCCACTTGCAGAATACTGCTGGCATTCATTTGCCTCCACACATCATTATTTCTTCACCCCATGTCCCTGCACTTTAGCCAGAGCCTCTCAGTTCCCAATAGCCATGTCTCTTCATCTGGTCCCAGAAGCAGTCACTATTAAGAAAGCTGCCAAGTAACCAGGGACCTCACAACAAGGAGTACGTCCAGGATCTACCTGCAAAATAAATATGCATGCACATGCAACAGGTAGACGGTGATTCACTTCACACCCCATGAACTCTATACAGTCCATCTGAAGCACCACGTAGCAAACACAGAATTACTTGATCTGTGCATGGAAAACCTCTCCCAGTGTCTGGGGAATGCCTGGGCAACATGAGGTGAGGGTAAAGCTTGTGCTGCATCAGTGCCTCATGCCTTTCCAGGAGAGGACAGGCAAGGCCAGAATAACACATTGGAGAAACCACTGCAAGGGATCAGTCAGAGAAACTCAGTGACAGATCTCCTATGAAATGAATGAGAAATCAGCCTCCACCCTGGCTACAGATTTACAGAGACCTAAGGACTACCCAGCTCCCTGGGCACATGGAGCCCAGCAAGCCCGAAGAACCACATCCTTGATTTCCAGATCCACTAAAATGATGGTAATTTCTCACATATAGCCTACAAGATGGCTCAAAAGCCATGCAGCAGAGCAACCAGAGCTGAAAACACTCTTCCTGGGATTATTACCATATTGTAAGCAATCAGCTTTGCCTCCATTATATTCCTACACAGACACTGAGATTTCTTTTTCGTTTTGTTATTTTAATATAAGTGTAAGTGGTCTATTTTCCATTAATTTCTTTACAGATGTATTTTCCAGATGTTTCTGATTATCACCTCTTCATTCAGATCTTCCTTCCCAAAGACAAGATTATAAGAAAAATGTCACTTACTGTCTCCATGTTTACAGCATTTCTAAAGCTGACAGTTTGTTCCTCAGGATTGATGGGGGGCGAGGCGGGTAGGGAACTTGTTTGTTTGTTTTAAAATGAAAACAGGCAGGCTTGGGGAATAGAGAGAATGAAATCTCATAGGGCTCAAGCACTCTTTTAAAAATTCCACAGAAGTAGTTTAATAGCACTAAAGGTTGATTCACGTAAGAAATGATGCATCAAACGCATATAATTTTTACTGTTACATCAAGAACTTGGTCTACATGTATGTCCTCATGCATAGTCAAAGCCTGCAATGTGAATAAGGCTGAGTCAGACTGCAAAAGGCTGTTTCATTCTCTAACATGAAACATATGTTAAGAGCATGCTCTCTTTACAAATTTCAGCAAAAATTCTGAGTACTTTGATTTAGATACCAACATGAATTCTGGCAAATTCCTTGAAGGAAATATCTCTTTTTGTACATTTCCAGACTGCGCTGTAAATGGCTGTATCCCAATGAAGAGAAAATGGGTAGCAGAGCCTAAATTCTAAGGCCAAAAGTTACAAAGTATTTAGTAATTGTAGATGCCCCTCTGAGATGCTGTGGATATGCCAAAGTTGCAGAAGATGAGAGCTCAGCATTTCCTAAATGTCAAGCTCTCTGCAAATTCAGATCTAAAAACGCAGGCACCTAGTTCTATATTTGGGCACATTCAAGTTTAAATACTGACACTTCCAGCACATAGTAATAGTTCACACCCTTTCCCAAGATCTAGATTCCTATAGTCAATATAGTTAGTCACTTGAAGCAGCTTGATTTCCGAGGTATTTATCAGCTTCTCTTTCAGTTCAGTTGCATTTGCTCACCACTTCTGAAAATCATACTGTTTCTATTTAGGAGTCCTCCAACAGAATTAAGTGCAACATGATATTTAACAGCCACACAAGTGCTACTGGCCAGAGGTCTCAATACTTTGCAACAGTAATGAAGTATTACAATCCTTTCATAGATGAGAAAACGTAAGTGAGAAAGAGATCTTATTTCATTGCAGATGGTCTAAAACAAAACAAGAAAAACCATACTGCTTTAAATGGGAAACGCGCAAAGGCTTCAGTAGTACAAGTTTCTACAAAGATAACACATCAGAGAACCTTCAATAGCCAAATATGTCACTGAAGTTAGGCAAGAAACTAGCCAGAGGCAAGCCTTTCTTAGAAGACTAAAGCAAGCTACAATTTCATAGCAAGAGATCTGATCCTTATCATCTAAAAGCAAAATGGCAAACATTAAAAATTAACCATCTGAAAAACAGTCCTAACAGGGAAATTCCCCAACAAACTAGTGGACCAAGACCTAGTGTACCGCCTAAGTGGCTCATTCAGGAAATTTAATCCTTTGCAGTACTGGTGTGTAACTCCAGCCCTCTAAGTGGTTGTATGTTAGTGAGTCCTATGCACCACCAGGGACTCTGATTTAAGAACTTAAGGATAAAATATGGCACTGAGAAGTCCCTAGAAGTGGGCACCATCTGCCTTCAAACAAGAACCGCTGAGGTAGTCATGATTCAGAGAAAAAATTTCCATTGATGCATCTAAAGTAGCAGTCAAAGCAATATCTGTTTCAGCTCTCAGTTAAAGCTATGCTGAAACACCTAACTACCAGTTCTTGTAGGTAGCTTGCTGATTTTCTTTCCACTTTCTACAGTTCCAGTTGAATGTGAAGATGTACTTTTCCCAATTTTCCTCCCGTTTCATCTTCTCCATAAAGGCAGTGCTAGGCATTCACACCACAGCAGTTGTATCTTTCTTCTTTTCAAAATCTATGCCAAGGTTCTGTTTACAAATGTTGGTAAAAATGCTTTTGACAAGTATAATTTGCAATATTAAATGAACAGAAGGCTGCCATCCTGATGAAAATTTGCAAGCCATAAAAGTAACTAACAGAACTTGGCGAGGGAGTCATGACTTACAAACATGGCTTCAATAACAGCTCCATAAGAACCTGTTTCTTTTGGTTGGGGTCTTTAGAAAAGAAAATGATGAATGTGAAAGAGGAATATTTTACGTAGTTGTCTACAGTTTTCTGCTGCTTTTTGTTCTGTTGCCATTTTGTACTACAAAGAACGATTAGCCACAGAAAAGCTGCACTTCCAGAGCAAAAGAGGATACCTGTGGACTACACAGGACAGGGAAATACCATTTTACTCCTAACTCCACGCAGTGAGAGATTAATGAGTGGTTCTTTTTTTCTGCTAACCTTATTTCCTGCAGCAGCACCAGGCCAGCGCTGGGAGCCCTCCATCTTCATGATCTCCAAACAGCTCAGAACATGAGCAGGTCTCTGCAGTAGGAGGCACATCGCTCCAAACAAAGCAACAAACTTGGTTGTTAATTGGGCTATTTAAATCTAGACTAACTCTAGGGCCTTCAGCAGACTTACACAAGATTCATGTCAACAAATGTGAATATGGGATCTCTTGCTCTACACAAGTAAAAAATTTATTAGACAGAACGTAACAAAACAGACATAATGCCTTAGTTGCATTTTTTCCACACGGCTCTCCACCCTTCACAATAAATCTAGTCTCGATATCTAACTGAATATTCCTGCTCAGGAACCCAGGTAAGTTGGTTGTTCGTTGTCTGGCAACCCCACTGCTGTGTTTAGAGGTCTTTAGAAATTAACGTCAATGCTTCACATAATTGTTTTTTCAACCTGGTCAGGTTTCTGTGCACTCTAATTGTTCTATAGCAATGTGGTAAACACTTCCTGCAGACAATTTGTTAGGAAGTTTGGATTTTATATAACCCAGGAAATGAAGTCACCAGACCTGTGGGCTGCCTGCAGTGATTCAGTCCCCTGGTTCCTGCAACAAGCAAGCACTTCAGATACAAAAATCCAGAGGCAGTGACAAACTGGTAGAAAGAAAAAGGGTGCATAACAGTTTCTCCATTCACTCAGTTCATATTCAGAAATTCAGAAAGTTGCAAAGAACTTTCACAGACTGCCAGCCATTTATTTTTATCCTTGGTGCCAAAATTGTAAATAATTCTGATCCCTCTCCTCCACTTGTCTTCAATGCATAGGGGAACAGAACGAGACACGATGGGTAGGAGGGGGTCAAAGTTTCTGTCCATATCTTTTCACTAAAGCAGCACTGCTTTTTTTTCTTAATTTCTCAACTGGTTACAAAATACACATGCCCTTTCTATTAACTTCCCTGCTTTTGCATCATCAATCACTTCATCAATGCTCTGGAAAAATGCTATATAGCTACAGCTAGCGCAGTATTCCCCAAAATGGCCTAAGGGTTTTGAAAAGCTCATAGCTTCCTAGTTCAAAATTAACTTGAATTGGACTACCTTTGGAGCGGTCTGCAGGTTTTATTTGTTTCAGAAAGCCTTCGAGGAAATTCAGGGAAGTGTAAGATGCTTTCTGACTTAGAACACTATTTGTATTTTACCTGAAATAACTGTTTCTTGGGAGAACAGATAACAAGATCAGATAAAATATTTCTGGAACTTGAAGAAAGCAGCAGACTGTTGGGATAATCCAACTAAGTGCTTTCTCAGTGCACACCAAAATCATTTCCACATGATTTGCCAAGCACTGCCACATTTTGAACCTCAGTTATGGCACTGTCCCTATATAGGTGCTCAGAATTAGATCTACACTTTTCCGCCTATTCCATGTCTTCTACTTCATTTAACAATAAAGTTATTTTTTTAGAAAAGTTCTTTTTGCATAGCAGAAACATTATTTCTTGACGTAATCCTCTTTCTTGAAAGATTTTTTTTGCCTGTCTCTATGAAATGTAAAAAATTGTCTCCTTCCCTGAAAGCCGATCCCCTGAGCCATGCTGTTCTGCAGCCATGGAAGTTCTTGTCCAGCCTTCACCACCACACAGCTGTGGTGTGTGACCTCAACACAGTCTTTCCCCAAAGCCCTCTAACTACGTAAGAGGAACCCAAATATTAGTAAGCAGAACAATGTTTCCTCCCAATGGTCACAACAAATGCCATTGCAAAGAAGGAGGAAAAGGAGAGACAAAAGATAAAATTTAAAAAGACTAAAGGAATTTCACATTGCAGACAAAGCAATAATCCTTGGCTGCCTAATATCCTGGAAAATATTCCACATTTAATAAAAATAAGTTTAAATCAGGAAAGCTGTTCAATTCATATATGTTGAAGTCGTAAGATCTAAACCACATCATCATCTGCTTGTGAATCAACTGGCTTTGAGGACTTCCACACGACTCGACTCGGGTTTCTACAAAGGGGGGAGTGATTGCTCTGCAAACTGCTGTCAGTTCTTCTTTAGCCAAACAATTTGAACACTATGTGACCTTCATTGTCGATGGGGGTGGGCGCATTTGGGTATCGCCTCCCTTACCCATGGCACACGTAGGCAGAGGGTTGAATTGCTATAGCTCCTCCTGCCAGCGGTCCTACTACTGCTGTGACTCCCTTCTCCCAGAATTATGCCACAACTGCAAATCTGGGTCTGCTGCTGGCATGCACAGTTTCACGGAGTGCTGCATTATCCTCACACTGCTGCAAACACTATCAGGGCTTAGCACAAGCCAGTGTTTGCCTGTGAACTCTGACTGACTTTGAATTCAGCAAAACGGAGCCAGTCCCATATCTAGCACGTTTCTTTTCTGGCAGGGACACACAGAAAAGCCTGAGTTGGAGAGGAGAAGGAGGAGAAATCTGAATGATCACATTGGGGCTGAACAACCAGAGTAGTAGCAAGCAGATGAGAAAAGGGAAGGTCTGAGTCACCCTTTGTGCACTTGAATACTGACCAGTCAGATCAGGCTTTACTCTATCCCCATTTACACATCGTGTATGAAGGGAATGAGTAGAAGTAATTTTTTTAGTTTCCTGGAAAATACCAGTGAAAGCAAAGAGGATAAACAGGTAGGCCTAGCATGTGTGGAGACAGAAAACAGGTAGTCAAAGATACACCACCAACAGTCTTGGGGGAATACGGAAAACAAGACAATTTTGGCTCTCCCCATTAAAGAACATAATTGTCTACCATTAGATGCCATTTAGATGTGCTTACTCTACTTTGATTAAATGCACATAGCATCTTTCCTTTTATTGTCTTTGATATTTCAAAGCTATTAGCTATACTTCACAATTTACTTTATTTCGTTCAATTTTGCTGTCACTGAGGCTCTTCTCTTCACAGGTCACTTGATCCTGAAGCCAATGATAAAATTCATCTTCAACAGCTGAGTAGAAATAGAATTTAAAAAAAAAAAAGTCTTTTGGAAGCATCCTGCTGACAGCCTGTCCCACTGAATTTCATAGGAATACCCTTGGAAATTAAGCAAGCCTGGTTTATCCTTCCATTACCCTCAACACTGACATTTATTAATTCCCAAGCATAACAATGATTCTGTTGCATGTTTTTACATATTATGCATGCACTCACGCTGCTAAGTTCTTCACAGTTGGAAAATAGATTCAGAGCTTCAAATGGGTAAGAGAGGCAACAGTCATAAGTAAATCCCAAGGGAGAACTAAAAGGACTTAATAGCAGGCTATTATTAAACTCTATTTGATATATTAAAAAATCATAAGGAAGCCTGTCAAAAAAATTACCATGATCAAATAAATTACACGGCAAAGCTGCCACTCATGTCTTGCAAACTGGTACTGCAGAGACACGATGGGAAACGAAATACCCAGAGCCCAGCACAAAACCAGGCATGCGCTGCCAAACACCCGCCCGCCCTGCTCATGGTCACCCTGCCTCCATCCCGCCCACACCGGCCACCACCGCGGCACCTCGGCCTGCCCTCCTGGCTGGCCAGGCAGGGGCTGGGGGTCCTGCACAGGCTCAGCCTTGGGGCTGAGAGCCTCACTCCCACTTCATTCCACCTCCTCCCCAGCTAAGCTGTTCTTCTCCTCAGCTCCTCGTTATCCCCGGCCTACGCACCCACTGCACTCACATGTGCTTTGGCACTCTGCAAAGTGCTCTTGGGATTGCTTCGGTACCGCACCAACCCCAAGTTGCTCTGCTTCGCAACACTGCAATCCTGGCTTTATAAAACTCAACCTCACAGAGCAGAGAACTACCAGAGAGATTAACTTCAAAATGTTCCCTTTAAAGCACATGTTGTCAAAACTCTGCACAGTATATGGTGACCAGTACTTCAGTGCTTCTTCAGTGAAAAAAGCCACCCCTCCTTCCAGAGGTTTGACCAGCGAAGCAGCTAAGGGGCAGGCAGGCTAAGACTGGATCTGCAGCCCCTTCTCTTTCCCTTGTGCCCAGCGGTGACAGCACTGCCCAGCTGTGGCTGTACAACTCAAGGTTCTCTTTCCACAGTCCCCTATATCTGCATTTCTCAGGGATAAGCGACTATGAATTTAAAGTGTAACAGTATTATAGCCTAACAGCATAATAGTATAGCAGGGCAAAGGCCAGAGGAAGAAGCAATACTTTTCTGGGTCAAACAACAAAGCTAGAAAAAAAAGAGAAAAGCATCTGGGCACCTGAGGCCTTTTTCAGATTTTAGGAAGTTAAAAGCTGCACCAGGCAAGAGTTTAGACATATTTACTTATTTTAAGATTCAGTTCGTAATATCAGTGTAATCTCAGGTACTTTTTTCCTCTTCATTGCATTTACTAGACCTTTTGTTTGCTTGATTGTTTCCCAAGTTGCAAGTGGCAAGATAAGCATCTGAAACCTCAACAAATTCTAGTCAAAAAAACAGAAGCCAGAAGCCTGGGTGTCTCCAGGGCACACGTGTGCTTCCACACCTTGGTGTTCATGTGCATTTAACTTATTCCACTTCATAGAAGTTTAGAGAGCAAAAACATTGCTCTTCTTACACTGACAGATGTTTCTTGCTGTCCACGCAAAAGGCGCTGCTTCAGTTTAAGAGACATCAAGAGGTTCTGTTTAGTGCCCTTCCCCCCGCCACCCCCAATAGTTTAAAATCTTGATAACCTCTAACCTAGCTGTCAAATCTAGTACACTTAAGTGAGAAAACCCACTGACGTCAACATAACTACTCACACAAATAGTTACAGCTTGATTTGGCCTTAACCTTTAGATGTGTTTAAACCACTTAAATCAATTCTAGGCCTCAGATTGCTTTTGCAGTTCCAACCATTTAAAACAACAAGCAGCCCAGAGGAGGCCACAGAGGGAGCACAGGGAAGACAGCAGCAGCGCTGCCACCACTTCATTGACCATGGAATGTGGCTCATGGCAGTCCAGGTGCACTGACAACAGTTTAGGCTTTCTGTACACCCCCCAAAAAGCCCTTCTCCCAAAGCATAAAGTCAGACAAACCAAACCCTACCCCACATGTTCATTCCATGGTCATTCTGCAAACACCCCTAGCCACTTATTTCAAAGCAAACAGAAAGTGTTTGGTGACTGAGCACAACTCAGAACACACTCAGAAGTGCCAGATCTCTGCAGGCTGCTGGGGGAAACCTCACGGCAATAAGATGTTGTGGCAGCAGGACATGGTGGCAGCAGGGCTGCAAGGCAGGGAGAATTCTGCTGCTGTAGGTGCAGTAACTTCCTGCTGTGACAACAGCTTCCATAGAACCAGTCATCTTCTCCCAAGGAAACCCAATATAGTAGTAGTAGTAATAATAATAATAATAATACACCCCACCCCTGATCACCAGTGACTGAATCTCTGGGGGAAAGATGGCATAATACACCCAGCATGTGAATCACAATCCTGAACCAACTGTGTGTTCAATTTCAGCAATCCTACTGCCATCAATATAGTTCATCAATCAATCAGATCCAGACCAAACTATTAGATGATGTACAGCTCCTAACTTGCACAACACAAAAGGGAACATTTGCACCTTGGGCTTTAGCAGTAGAGGGATTTAATATACATCTGTTTTGAAGAGTAGGTTTTGTTATCCTTGCTTCCTTCATTTCTTTTGAGCTGTCAATGACATTTATTCTTACTTGTTGCTCACGATCCTCAGGATAACAACGGTAATCTTTTAAACAACTAGTTCACTGCCAATGGCTTTTATGCAATTTCAGACAGATAACCTATCAGACTACTCATCCTTGCAGGTCCGTCCCAAAAAAGAGTCCAGGACCATAAAAGAAGAGAGTGTGCCTATCAACAGAAAGGCTTTTTTGCCCCAGGGTTATTTCTATGTCCATCTCTCATTGCTTCCACGTTCAGCTACAGCACCTGTAGCACACAGAGATTCACTAGTCACTACACAACTTGTCTGTCCCCTGCTACTTCAAGGCAAAAAGGTAAAGCGGAATGGTAGTTACCAATATGTATATTGCATATACCCATCTTCAAGGAATAGATTTGTTTTTTAACAGTAAACAAAAAACTGACACCATGACCCTAGATCACTCTGCAGTGAGCACAAATATCATACTTGGAAATGCGCAAACTACATCCCTAACATTCACTTCAACAAGCCTCACTCTTGCAGTGCTCTTCTACACCCTCAAGCTATGTTCACCATTACCTCCAGCTCTGTGTCCCAGCCCTGACCTCATTGTGCTGGCACCTGATGTCCTTTCCCAGCTGCTACACATCCTCCCACACACCCTCTCTCTCATGTCTAACCTGTCTCTGGCCCACTGACCAGACGCGAGGCAGTACACACATCATGACAGGCTCAGAGCCAAATGTCCAACAACCTCCTGCTTCCCAAACACACTTTTGGCCAGCTCTGCCTGGCTGCCAGGGAAGTCCCAGCAGAAGCAGGGGCTGAGCTCTCCCTGTATCTCTCACAGACAGGTATTATGGAATTGATACCTGCTGCCAATTCCTGCAGAGCCTTCAGGAAGATCTTGCACAAATGTGGCTCCTGGACTGAAGAGCAATAGGGGACTTACACAATGAGAGACAACCTGACTCTGAAAGCCTTTTTCTCAGTAGGCACCCTCCTTGAGATTACAGGGAGACTATAAATTATCCTCAAATCAAGCACTGCAAAGCCCAGAAATTCTCAGCTAATACACTATACATTGAGGTACAATTATTTTAATGTATTGGGCAAACACCTAGTAATAAAGGTGCAACTGTAGAATCCAGACTGCCCAAAGTAGGCCTTGAAGTGATGATAGGGAATAACTCTAGGACAATGATGTAGGGGATTACTGTGATTACCTCAAAGAAAGTACAGCAGCAGTGCTTCAGTGTAATGGCTGCCTGAACATATCTATTATCACAGAAGCTGGGCCATGAAGCTCTATTTTAATACGGTCTCACTGAAAGGCATTCTTCTATCCACTTCCTCTTGTTTATTATTCTTTCAAATATCTGATAAGATACTTTTCAACTGTGGCTATTCACTTTCTGTTTGCGTAGGTCTTGGGTTCATCACAAGCTACAAGGTCAGCATTAATCTAAACAATGGTTGGTTGTGGGCAATTTTGCCAAGTGGAAAACACTCTAAAGGCTAGATTGTTATCATCAGTAGGGCAATGAGCAGGCGGGACAAACGAGCCCTATATACACACGTATGGATGAAGCAGAGCTACTCAGATGCCACATCATGGGTGTAGCACATGCAGAGAAGCCATGGCTCCTACCCAGGGATCATTAGGAAGGAAAAGTAGGGAGAGGGGAAGCAGGAGCTTCCCTTCGTGGCCAGCCAGCCTGGCACCTGTGAGGAGGATGGAAGAGCCATCCTAAAGGTGCAGGAAGCTCTGTCTTCTGCCTGCAGAGCATATTTAAGGCAATGAAATAGCTTGCAAAGCATGCCTTTCCCAGCTGTGCCTCACACTATCACCCAGCCCACAGCAAGGTTGTTTATGGGCGATGTACTGACAAAGTGCACTGAAGAAAAGTCAAAAACAAAAGCCAAAACTCAACTAAAAAAAGGCAAAATAATGAGTCTGCATGAAACATTTAAAAGTGATTTCTTTGAGGACTGCTGATGATAGCAGACACAAAAGAATAAAGGTCCATGTTTGTAATATCAAAATATTATAGTTGTATTTACAGTTTGCCATTTGTAGAGCCAAAACCTTCCAAAATACAATCCCTGAACCTGGAAAACACACAGTTTCTCTCTAGCCCTTTACATTCCCTTCTTCAAAACACACCCCTTCCTGCAATCTCACCAGCAGTGACTCACACCACCCTAATGAAAAAAAAGAAAAAATCTCAACCAACCACCACAAACAAACAAAAACCAAGCAAAACAATGAAAAACTACTACTAATCAAGCCTTGCTTATGCAAGCAATTTCACAACCTCATGTTACACAAATTCGTTTTCTGCAGGTCATCTGTACATAAGATACACTGTGTCTCTCCTTGCCTACATGCATGTTTCTCAAGCTGTGACTAAGCATGATGAAGACTGTAACGCTAATACCCATGTATTACTGTTAATGGAACAAACTGCAATTGAAATTTGTTCTCTAGGTTTTGTTTGACCTCCAGATTGGCAGATCAACCTTCCCGGAGTCAAAGCTCTTTGCAATGGGAAGGTAGATACAAGCACTGGCAACGCCGGCAGCTCAGACGACGAGTGTTAACCCTGATTCAGGAAAGCAGCAGCTCAAGAGGATAAATCTCTATGGCAATGCAATTGTTGGTCTCTCTAAGAAGAATGGTTTCTGTGATTGTTATTTTGCTATGAGATCTAGAAATCAACTAAATAATTTCTTTCCTCTGTTCAATATTCCTGGTTTGCAGGAGCTGCTACTTTAAGAGAGATCTGATCTGGAGGCCTTGAAGGGAACCATTCCCAATTCTCCCATTAAGCACCTCTGAGATATCCTGTTTCTATATTACTTTTATAAACACCTGAAGTAAAAATATTTACATTATGAGTTAACTATTCACTCGGATTGTGCAGTAACCTTAGGCTGACAATCCATATTGTGTTTTTTTTAAACCCCATTTTGTTTGGCGATTGTTCAACACACAATGGTCTGATGGCCCAGCTGCAGCCAAGGAGCACGCCACAAAGCTGAGGGAAAGTACAGGCATACCAAACCAATTCTCTGGTCATGGTCGTGCCACCAACCAGCTCGCAAGGCCAGTTATCTATTCCCTCTGAGGCAGACTAGTGGCCCACAGCTCCTGCTGGGGGTGGCAGGGCTGAAGTCATCGTGACTTCAGCCACTGTGAGGGCTGGCAGTATAGCAGCTGCTGATTTAAAGCTTTACAACCACGGAGGATTTTTATACGTGGAGGTGAGCCTTCAAAGCACCCAAGGATGAGGACGTGCCACTCGCAACATCGAAGCTGTTGTATTCGGGGAGCTTACATTGAAATTGTGAACTTTGAAGGCGAAAAGGTGAGGGGCTAATTCAGTCTGTACTACAAGTAGTTTGCTACTCTTCACTTCTGCAGCTATGCACGTATTCACATACTTCTAGCATAAACACTAAAGCAAATTTCTTACAAGTGTATTTAATCCTGTTCATCAAGTACAAGGTCAATGAGGGAAGCAAGATTAGATATTTCAAAAGACATGTGATGGTTTCCTTCTGTTGCCATAACAAAGAAAGGTACTTCAAATCAACACTGCTAAGCTGAATTCAGATTTAAGCAGCCCTCCCTACAGAAGAATCATCCCCTTCAATGCCTCTCTCTTGTTAAAAGATGGGCTGACGCAGTCAGGGTTACATCACAATCATCCATGGCCTTCCCTTAGCAACTAGCTTGACTTTATTGATTCAATAGTTGATTATTATGGCAACAAGCTCAATTCTTACTGTTTATAAACATTTTAAAAGGTCATCAAGAAAACAGAAGTAAAAGATGTTTTTTCTAACAATTTTTGTGGCATGCAGAACCCATGAGGCTATCGGGAGAAAAACAACAAAAAACACAACAGGAAGGAAGACAAAACCCCCAAATTCTGAACTAACAAAGGGAGGACATGCCCATGACTGTGGCAGCGATACCTGTATTCCTTTCTCAGCTCTGCCATAAGATTTCTCAGTGGCCTTGGAAGAGAACTGTGTCTCCCACTATCATTGGTGCTTTGGGAAGTCTCTTCCTCTCCAGCTCTGTGGACCTTGCCTTACAATTTTTATTTCAGAGGCTGTTTTGTTAGTGGTGGGTTTTTTTGTTTGTTGGTTTGGGTTTTGTTTGTTTGTTGTTTTGGTTTGGTTTTGCTTTGTTTGTGTTTTTGTTTGTTTGTTTGTTTTGTGGGTTTGGTTTTTTTTTTTTTTCTAATCCCAGGAAGAGGCCATGGATAACTTCTTAAAAAGGAAAAAAGAAACAAAAGTGAGTTTAATGTTTTTTAAAAGTACAGGATTTGCAGGCAGATGGTTGCAGGATTTCATAATCACCTGGCAGAGAAACCTCTCTCCCAGCTGTGCGGCTGTGAAGATCCCAGTCTGAAGTGCATGGCCAGTCTGAAGTACCCCAAAAAGCAGTGACCTCGCTTTCTTCAAGTCTGTTCCATAGCTCTGACCTGAGGCCCCACACAAATTATATCAGAGAAACACAAGATCACACATAATATTCCTGCCTCAACCACTTAGTGCTGATATTCCTTTGACAGCACTGCTGACATATACACTGATTCCACCTGCACACAGAGTCCTCCTTAACTCCACAAGAAACACAACGGCAAGTTTGTAAAGTAAGCAAAAAACAGACTATATGGTGGCCAATTTCATGTTCAGAGGTTTGTCTGGGAAGAGTTCCAACTCATGTGATGCGCGAGACCCCACCTTATCGTTAAAAGGAAATATCACTTAGCAATATTTTAAATTTCAAGACAAGGAACAGCTAACTAAGTACCAACATTTTAAAGTAAAAGAAAAGCATTTCCTCTGCTTCACCAGAGTTACTTATAGGTAGCTTGTATCACTTGTGCTTTCATATAGAGTTCTCAGAAAATGAATTGATATTATTTTAGTAATGAAAATAATGGCTAGTTCTACACCATCATTTGAATTAGATCTGTGTGAGCAAACTACTGCATTTCCTGAACAGCATGAATATTATCCTTATGAATGAATCAACTATTTCCAAATATGGATTGGAAAATATTCAGCTACCAGATATTTGGAAGAGCAAGCACCAAAACAGGCTCAGAAGTCTGATACAGATGTCTAGGACTCAAGAAAGCATTCCATCCAATCAGTCACTGGATTTAGAGTCAGTCATCTCTCTGAGTCATCCATTTCATTGCTACTCTTCACTTGTTTTGGGTGCGGACTGAAAGCAGTTGCTCTTAGTTCCTGAAAACTGATGTTGTGAAATTCCCACACCCCAAAGCAAAAGAAATAGAGAAAAAAAAAAAAAGAATGCAGTTTCCTTCTGCAATGAGCCCGCTCCCTTTAGCAGCAGCTCTGTTTCTGCCTCCCTTATTGCTGCTGATGTACAACACAGCAAGTGCCTGCTGCCAACCAGTATTGCCCATCTTCTAAGCTTTCCAAGTTCCTACTTCTCTGTTCTACTCAGCAAGAATTATTTATTGCAGGGTTTTGTACTGGTGCCTGTGACCGTAGACTTTGAGGCCTTGCATCTGTTAAACATGTTGTCTCATTAAGGTTCCCACAACAAACAAAAGCCTCAAAACTCTCCTTTCTTCCTGCTCTTTTCATAATGATGCCCTTCATTCTCCGCCCATCATAGCACATACTTTATCTGTCTTATTTCCATTATAAGTCCAAAATCTCAACATTCCAAAACACCATCCAAATAAAAGACTCTCCAGATATGAATGCCATCTCAAATCAATTACCAGGGTATTCATCTTTCACAATAATATCTCTATTATATTATCTTTCTATTGAATTCAAAGATTACACTGCTGACATGCTTTCAGGGTTTGGGGGGGGGGGACAAAAAAAACAACCACTCTCATAGCTAGTCAAGAGAATCATGTTTTTCAAGTTCCTTAAAACTTAAGTCCTGAGCAAGAAGAACAAGGAGCATCTTTTTTGTTAAATGTGTACACTGTACACAACACAGAAGCACCTGACACACCTGCAAGGTGCTGCCAGTATGCAGTCATCATTAGAGAAAATCAAATTCAGCATGAAGAGGATGACATTTTCGTTGGAGAAAATAAGAACTGCACCTGCATTTAGCCCTCTCTGAATCACATTACTCTGAAACAAATGGAGACCACAGAGAACACTTGCCTCTTAAGAAAAGCAGCAGGTCCAACAAAGCATCAGCAACCAAGCATTAGTTATCATAATTAGCAATTTTAAGATTCAGAGTTTTTTTAATTAAGGGATGGACAGTTTGGGTTATAGCGAACTAACTAGGAGATTCAATAAAAGAGTTTAACAACTGTTCGTGCCAGGAATCCCCATTTAAGTATCTTGTAACACTTCGATTATGCTTGAAAATTTGATATACACAATAAATGTTGAAAGCAGTCAAGTGCAAGCATGAAAACACGTTTGTATTGTATTTAAAATTACTAACATGCTGAACATGAGCAAGATTATGCAATAACTCATCAATACGGTAACACTGCACTGACAACTAAACTCAACTTACCCTTTTCTAAATATCTTCAAAAATGTTTAACACATTCCAGACCATACAGTCATGCACGTCAACTAGGACTTGGTACACAAAAAATGTAAAGAAATCTTTGCAGCCTCCAAAACCCACAGCATGCTCGTGATTCATAATCCCTTATCAAACCTCCTTTCGTTTCTTGCCTCATCCTACTGTTTGCATCTTAAGTTAAAGCCCTTCACAGCCACAATTCTCCCTTCATTTGTTTTGCACTCCTACTTCTAATAAAGCTCTGGCATTGGGTCAACATCAACACCACACACAAAAAAGAAAAAAATAAAAAAGAAAGTACTGATTATAGGCATATTTATCAGACCTCTGAGCCCAACGTCTATTAACCACAGTCTTCTATGACACTGCCAATATCTCTCTGTAGGCAGCCAAAATGATATCACAGAGATGCGGCAGAGACCACATCGTGAATCACTTTGCTCGTTCACACAGTTGATGTGTTCATGAACACAGAAGTCAACTGAAAACTCCAACCCTGAACCAGCCGACACACCTCTCATAAAGCTAGTCGGTGTTAGAAAGGCCTCATCATTAGCACCCTGTAGTTATCATTGATTTATTCTCATTTTCAGTCTGTGCTCTGGATGAAAAAAAGCAAGTCTTGAGGAAAGGATTATGGAGAGTTTTCTGGACAGGACTTTCCATTTCCCTCCCTAGCAGAGGGGCACACACAGCTCATACTGAGGGTGGGTGTGTTGCTCCAAAATGTGCTAACAAAAAGACACTTACTTGTTTATAGACTGTGTTTTTGTCATCGCATGGAAAAAATGCTGAAGCAGCATGAAGTATCCAAAATCTCCTTCCGAATTTCCATCTTTCAGGTGAACTCAGAAGCAACTTTAAGTTGGCCATACGGTATGTTCTTTATATTTCAAGTATTCAAACTGTGGACACGTTCTGGACTAGAAGAAAAATTACTAGTTAACACAGACTTCCTCCCTACCATAGTTTAACACACAATTTCAATATATTAAGTGTACTTTTATACTTTAAATCATGTTTCCAGTATCAACCAATAAGACTTAGCTTCTCTATGCAAATTAAATTCTTGTTCTTCTCAAATTATCTGTTATTAAAGGATTTTACTCAACATTTCCAAAAGAAATATACTTTTCTATGAGAAAGTCAGAAAGAATACTTTTCATTCGAAAAGAAAGTTGTAAAAAGTGACAGTCAATGGGCTACAATATAAATAGTTTAAAAACTGTTCATATAGTATCGTGAATGCTTTTCATATGGTATCATGGGTGCTATTGTCTACTACAACTACCATATTGTATGTTTACTAGAAACTCTTCAGAAATTAAGTCAGAACTTGATCCAATTCCCACTGAAGTAAATATAGATTATTTCTGAAGACAAGACAACTTTCTATGCACTTGAAAAGAGTTCACCATATGCCCAATGGGCAGGCTAAGCAGTAAGCTTAAATTTTAAATGTAACTAAGCTTCAATTTTAACTAGATTTGGTCTTGATATTAGGAAAACCACCAAATCTGAGGCTAGTGAAACACCACAGTAGATTGCCTGCAGGGGTCATCAGATATTTGTCACAGGGGTCACTGAAGACAAAACCTCCATCAGGATTCATTTTTCTTGGTGTTCTCCTGCCTTCAAAGAGATGGACCTGATGGCCTCTAGCAGCTCCTCCCCAATCTTCCTATGAACCTGTGACGCCAAGGAGCAGTATTACATATAGAATTAACACGGCATGTTTCATACAGTGTTCTGTCCTACAACTTCTAATGCTTCACTGCTCAGCCAGCTCTCTCCTGCGTGCCAAGTGTCCTTCCTTCTCTGTGTGTTTCCCACACCACTCCATACTGGGCTCACCAAGTGACAGCACATGCTTTGACAAGACTGGAGCCACCTGTGTGCACCACCACTGACGAGATGATTACTGCCTCTGGGAAACACAAAGTACAGGGTTATAACCTTCTTTGCAATGGAGGTATTCCTTTGACCGTCCTTTCTATACTTGGCCATCAGGTTTTTTGTGTTTGCGGTTTTCGGGTTTTTCTGTTTGTTCGTTTTCCAGGAAATTATAATCTCTATTCCTACTAGCCATGCGGCAATATATGTGGAAAATGGGTTAAAACAAATAGAAAAGTTACCTGAAGATAAGTGGAGGAACTGAAAGACGGGTATAAACAGTGTGATAACATTAGCCTTGTTAGAAATGAGACTTTGGATCAATCCTTAATGGGGTGAGTTTGTTAAAAGTTTTGAATCTTTTTCAAACTAAGTAAAAAAATGAAAGCAAGGAAATTTTATGACACTAAGTTTCCTTAGCAAAGTTTCTGTAAAACACAAAGAGCCTTAAGTCATCACATGAATCACTGACAATTTAATCAGCTTCTGGGAGTTTGTCATCCTCATCAAGAGTTGAATTTAAGACCTTCAAAAAGTTCTTTCACTTCATTTATGAACTGCTGCACCTACTGATTCAGCCACCCACACCACACTTTAGACTACCAGAGATTCAGTCAAGAATCCAGAAAGCTAATATTAATCTTAGAGGCTAGAAGAGCTCCTACCAATGTAACCCCTAAGCCTCAAGAAACAGCAGCAGCACATTTTCTTCAGATGGGGAAGCCTTAGGAAATCGTTAATGCTCTAAAATGGATCATCATCAGCTAAGAGCTTCTTTCACCCAAATGCAGCAGTCTTCATAGACACTTTTGGAAACCTTCATGGGAACAGCTGTGGGAAACCCCAGACACTGCAAGAGGCAGAACAGGTGCAAAATCTAGTGCCAGATTCATCTCATCTACCCTAGAGCTCTCCTGGAAAAGATCTTTAAACTGTTGACATGCTTAGACCAGTCATTTTTTTTTAAATAAAGTTACTTTGCATGAAAGCATGTGGCGCACGACAGAGGCATCTTCTTAAAAGTAAAGCTCTGCAGGTCACAATCTGCTCTTTTGCCAAATTAAATGAATACTGCCATCAGTGACAACAAAGCCCACTGTTCAAAGCTCTTGGGATGAGAGTTCTTCAAACCCTAAAACATGAACATGTCAGATCCCCGAAAGCGTGAGCAGGGCGCTTCATGATTCTTCTTTGGAGTGAAATAATAGCACCAACAGTGTAGATGTTCTGTTTTTAACCTTCATTATTAGTTACATAATTTTTGATAAATCTGGTGATATCTTTGCAGAGAAGCCAGTGCTGAGAATTCTTAGCATCTCTGGCCAAAGAATCTCGCTGAAGTACAAACAAGTGCAACAATAAATAGCAGGTTAGCTACTCCTTCTGGCTTCTTTGGAAGAAGTCTTGCATTTCAGCTGTAAACAAATGGTGACCCTTTAAGGTGAAGAACATCTTTCCTGATTTTGCTTGGGATAGACTTGATTTTTTTTCCTAGTAGCTAGTATAGTGCTGCACTTTGAATTTAGTATGACAATAATGCTGATAACACACTGATGTTTTAGTTGTTGCTAGCCAGTCAAGGGCTTTTCAGCTTCTCATATGGGCCTTCCAACGAGAAGGCGGGTAATGTACAAAAGGGTGGGAGGGGGCACAGCCAGGACAGCTGACTCCAACTGACCAAAGGGATTTTCCACACCATGTGACATCATACTCAGTATATTAAGCTGAAGGAGGAAAGGGGGGGACTTTCGGAGTGATGGCATTTGTCTTCCCAGATAACGGTTAAGTGTGATGGAGCCCAGTTTTCCTGGAGATGGCTGAACACCTGCCTGCCCATGGGAAGTAATGAATGAATCCTTTGTTTTGCTTTGCGTGTGTGCGCAGCTTTTATTAAACTGTCTTTATCTCAACCGAAGAGTTTTCTCACTTTTACTCTTCTGCTTCTCTCCCTCATCCCATTGCGGGGAAGTGAGTGAGCAGTTGTGTGGTGCTTAGTTTCCAGCTGGGATTAAATCATGGCAACACCACAGTTGCATGACTTTTATGGTTGTTTTGGCTACAGTCTGAAAAAACCTTGAGACTTTTTCTAAGAAAAGGTTTGTCAATCACTGAAAAGACAAGGCAAAGTGTTCAGTGCCCCATCATTTGAGTACCTGGTACAATGTCGTTCAGCTGCCTGCAGATTTGTGGGTAACATGCAATTGACATTTCTGTAAATGAGATCAACATATTTGCAATACCTCTTTTTGTTTTCTGTTCCTTGACTTTTACTGACATCCAGTGGAGACACACTCAAAGCTCTTTCAAGTGCTAATACCAAGTCTTTTCTTGTAAAGCACTTCGAAGTTACCAATGGGATGTAAAGTCTGCCTTGAATGCATCTGGTTTTCTGAAGGTTCTTCCATGTTTAGTCTGTTCACAATACACATTCCTTTACCATTTCAAACACTAGAACTGTTTGAATATTTTCAAACACCGCTTATTTCCAGTTCTGACAAAACCATTCTCATGGTTTAGTTTCTGTTGTGCTAGTGCAAATTAATATTCTCCTCTTTCTTCTTATCAACCTACAAATATAGGAAAACAGATTAGGAACAACGTCTGCTTCAAAGACTGTGTCCTCATCACTGTCAAATGAAGCCATCTCTGTGTTCTCACCATAATCTGAAAGAAGGCCAGTACATTATTTTTGTATGTGTGAACTCTGCTTACTGACTGGAGGAAGGCTGTGAATACCATAATTAAACCCTCACATAAGTACACGTAAGACACAGATCCTGACAAGGGAGCATGTGGGATCCATTAATTAGAACCATCTTAAGAATAAATGGAAATTAAACAATCTTACCTGAGATGTTTTCTTATCCTCCTTAACTAATAATAGCTCCTAGAAGCCATACTTACTACTGACAGTTTAAACCCCAGCAATAAAACAAAGGTCAGTGCAGTGGATTTGGTGAGGCTGAGCTGCTCAGCAGCACAAAGCAAACCTAAAGCCCACACTTGCACACCGCATCTACATCTCTGACTGCTACTCAACAGTATACTCAGAAAAGCAGAGGTACTCTGAGATTTACATCATTCAAAATGTCTAAAGCCCTTTCAAGAGAAAGAAAATGGAAACATCTCCTGATTTGAGAAGATGGGATTGCTACAAACTGAAATACCCATATCTCAAGGTGGAATGTGTTCTTTCTTTTTTGAGTACTCGCATACAAATCCCACTTAGATTACAAGGGAGCTCTGGATAATGAAGGGAGCAGCTAACACAGCCTTGTCTGAAAAGTCTGTGCTAGACCATCAAATAAGAAAAAGCATGACAAAACTCATTACCTGTGGTGAGTCATTCTTTACCATGGAAAGGTGTTCTTTGCCTATGAAATTGTTAATTAGGAGCAGCAGTGGGAGACTTAACTTTCTTTTGAAACACATTTTTTCCTCCAAATACATAAAATGTCTTTGTATATTGGAAAGGGAGGTTCAGCCCTCAATTTCTCAGGTAAGAGGATTTGACCCAGATACTTAGGTTTCAAAGCATTCATGTAGCTTACAGTGCTATATGAACCACTCAAAATCTCGATCAAATGGCTAAGAACAGTGGACAAGGCAGCTCCCACAATGACGCCTACAGAACAGGAGAGACATGAGCTCACACCATGTGAGGTACAGGTCTGATAAATGAACAGCACTTGGAAAACTGTGTCTTCACGGTGAAGTTATTGTAAGACAAACTGACACAGTGAGTCCCTCAATCTTTCTCTTTTTCTCTTAAAAATAATAATTAGAATAACAATAGCAGTATCAAAGGTGGGTCTTAGTGGGTTCAACACTATTGCTAATCTCTTCAAATTCCGGCAAAATCCATTTATGACCATGTGTCCAAACTGTGTGGTTCAGTTGCCTCTGAAGAAAAAATAATTCTACTAGATCCTCCTCATCTCAGTTCCAGTGAGGCAAAATATAATCATTCTTGTGTGCCTCTGTGAACACAAGAGCAGGAACACATTCTCTGAAATACGTAATCACTCCCAAGACAGTGTCCTGGCACGTCTCAGATAATCCATATGACCTTCTGGCCTGTACCTCAAACAGGAACGCCTTCTTCATTTGTTTTCTTTGGCATGGATCTCCCTCTTACTTCACCTCCAGTTTAAGCTTCCTGCTTTCAGAAACTATTTCCTTAAAAGACAGAAAGTGCTATCTAGCAAAGCTGGATGAAAAATTTCTCCATGGGCTGAAAATAATACTTTTCTGTAAACAAGGTATCTCCACCCATCTTGTTCTTCATCAGACAGAACTCCTTTCAAAAACAGCTTGATTGGCTGTCAAGTATCATAGGTATGCTGATCTGTAGAGGCGCCATCTCATACATATTCATGTCAAAACTATGGCAGGATGTGGCCCTGACAAGGATTGGTCATCTCATTAGTAGTCACTAATCAGTCAGATCATTAGTATTCTGTGTGCACAGTCCCATTAGCCTCCCTGTGGTGCTGCAGCGTGCATTCCTCAAGGAAAGGACTAATAGGAAGCAGGTCGCTAGGATGAAATCCTGATGCAGCTCCAAGAATATACGAGTTCAGCTTTCCATGGAACCAAGGAATGAAAAGCAAACAGGAGACAGTTCCTTGCTGCGCTGGGAGGGATCCATACCACCTTTCCATATACATTTCACACAGGTGTGTAATTAGGAGGTTCAGAATCTGCATCCAGTTTCTCCACTACAGACCCATTCACCATCCCCGGAGGTGTCTAAAAGGCGCATAGATGAGGTCCTTAGGGACATGGTTTAGTGCTAGGGTTAGGTTATGGTTGGACTCGATGATCTTGAGGGTCTCTTCCAACCAAAATGATTCTACAATTCTATGTCTGTCTCTCCAGCAGGAAACAAGGTGGCTATCACCCACTTTTGCTTTGGGCTGGCACATACTGTTATTGTTACCTGCTTGTTTATGGTGCAGCTTAACTCTTATGCTTTTGCCTGAAGCTTGCAGATTAAAACAGAAATCCTGTTGAACGACACCAGATTTAAGTGAGTACCTGCACCACTGACTATATAACCTGTGATGCACTAACTGCATCAAAATCCTGAATAACTTTTGGGAGGAGAAACACCATCAAAAAGCAATAAAATTCATCCAGTTAAAATTCACGGAAGCAAACAGAAGCCACAGCATTCAGGTTCCAGTTTCAGGACTCCAATTTCCCACATTGTATGCAACTGACTCGAAAAGTCAACTCCACCCTTATTATGCACTCCCAAACTCTAACACGGCCTTACAGGCAGGGTAGACAAGTTTTCTTTACAATAGAAAACTAAATGCTTCTAAAATACAAGCCAGCAGACTATTAGAGACAGAGAGAATTACATTGCTCTGATGTGTTTGTTTGGATACTAATCATGCAATACTGAAAACAGACAATGTTTGATCATTATTTGCTTTCAGCTGCCAATGACTAGGGGAGAAGGTGAAATTAAAAAAAAAAAAAAAAAGAACAAAAACCAAACCAACAAACAAACCAAAACAAACTGCACAAATAAAACCCCCAAACAAAACTATGAAACAGGCAAGCCCACATGACTGTCTTTCAGAAAGGATAAAATCAAATATTTATTAAAATATTCATTTTATACACAAACTGCCTTGATGTGTACCATACTTCTCAGTGTTTCAACTCATCTGAAATGCCAGCTGTAAGCAGCACATTAAATACATTGACAAGCTGTCTCATTTCATTTTATATGCAGCTCTTTGTCTTTTGTAAGTAGTTTTTTAAGATTTTCTGCAGTTTTCTCAGTGAGTTATCCTAGACATGACTACCCTTGCTGGAGAAGTTTTAACATGGCACAGCCTACATCCATGATTCTGTTACAAATGATGGATTAATAACACCTATCTCTACATGCAGGCCACCACCACCACAGAGTTCAGAGCAAATTGCTAGTAAGTGTCTCAGTGTACACTCTTTGAAATACAAACTGACATTTGGATTACATTCTGTGCAATTCATAGCACAAAAGAACTCCACCTTGTACTGGAGTATAACGTGAATGCAGTATTTCAATAAAAATTATTCCGCATATTTCACATTTGGGGTCCCCGTTTATGATCCACATCTTAGAACAAAATCTGCCTCTCTACCTGAAAACTTCAGCTTGCCACCCTGTCTGAGCATCACGTTCTTAAACGTTATGTATGCCAAACTACTGCAAATTCTTCAGTAAATCATTTGGGTGACTTAGACAACAACATGCAAGTTAGACACTGACAGAAGGAATTCTGAACTCCCTGTTCCTGTCTGAGAAAATTCTGATGCTTAAATAAAAGCCACAGGCTGTTCAGGGATTTGACAACACTTTATGCTTGCACGCTGGAATGGGTACGCTAGGTGCAACACTACACCTTCATGCAAATTATGAATATCAAGATTTAAGACCAGATCCTTTCTCTTGAGACTAGATCCTTTCTCTTGTAGAGAAATCTTATTTCCCACACATCCTTCATAACCAGTATTTAAAGCACATATCAACACTTAATCCTTAATTCCTAGTACATGCAAAGTGTAGCGGGATGCACAATGGAGTTAGAAGGAACTCACTGTTGTTCCCCACCCCTGGCAGCTTAGCTGCAGGAGAAACTAAACCAGCCAGGGACTACTAAAACATCTGCTCCTGGGATGGCATCTATACTTAAGGGCAGGCAGAAGCTGCACTTTACCATATACCTGTTGTGGCTGCTCCTAATAGCAAGGCCAGAAGCTAGAGAGGAAGCAAGTTGTTAAGGACACAGCCATGCTACTAGAGGCTTATACTACAAAGGCTCCCATGGGCACCTTCTCTCACTGAACAGCATTCTTCTGATCTCTCTCACTTGATACTGCCTCAGGCTGGGTTCAAGAGTACCCTGGCTTGGGAGGCACGCCCAGGATAACTTCTTATACAGCCAGCATAGGCCTCATGAGGACAACTACTGCAATGCTACTGAAAAATGTGGGCACAAGCAGCTGCCCCTCAAAGCTCTGCTTCATGACTATCTGTAGCTCTGCCAGCCACTTGCAGTGTCACGGCTCAGATATCATAGAATAGTTTGGGTTGGAAGGGACCTTTAAAGATCATCTAGTCCAAGCCCACTGCAGTGAGCAGGGGCATCTTCAACTAGATCAGGTTGCTCAGAGAACCCATTATAATTGAGAACCACTAAAAACTTCTGATCCACATATAAATAGCACAAATGATGTTAAGCAATATATCTCATGATCAGCTTTTCTTAAAAGAAACTAATTATACCCACAAGAATATAAATCCAGTAATACCTTAACACAATAGCGAGTGTCACAGATGATTTATCCAGTGTCTGTTTGACTTGGGATGTACATTATGAACCACATGTGCCATTAGGCATTAGCAAGGAAACACAATTTTACCCTGTCTTACAATTAAAATATAGACAAATGCAGATTTCCCAGGAGGTTTAAGCAGATTTGTGCTGCCACTAGCAGGAGCATGTGTGGAGTCCATGGAGTCCATACCTCACGTTGTCTGGTGTAGTTGCAGCTGTGCCTCCTTTCGAAATAGATCAGAGATGGCTCTGTCTGTGACAGATTACAATCCTCAGCTTGAAAATAAATTATTAGGCTACAGAAGAACTTTTTAAAACAAAACTGAATTATTGTAATTAAAAAGTCAAAAGTCCCTCACACTTTAATTTTAAAGAATATTCTGATGCAGGATGTGTGGAAGCAAACCAACTGATACAGGAATTGCCTTCCTGACACCTAAAATATTTAGAAAATACAGGACTGCAATCAATAACAAAGAGTGTGATGCAAATATAAAATGTAAAGACTCGCTATGCATCAGGAAAGCAAACAAAGTATAAATTTTCAGATGAGTCAATACAGACATAAACTGCAAGAAATTATACATGCAGTACAGGCCAGCTAAGGGAATGCCTTAAAGGTTTTCTAACATACGTAAGCAAGACCATTAAGACACATTTGGGTTAGATTCACATTACACCAAGCATATGTAAGAAACTTCACAGTAAAACCAGAAAAATTGTTTCCCCTTAACCATCTTTCTAGAAATAAAAGGCAAATGCTGCTTTTAATTATCACAGATTAAAGAAAAGCCTATTAAAGTATTTTTTCCATAATAAAACCATTCAAAGCTAGGTCACAGCTGGTGTTTGCACAAATATACAGCAGGTAGGAAACAGTATTAAATGCTGGCCCTTCTCCTAACCTACTGTAAGAAACATGCGATTTTAGTTCTGTTTTAAAGAACAGCAACAATTGCTGTATCCCAAAGCATGCACAGGGATAAATGCACCCCACCAAGCATTTTGCATGTATTCAAGAGCAAGAGATGTTTTACTAGAATCACAGAGATTTTCCCTAATGCTCTGAGTTGAAGCGGGACAGCTCGGGCAGCAGAGAACCAGCCCTGAGCCTGAAAGCCAAAACCAGATGCAAGTTGAAAATAGGGCGCAAACTCCCAACAGAGAAGACGATTAGTCCCTGGCACTTGCTACCAAGAGAAGCGGCAGACTCTCCACCCCTTTTGAACCTTGAATCATGTCCGAGCACTTCTCTGGAATATCTGCTTAGCCAAACAAATGATTCTCAGTAGAAGACAGTTGAGATGGGTAACGTGAAAGCCCTGTATTACAAAATAAATCCCACAAGGTGATCTAATATCCCTTCTGGCCTTAAATCCCGGATGATACTGCAAATCACAGACAAATATGTGCACAGGGTGAGGACCTTGGGCTGCAAGTTACTCATGAAAAAAGAAATGCTTTGATATTTACTTGTAAAATACTACATGCTTAGACATATAACATGTAAAAAATATCAATTTCAGCAGCCATTATGGAAAAACATAGCTAATCTATTAAAGTTTTCTCTAAGCTGACTTTTAAGAAGCATACTGGAAAGAAGTATGTCTTCAGCCAACTCTAGGGACCTTTACTTTTAAATGAAATTGTAGAATTGGGAAAACTAATGATCTGTATTTACAGATAACACTATTAAAAAGTTCAATTTATTAGAAAAATTTAAATGACTTCACATATTAAAAGCTACACAGATATTTCTATACCACTGCTTTTGTAGTGACTTTATACAATTATAAGCCTGATACGCAAAACCTGACCTATCTAAATTCTAAAGGCTTGGCAAATCTATCTTCCACAATTTGCCTTGCAAACAGGTGCATCACATTGTCATTTTCAGCACATAAGAGCTACCTTGTCTGTCTACCAAAAGGCTCCTCTCTTAAGATCTTTAGATGCTATCTTAGAATAGCAATCTTTGATTTCTTCTTGTAGTTTAGGTCAACAGTCACTTCCAGTAATTTTACTTGGCTAGCTGGGCATTTTTACGATGTTACAATTAAGAACTTAGCATGGGGGAAAAAATCCTGTGCTTATCATATTAAAAAAATGATGAGTAAAGCTGTGTAAGGTTTCAGTTTTTTGGGTTTTTTGTTTGCTTGTTGTTTTTTTTTTTAAATCATTCAACAACTGAACTAAGAAAACGCTCTTGTGCTTGGATTAAAACGACTTTGAATTTATTTTTTGTAAGAGAGAAAGGTGAGGGCAGATAAGGAAGTTTTCAGTAAAATAAACTCTCCTTTGCATTTCCAGTCTTTCCTCCTTGTATTGAAACAAAAAATATGCTGCTCACACACACAATGTAATTTGTTTTGAACAATTACTGAAGTGAAGAAGGACAAGCATGAGCTAGACTCACAACTTGTGAGAAGTCATTACCCGTCTCTTTCAACCAATATTGAACTGGTCAGAGACTGGTCAGAGCACTCACACACACACACATTACACTTCAATCTCAGTACCCAGCTTAAATTCTCTTTAGTTCCTAGGGTGATTTGAATACATTTACTTTCTCTTTTAGAAAAATGTCCAAGCTTCCAGTCATGAAATATCCATTAAGATCTCTACAACGTCTCTTGCTAGAGCTGTTCTACAAAGTTATTAATAAATATACCTGAGAAAATGACCATATGACAGCACTCATACCTAGGGTCTGGGATCTATGCATTTCAGACCTCCTCTGTTAAATCAGGACAGCTTTTGCAGGGAAGAGTGCACACTCCCTCCCTCAGAACATCCTCCAGTAATTTGCTTACAGTACTCATGGCAAAAAGAAAATATGAACTTTCAAACCTTTGCTGAAAAGAATTTAACTCTCCCTTAAGACTTAGAGATGGAAAGAAAATTCTTTATTTGTCCTGATCATTTTACCTGATCTCCTTCCCCTCCTCCCTTCCAGTGAAAACTGAGTTCAGCATTTGACCCCAATTTTCAAGTTGTCTCAGGACAAGAACTTGGAAGACAGTAGGTCCATTTCACTGAAGTGAATCTTTGAAGGCAAAGAAAGAAGCCAATGTATGGAGTGCAGAAGGAAAGCAGAATGAAAAATTCTGTTCCCCATTTCAAGAAATAGGTGGTTTTTATCTGCTTTAACATGGAATTTCTGACAAGTTTTACATTTTTAAATGTAGACATAACTGGAACCTGCAAGGTTCTGATTTTCCTCTTGCTGTCACTCACCTTCCTCATTTTTTCTTCCAGATGCAGCTTGGACATCCTAATGCAACCTCCCTGTTTCAATAACACTTAAACTCACCCTTAATTTGGGGCATGGGTTTTCAAATCCATTTGTCTAAATGGAAGGATTAAATTCTTTGAACTCTGGCTTAGTGGTACTGAAGAAGTTGAAGTAAAGCTTCCCAACAAGTCTTTTACATAAGTAGTCAGCTTTACAGTTTCAGTCTACAGGATGAAGAATGGATAGAGAAAAAACACTATATTTGTGGAGAAAAAAAAAACACAACAATCTTGAAGCTGAAGTTTATACTCTTATACTAGACTTTTGGCAAAGTCAAGGTTCAGGAAGAAGATAAAACAGACCTCATGAAACATATATAAACTGTACTGGAACATGACAGGAAAGTCAGTCGTCTCTATTAATATTTTTCTTTTGCACATATAAATCAAACTACATCTTTGGAGACACTACAAAGTAATTGCATACACCGACAATCTGCACATGCTTTGGAAACCAAAGGAAGTTTTGCTACCAATATCCGTGGTCAGATGCAACTATGCTTGGAAAGCATAATAATTTATGTAACTCACATTTCAAGGAGAACTTTTAACTGAAATTCTCTTTTCTTTCATGGTCAAAAACATTGTAGAGAAGAAAAGCAGGGGAATAAAAAGCCTTCTTGAATTTATCAAAACAAATTCTGGAGAATGGAATATCTCCCTACATTGTATACCTCAAAATGTGGACCAGTTAGGTAAACATCTGTCTTTGAAGAGGTTGAAGAATTTAAAACAGAGTAGTAAAGATCCACAACAGTTGTGCAGCATACTACAAATATTTCTTTTAAATAGTTCAGTATTTTGTAACAGAATATCCACAAAATGGTATGTTCTTTTGTTTAAAGACATGTTTCTAAATTGTTTCACAAAGTTTAAATAATTTAATAGTGCAACATTGCATACTGAAATATTATAAATGTTGCTAAATTTGCAATAGTAGAAGAAAGATGCAAAAATACCTCTTTGCTTTCTCCAAAACCCAAAAGGAATGGAAAACTTTAAAGACTCATTTACAAGTTTTCAAAAAGGTTTACTGCCATGACAAGTCCTGAATGTTTTTATCTTGTGGATTCAGGTTCCTATTACCTAACTATAAAATATACTATTTAGAACCAGTTCTTTATTTTACATAAATACGTATAGCATCCTTGATCTTGATCAAAATAGTCTAATTTACAACAGAGGATGTAACTTTCACTCCCAGAGAGTAACAAGAAAATTAAAAGCAAAACAGATTAAGAGATAAAGATCTAAAAGCACTACATCTGTTTGTTTGGTTGTTTGTTTTTTTCCCTTGCTGGGTACAATAACCTGTTTGTCTGCCTTTAATTTCTCATTAGAAATAAGTTTTAAATAAACCTGCTCTCATATCCTTCTCTCAACCTCCTGGAAGTCAGTGCTGCAGTTTTATAATAGCTGATATAACAACTTTATCTTCTAACCCCAGCTCTCAGAGTCAGGTGATTTTACAAGGGTATGAAGCGTCGTTTAAGAAAATTTAATTTCTAGTTCTACAAGTTGTACAGAAAAAAAGAAGCAAAGTCTGGTCCATTTATGTCCTAACGACTGAAAACTCAAAATTAAGTTATCACACACTGTGTTACTCTCAGATTATTTTGAAGATCCCTCTCCTTAGTTACAAGCTCCTGGACAATGGCCAACAGGCACAAGGCCTTCAGCTTGCTTCCCAAATGGATTCCCCAAACAACAGGGGATTATTTGCAACACACAAATAAAATTTCTGTACAGGAGAGAAATACTTATCACTAGACAGACAGCACAGAAGTAAATCCTACCATTTTTCAAGCTGTTTATAAAAAGGTGCAGGAAAACATAAGGAAATAAAGGTCCTTGTAGCAAGTCAAACAGTGGTCTCCTCATAGAAGTAATCCTCCTGAGAAATTCCTGTATCTGAATGCTTTGAAAATTAAGTGCATTCATCTTGCCTACTTACTCAAACTCCTGAAAGAATTACTTCAGGCCCTGGCTTCCCACCCACAGAGCAGATGTTTCTACCCTTTGTTAGGGATTTGAAGTCCAACACGATTTGTATTTGACTCAAATGTGGTCATTGAATATTTTAAAAATTACTTCATTGAACAATAACTGCATTAGGCAAAAAGAAAGTGACAGTAAAACATGTTTCAAGTCCCTAAATGTTAAATAAAGCTGGTTTGGGCTGCGGTCTTCAGAGTGCATTACAGAGGTGTTTACGTATTGTTGAAAAATTACCACAGAAATTGAGTCATAAACCACATTTACACAATGGTAATCAGTATCAAAGAGAGGCCTTTATAGAAATTCCAGGTGGTCCCATGCAAATTGAGAAGTGAGCAAGAACAGTTATATCCAAATATCATTTACGTGTGCTCTTGGCTCTGAGGCTGATGTTACAAGTGAGAATGGCACTCGCTGACAGCCACAGATTACACGTTAACACGCGACTTGCTGGCTCTCAGAGTCCTGAATTGTCACAGCAAAAGAATCACATTACATCAAAAAAAGCTGACTTGCAAAAGGCAGCCCACTGGAAGTAGTAATTCCTTCATTGTAATAGAGCTATATATATTTATTATCACAGAGGGTCTTAACAGCTGTGGTGAAAGTTAAAATTATGCAACAAAAGGGAAAGCTTTGCAGAGCACAGCTAAGTTGATTATTGTAATTCATATCTGGAACTGGAAACACACATCCTGAAAAATCCTCCATCTGGCATAAGAGGTGACAGCCTGCTCAGCAATACAGATAACACTGAACACATCATCTTTATGCTTTCATTGAATACGTAATCCCAACAAAGTCAGAGTGGTGACATTCAAAGACCTTAAAGGAATCTGGCCAAAGAAATCACAATTTGATTCAGACCGATGTCTGTCAGCTATGTATTACTGGAAATACATAATTCTTGACCAATAATGAAAAGACTAAAGATCCACCAGAAAAAGGCCTGAACACAATTCAACCTCAGTGCGCAAATTAATGAACAACAATTCTTACTACTTCCCAAATACATGGGAGTCAGATTTCTTTCTGTAAGGTTTTCATTTCCTCACCTATTATTATATCAAAGTAATCACACATTAATATTTACATGCACAAGAGTGAATTAGTGGCAATACCTGAATATGTTCCCCATAGGCAAACGTTAAGTAACACTATGAAGAGTCCATTGGTTTTTCAACAGTATAAACCCAACAAAATTTCACAATTACTACCACACTCCATGGGAAATATTACATGAAGTCTAATATAGATAGTTTTGCGGTCACCATCAGTCAGGCTGATGACCATATTTATAGTCTTAATTTTTGCCCTTAGGAGATAGATGCCTGTACCTGCTTAAAATAGGTAACGCAGATAACCTACATGATTTCACAGACAAGCGAGAAGTTCAAATGCAATCCAGGTCTGAACCGAAAACCAGTATTGTGTACAGAAATGAAAAGAACATAAAACACCACATCTGAGATGGAAAGAAACCTAAATGTGTGTGCTGCAATTTTCTAAGTAGGGACTGGGGAATCTCCATCCCAGAACACTAAAACACCCGACATAAGAAATTACAAATCCAGGAGAATATATTTTTAATACAATAAATTCTTTCTATATGCATTCCCTCTATAGAAAGAGATGATATCCCATCACTGGGAAACAACAAGCATAGCATCTGCATTTAAAAAACAAAAAGATGTGAGATTACTGCAGATTAAACTTAAGGTCTAAGATTATATTAGCTTGTTCACAGTAGTATAAAAATCTTTAAAACCAACATAAAATACAATTAAACACACAGACAAAAATGGAACTTGATAACATTACCATTTATCAAAGGCAGGTAGTACCAGAATAGCCCATTCTTTCAGAGAATAGCTAATTTTCTGGAGAAATAAAACAGAGTAGATCTTATCTATTCAGATTTTAATAAAGCATTTGGTGACATGCCATGAGGGGAAGTTGTTAAAATGGAGACTGATACAGAAATATTACATAGGGGAAAATAGCCAAAGCAGATACAATGAAAACCTTACTCCAAGCTGCAAAAAGGTCTAACAGATTTCCTTCAGACTAAATCTTGACACTAACATTTTTTATAATAACTTCTGCACAAAAAATAGGGACAAGAGGATGAAATCTGCTGAAAAGACCATGCCCTGATTCTCACCAATAGCGATGTGATAAAAGAATAATTCAGGAAAAACTAGAGTGTTCGGAAACAGGTTGAAATGCAGTAACATGTATGTAAACTGATAAACCCTCAGAACCCAAAAGCAGCAGCTTATTGTTCAGAATCAACACAGGAGAACAGTGGGGTGCAATCCAAGGATCGATTCAGAGATGACAGTGAGCCACCATGGATCAAGCAGCCTGGAAAAGGCAAATGTGATTTAACAGTGTGTCTAATGAAACATCTTGACACACATATCTGTCATCCGCAAAGCTGTGTATACTTCTGGTTACCCACATGTGAGAAATAAATAGTCAAACAGGAGAACGATGCTACACAAAGCAGAGGAACTGGAAAACTTACCTTGCAAAAGGAGGCTAAAGAGGGTTTGGCTTGTTTAGCTCTGCAGAAGAGAAACTGAGAGGGAATATGGTTAGTCCCTGAATATATATTTTTAGGCAGCAAGTTGGAGGGGGAGGAATAGTCTTCAAGATAAAGAAAAGGACATGTGAGGCAGAGTCCAAGCTGATTCTGCTTAGTCCCTCTCAGGCAAAGAAAACCCCCTCGTCTATCCTGTTTAACATAAACTAAACCTATTTTGGAAATCACCACAAGAGAGTGGAGGAGCACTTGGCCCTGTTTCAGGCCACTGAGTTGAACTCTAGACAAAGTCTTGAGCGTATCTTCAGCTGGTTTTGACTATTGTCAACACCTTCAGAGCAGAATCTTACGCCACTGTGGATCAGCCTCGACGTTTCTGCAGAAACTGCCAAATGAAGGAAGCAGCCTCAGTGGAGACTGCTGGACAAGTGGATGTTGTGAGGTTAGAAATAACGCACCTAGATAATTTAAATTTGCCTCAGAAGAACAGAGTATTCAAAGATCACACAAGGAGCACTTCTTCAAGTCCTGCAGAAGCTCTGCTTTCACAGCAGTCTGAGCTGCAGACAACAGAAAGCAGAAGAGAGGGGTTTTTTAATGTTTTAAACAGCAGAAATGAAATGAGAGTTACGGACTGTTTGAGGATCAAAATTCGCCACCCAATACAGTTCTTGGAGGACATTAAGCTAGAAATATGAATAAAATAAACTGTGTTTTCTGAGAATTAAGAGTGAAATAAAGTGGCAAAGCTTATTAGTGATATAATGGTAAATTGTTAAAATTTGGCTAAACTTTAAAGACGTGATGAAGGTGGCTCAGGGGGAGTGTGAACTATTATGTAAAATTAGGCACAGAATTTCAAAACCAATAAGTCTGAGTGACAAATTGGTTAACTTAATTGCAAGTAAAAATGAAGCCCTAAAAATTACCAGGAGCATAAAACTACAGCATTGTTACTTGTAAAAAGAAAAATCAAAGGAATGTAACTATGGTAGTTGAAGTGCATAAATGAATAATGAAGCACAAATAGCTAGGAGTACTAACAACAAGGGTTTTTTTTAAATATATTGGAGGTTTGAAAAATGCTAGAGAACAAGTAGTTCCATAAATAAGGTGACAGAGTAAGGAAATATTTGCTACTAGAAAAAAAGAATGAACAGAATAATTAATTCCTATTTTGTGTTTAAATTTCATGATAGAATATTATTAAATATAAGACTTCAGAGAGCATACTGTGGTCATGAGAAATTCTGAAGGCTGAGATTAACCTAATACTTGTGTTTAATGTTAATGAGCACCAGAGATTTCGCTTGAAATAAAGTGTTGAATCTTGAGCTTGCTGTGCATTTTTAATTATTTGAAAAAGGTGAAACTTCTTTTAGGAGGAAAATCTCCATCATGGCTTGCAACAGAAACATGAATCCAGCCAGGAGCTCCTGTTAGAGCCACAGTCACTTGCTCGCACTATGAACATTCATTCAGAAAGGATCATATTAGAACCAGTAGTAAATCACTATTCATTGACCACATTAAGCTCAGTGAAGCTTGTGAGAGTCTTTAGTAAGATTTCTAGACATTCCTTTTGACTAAGAATGTTTCTTTGCATCATTCCCAATCAGTAACAGGGAAAAAAAAAAATTACGACGACTGTATCTTCCCCTAAACTACGATTATTTCAGTTTTCCGTGGCAGAGCTAAGGGCAAAAACACAGAAACAGAACAAAAAGCGCACCACCAAAAATTAATGATAATAATAAACCACTCATAAACAAAGCTTTCCTGCTGTCCAAAATGCAGCTTCTTCCTGCTGTTCAGCTTCTTTCAGAGCCTCCTGGGCACAGCCGGTGTCTGCCTGCTCCCACCAGCAGCTCCAGGGAGAGCTGCCCATGGGCAGCGCTGCGGCAGGGCAGCGTGCACCAGGGATGGGGTGGGATGGCATCCCGTGACGGGGAAAGGAAAGCAGCATGTGTGCTCATTCACATGGAGGTCACTGTCAAGCACACGGAAATGGTGGCAGAATTAAACTTGCAAGGGCTATTGCTTCCTAAATTTTCAGAAATAAACAACTTTTTTACCATCCATGGGCTTGGTGGTTTGAGGGTTTTGTTTTTCTTCCCTCAGCTTGCCCATGTTTAATAGTAAGAAATGCATGGGTGGAAGGGGTACAGTGCAGCGCCAGGGAGCTATCTGGAAGACAACAGAATGAAAACGTGCCTCATCACAGGGCTGAGCTAGACAAGGGAGACACTACTAGATCCAGGGGAAAACTCATTTGAAAAACTGAAAAGTGCACAAGAACTGAACAAGGGCACAGCTATTTTCAAATAAAACTTCTTTACTTCTTGCTAATCAGAGCAAGGACTCAAGGAGGTAGATTATGGTGAGTAACTCTTAGCTAAGGAGAATCAAATAGATGCATTTAAAGAAGTAGTGAATAGTTATATGAGTTGTAACAAGATTTAGGTTCATTCTTTTGGACTTGCTAATTTAGCTTTTGGAGAGACAGATGAAGATTAAGTTTCACTTGCTGATTTGATTTTCTCTTTTTTTTTCCTGAGGGTGTATATAGCGATTGGGTTTTGGTTTGTTTTTGTTTTGTTGTTTTGTTTTGTTTTCCTAGCACAGTTAATGAAATAAACTAACAAACTCTAAAAACTGTAGCAAGAGGGGGGGGGGGGGGGCGGGAAGAAGCAAAACCCACAACACCTAAACCCTAAAAAAGGAAGGGTGTGGGGTGAATACTGTTTGCAGTTGTCCCTCAGATGGAAGACCCTTGGCTTGTTTCTCTTCCTACACAACACTGGGGCTCGTGGTAGAAAAAAAGGCTGTCATCTGAGACGTTAGCAGCCAGAACAAACATGAAGATAGCAAAAAAAAAATGGAGGAAGTGGAGATACTGAGCCATAAACATTCATGGTTTAGGACAGTGATTCGAGCAGTTCAGCATTAGTAATCAGAGTGTGAGTGATTCTCCACATGCCAAGGTGTAGAAAAAGCACAGGATAGTTCAGAAATCTACTCGGATATGGTCGTTAGTGCTTTCAGACTGATTGCAGTAACCTTGTAGCGTATCTGGGAGCATGTCGTCAAATCCCATGACAAAATTAGTCTAGTGACTAAATCACTTGGTAGTCTTCTCCTTGTTAGTTCAGCCAACGTGTTAATGCACCGCAGAACAAACACAACGTACTACGCTGGTTGCCTCCCCCTCCTCCGTCTTTTATTATAGTTCAGCTATCTGCCCTAACACAGAATGGATAAACAGTTTTCTTGCCAAATAGTAGTGGATTAGCCATAGCAGTGGTGACGACAGCACAGTGTGCGGAAGGATAAGAGTTACAATAGATATTCCCAAAGCAGTAACGTGAGCCGGGATAAGGCGGGAATGAAATGCCATCATTTAGATGAACATTTACACACTATGGAAATGATGACTAGTTTTTGGATTGAGCAGAAGGGCAAATTTAACGTCACAGCAACTTCCAACAAAGTTAATCAGACACAGGTCATATATGCTGTGCTTCAACCCTCTAATCCAGTTCTCTAGCTTGAATGTACACCATACTACCAAAATTTATTCCAGATAGTAAAATAAAATATTAATAATCTAATAGTCATATTAGATTACCTGTGATTGAAAATACGTTGCCTTTAATTTTCTTTCAATCTGGGCCCAATCCTGCAAACTACTACTAAATGTCTGCATTTCATACCTGCCTGAAAGCCCTGCCAATCCTCAGTGCTCCTCAGGATAGGAAAATGAATTGAATGTATAGCTGAGAATAAATAAAACTTTCAAGATTTCAAGGTGTCTGGCAAAGTTGAAGTGAAATCCACAATTTGCTACACATATAAAAGAAAAGCATTATGACATTATATCCATGCTCTTGATGATTTTTAAATGACTGCAGCATTTAGCAAATTGAACAGAATGTTTTATGACGTGTTCAGATCTGCTACGTCTGTATATACACATAAATGTAGTAAAATTCTCTACCACTTTCTGAGCTGGAGCATGTTCTTTCCATTTTATACATAGTAAGAATCACTGAGACGCAAACATTCCTTATAGCAGCACCTAAATAAGATCCTAAAGTTTCAAGCCGGTTTCCAGTCCCACCACAAATTTTCTATGCATCCAGATGGTGCATCTGGTTTCCTATCTGAAGCCATGGAAAATGGGCACATTGTGTGGAAAACAAAACTTTGAATTGCAAGGAGCTCTGGCGTTGCTGGGATGGCAATGGAAGACAGCCCTGAGAACCTTGTCTGAGGTGCCAGACAGACTTCTGGCACACACGAGACCAAAAGTAAATCTACAAGCATCAGCCTTGTGCCTGATCGGAAAAGACCACCATCTCTTCCCCTGAAATGTTCATTGATTGATATAATCCCAATTATTTCAACATTCTTTGGTGACTCTTGTGTTGTATCACACTATTGCTGAATTAACTGGCGTGAGGAACACTCTGGTTAACAAAACTTCTCGTAAGTCTGGGAAGTTCTGTTAGGAACAAATTCTTGAAATGTTTTTTTGGGGCCCATTATTTACGTCCCTTTTGCTCTACGAATTTCTACCTGTTTCATTACTGGATGTCCTTCAGCTCTTTTCAGCAAACCACTTATCCTCTCAGTCATTTATGGTGCTTATCCCTCCTCTCTTAGTCTCCAGCAAGTCTGGAGCACTCGCTGGTTCACTGTCTGGGTTGTATTTCATTACGTCTACCACATTATCTGCAGCAACCATCATTAAAAAGGCTGCTGCTGCATTATCACTAGAAAGGGAGCAACATTTCAACAGCTTTGTGTGGCAAATGCACTGGGGGAGGATTTCTGCCACCTCTTGCCAAGTTCCCATTGCTGCACCTTCCCCATTGGTTCTCCTGATTTGTAGTCCAGGTTCTGAATTTATCTCAGGTTCCCTCCATTTTGCTCTCATTAGGAAGGCATTCAGGCAGCATTCTTTTCCCCTCATTCTAGAGAATTTGTTCCAGGTCACTGCTGAGCTGCAGACAGTGTCCTTGAACATGTAACCTGTAATGAAATGAACGAATCGCCCTATCGGCTGCCAAACTTTTCATGCAGGACTCCCCATTCCCACTGCAATGGCTCTCCACTTATCTGGATGAATGTAGAATAACAGGGGAAAGAGAAAAGTGTAAATGAAAAATTAGAATTGTTCCTCATCTCCTAGCATATGTTTAGTAATGTATCTTGGGCAAGCCTCCACTCACCAAAAGTGTTTGGGCTTTGAAAACTACAGAATTGCTGTGCTATACACTCAGCTGTTGTCAGTTCGATGTCTTCATGTAGATACCAACCATGTAGAGATGCCTTAAGTTCTTAGATGTTAATTCAGTGGTAACTACTACAGGGAAAAACAAACAAACAAACAAAACCAGAAACAAACAAACAAAAAACCCAAACGAAACAACAACAACAAAGCCCCACAAAACCAAAAAACACCAAAAACCTAGAAGTACCAGATCTACCAAAACTATTATCTCTCAGAGGTGTCACAGCCTAATTCACAGAAGAGGGATTTGTTTTATAACAAACACACACCTGTTTCTAGCTATCCCCACGCAAACCCATGCTGCCATCCTCTTCTAAGCCCAAGTCAAACTGCTGTGATCTTAAAAGAAGTGGTTTTGCTCATACAGCACTTATTATGAATTAACAAGGGTGTAGTTTGAAAAGTAAAATCTTTCACCTCTACAATGCATCCCACTCGAGCATTCTGGGTTTCACCACTCACAGCCGTGCTTGATGAGGCAGTCTACAGAAAATCACAAGACATTGGAAAACTGAAACTCTCCAGCTAAAGATTAACTGCTGCTGCACAAACACAAGCAGCTTATTTCAGAAGAGGGGTTCTTATTAGGCTCTGGATGCTGTACATGTGAAAGGAAAATCTACCCTAGAGGGCAATTCAGAGCAAGAGACTAATGGTAGAAGAGAGAGGCCTCAGGCTGGTGCCTATACTGAGATGCAAGGAGTCCAGAATTTTCTCCCTTTTGTAGTTTAACTTAGATCAACACCATGTCTCCTCATTCATTTCCTCAGTCTCTAAGGTTCCTCTGAACCCCTCCCTGAGACGTTACGAACTTGTCCTAAGATGTTCAGAACTTGTGCAAGGGAGCTGAATCATGAATATGCAACCTATTGACCAACATAGCTGAACATTTCTCTTTCAGCAGTTTTATAACCATGGCTGGAACTTTTGTTCTAACTCACCTCTTCCTGGAGGACACACATTCTATGAAGAGTCTAGGGCTCCATGCCGGCAGTAAAGCAGCCTCCTTTGCAAATCTGCTTACCTCCTTCAACTGACCACTGAAAACAGCCTGAACAAGAAAGTGTTATTTCACAATTAGCTGTGCTCAATTTTATTTTTTAAAAACCACTACCTTTTAGAGATCTAAACTTTGACATTTTCATGGGTCCCCAAAAGAAAGCAGGATCAAGCATGCTGCAGCTGTTTCTCTGCAGCATTTTTCTCCCTCTAAAATTGTTCTCAAGTTAATTTTGATGAGGTTTGAAAGGAGTAGGCTTGTGAGCTGAAAATGTTTTAAATTTGACAGCTCTGTCGCTGTGGGGGAGGGAGAAAGATCAGTGATATCTTTAAGTTATGCAATAAAAAGTTAGTTGTCTTCTTTGAATGCAGATTTCTGTTGAAGTTTTAAATAGTCCTATTCACTAAGGAAAGGAGCAAAAAGGTGGTTAACATAAGTAAGCCGAAGAAACCTTCTGCTATTCCTGTCAATAAACCTGACCTTCTGGTGTAGTAGCAGAGGCTGCTGACCTTGTTTTTCTCCCTTGCACCAGCAACTGCATAACCTTACACGAGTATCACATTACCAGCCAAACAGCCACCTTTCGCACAGGGCTGTACAGAGTCGTACACAGCTCCAGCATTCACTAAAAGGAAACTTGCTTGCTCTCAGGAAGAGTCAGAGGACTCCAGTTTACGCTGAGCTTTTCACTGACTAAAATTTTCCCAAGGGATGGACAACAGATTCTTGGGATTTAAAAGAAAAAAAGCATCAATGGTTTTGTAACAAATTCCAGAAATCACAGGCTGTGTAAAATCTGAAATTGTAACTGCAGAAGCCTTGCTGTGGGAAGAAATGCTTTTACCATATTTCCTGTAGTTCTGTGCAACTGTTCAGAGTTTTGAGGAGAAGGGGAGAGTATGCTTGTAACACTTTAAAGAAAACCATCCACTGAGAAACCTAAGAAGATGACAAGTTTAAATTACTTCTCTTTCACTTTCTCCCATCATCCAGTAAATGACCTTCCATTTACAGTAAAGCAACTACTTCAAGTAGTTTTTCTTCCCCTTCCCAAAGGTTTAGAATATAGAGCTAGTATTCTGGAAAGCCATGGCACTCTTCTTTGCATGGATTTGCATCAACCCCATCAATGCAGTATCAACTCTTGGATCCATCACATGAATGAGCTTTACCCAGACCATGCTTCAGCGAGGCAGGTATGTTTGTCAGGTTGTACAGATCGGGGTTCAAGATAGGTGAGATTATGTGATTTACCAAAATCACAGGTGAAGTTTGTGGCTGGGGTACTGCATATCTCTTTCAAGCCCAAGCATTCTCTCTTTTCTAGTTATATATATATATGTGTGTGTGTGTATATGTATATAAAGACCTCAACTTTCTTTCTGTTCTTCTACTCCTCCACAGTCCACTGAGATTAACTCTTTTTCCTCCCTTCTAAAAAAATCCAAAGAGGTAGTAATGACAACTTCTCCTATTGCAGCAGGTACACTGCAGATCCAGGGAGGAGTCTGGCCACTTTTCCCATTGTCACTTTTGCAAACCTCCTCTGCCTTTCTCAGATGATGAAAAAAGAAGCTCTGGAACAGCTATAGAAGCCTCAGTTTCTAAAAGCAGCTTCCATTTTCCAGGCTCCCATAGAAGCAGTAAACAGACCCTTGCAGGACCACTGCAAGGAAATAAGTGAGCTAGACTGGGACCAGTGCTTTTCATAGTTAACAATCTCAAAGGAGCCAGACAGAGCCTGCACCAGAGAGTAGCCCAGCCCATAGATCAAAGAGGGCAACACTCCAAGCAGACCCACAGCTGCAGCCCAGGCCTCCTGCCTTAGAAACCCATGGGTAGGTCCAACCATCTCTCACTGTGGTGAGCACCTTGGACCTCCACAGTGGTCAGCACTATGCAAGTAACAGGGATATTAACTGTCAGACTTGTGGGAGGAAAACATTTTACCCCGTAACATTTACAGAAGATCTGGTAAAGAAAAAGAAGAGAGACATTTGGAGGAGAATGAAATATTCTTTTTCATAACAAAGAGCGATATATTTTTAGACTTTAAAAAATTGTATTACTTCTACATGTCACTCTTTCAGAATTTTTCTATAATAGATATCTATATCAAGTGAAGTCATTTCATTTCAAAAGTTTTGATATTGTGCAGTTACTTATCTTTTTTTTTCTTCCTTCTTTTTTTTTTTTTGGACCTTTATCTTGTAAGCAAATAATACGCTGCATTAACCACATTATAGCAAGTGTTGAAATGTACACATTTCTTTGTGTTTATTTGTTAAAACACTGTTCCTGAACCCTACAGCTATAACCTTTCTTTTTGCTTACTAATCAATACCTTTGATACTTTCTGTTTTCTGCATTATTATTCCCCCAATTTTCAAAGTCTGACAAGTAACAGAAAAGCCCTGAAGAACATCCAGATGCACCAGAATTCCAATACTAGAAAAAGCTGTAATTATTTACAAGTCAACAATTTATAGCACATTATTTTGTGAATAAATTGAGCACAGAACTCAAAGCCACACAACGTAACTTCCAAGTTGGGCCTAGTTGAGCAGGAGTTGGACAAGCTGACCTTCAGAGGTCCTTTGATATTACAATTTCAGTAATTCCAATTTCATCTGAGTAAGCAAACAATTACTGCAATTTTTTTCAGTTTTTCTCAGTATTTTTTTTTTTCTTATTAGAAAAACATTTGGAGAGGGAGAATTTTTCCTTTAAAGTTTCCAGCTTAATGGCCCTGTAATCACCACCTCTGCTCTAAGTCAGAAAACATCCAAAAAATTCACCAGTTTCTAGACAGAGTAATGAGAAAGGAAGAATTATAATTCTAGAAAGCATCCAAGATATTTTTCATCCATTTGCGCCTCTCTAAGGAGCTTTGGAAATGCAGCGTAATAGAGGTGGAGTTGCTTACAGCATGCCTTACTCGCCTTGCCTGCGCGGGGCTGCTCTGCCAGCGAGTGACTCTTAAGCTGTCCTGATGTGATCTACAGAAGTTGGGAGGGACCTTAGGAACACTGCCCCAGCGTGACAGAAGAAATAAAGCCCCATGCCATTTGACAGCCTCTAATTCTCCTCCCAAACACAACCCCTTTTATAAGCCTTCCAGTCAGTTAATTGGGAAAAGTGCCATCAGCCGGGCTCCTTGGAGCATGCCTGGGGACATGCTGCAGCCTCTGCTGGCCTTTGAGCCCAAACCTGTGGTCACCAGGACACCCCAGGGCTTGTCTGTCCCCACCAGGTGATGGGTTGGCTCAGAAGCCGGGGGACAGCGCAAGCAGCCGGGGAGACACAGCTGCCCTGTGGCACACACCACCCTCTCACATTCCATGTCTGCAACCTGACGGTCTTGCTGCCAATGCCACCAGACAGTCTGAAAAGATGGCATTGCACTCAGGAGGGTGGGAAGGGAGAGATGTGGAACCTTCCTTACGTGAGAGGCACAGTGAAGGTGTTTAAATAGATGTCCTATTTTATGCTGAGTAAAAAAGAAATGCGTACGAGAAAGCATGGCTTAAAAAAAAATAAAATCAATAAAAACAAAAGAAATAAACATCGCCCTATACTGTCAGGAATTCAGACAATTCCAGATGTCTTTGTGAAAGAGAAGTTTAATCTTCTGAATTCTCATAATCAAAGCTGAAAACAAGCACTAAAGATGCAAAAATGGTACTGACGGAAAAAAAAGCCTATTTTATTGTATTTACTTCAGGTCTACAAATTAATAACCTGAAGTATTATTAGAATGACAGATGTCCTTTTTTTTTTTTTCCCCAAATTCAGTTTATTGGTAAAACAGCTCAGTGATCACCCATGCCACTTTAATTCTTCTTGGTGTACTCCTTAGTGGGTTTTGGGCCATGCCAGCTAGCCTACCGCCTGGGCACATTTTGGGGTATAGCACGCACCCAGGTCATACTTAGCATGAAGAATGGACAAGACTGCAGCATATTTGGCTGCTTCTGTTCTGCAGAATCCTCCAACGCTATCTAGCAGACTTCTGCCCTGCCAGCACCTCCTCATGCTACAGCCCAGGGCGTGCAATACCTCACCCCAGATTTGTGCTATAAAACCATCAGAGTCCAGTGTGAACCAAAGTGCCTGAAGTCAAATGAAATGAGATCATCAAAACCACCACTCAGACACTAATCCTAATGTCTTGGGACAACAGTCACGTCAGACTCAGGGTCTGGCACTATATAACACAGACATGGTGGTCTGTGCCACTTAGTATCAGGACATAGAACTAGCCACAGAGATGCTAGTCATTGTTTTTAACATTTAATTTTATTTAAATTTATTTTGAAACCATTAAAAATTCAGCAGTACATAGGGAACCTCAGTCAAGCCTTCAGTAAAATCTTACTCCAATATGGCTATGGACTGTGTGTTCACTAAATCATGTGTTTAGGATTTCTTCATGCATAGGGGACATCATCTGCCATGTTCCCTAAAAGCAGAAAAAAAGGAGGAAAAAAAAAAAGAATAAGAGTACTTTTGCCCCAATTTAGTAATAATTTTTAACAACAATAAATTTATTGCAAGTTAAAAGAGCCTCCAAAGAATACTCTATAGAGCTGTCATGAGCCCCGCTACAAAACGGTATGACAGAGGCTAAACGAAGGCACATTTTAGAAGAAATCTCCCATAGTTTCCCCAAAATCCATAAAACTACGTATCATATAAACCTGTCACCACAGTCTGAGGTTTCTGCTTAGTTTTACTTACTTCAGCATCCACAGGGACAAAATTTCAACAGATGAGCCCAAACATCCCATGTCCTGTAAAGCTTTGCAAAAGATTTCAGAGTATCTAAATGTGTAATAAAAGAGATAATTAATAAAGTCTGGGCTGGGGGCAGAGGGTGTGGTGGAATATATCTGTATATATAAAGAAATATGCACTGATTGTTAACTGTAAGCAATGTAATCTGATGCCTTCACCAAATACCAGCAATAATGATAAAAACTGCCCACAAAAAGGATAAGTCCCTTTTTTACAGCCCAGATATAGATAAAATTGACAGTACCTAAGCTGTCAGTATTAGTAGAGGAAGTGAACACCAAAACCATCTGGAAACAGACAATGTTGGAAAAACTAACTCAGACTGACAATGATTAGAAGCTGAAGTAGAGAAAATTTTTATTCCTTAGCAAGTCTAGATTTTTATAAATCAACTTGTTTAAGACATCAAATTTCTGTTGCAGAAAGTATTTGTAAATGAAAGGAAGCATCAAATTTTAAAGTAGATGGTTTTAAGTACATTTGCTTTTGCTGTACTAACTTGAAAACAGGACAGTATTTACTTAGACCATTTAGTTTAAAATCTGTTCCTAATGTAGTGACCTAACTGAAAGAATTTGGTTTATGAACCAAAAGCTGCATTTTTGAAACTTCATGCATTCAACTGCAACATGGGAGGTAAATGATCTTTGCTAACATCTATCAGCCTCATCCACTTGATCTTTTTTAGCCAAGTCATTTTTGTAGCTTTTACTGTGCAATGGCTCAGAAAGTCACTGTGTAAAAATATTGTGTAAAATTACATCTTCTCCTTACACATGTTCATATTCAAAATAAAACTAATCTGCTTTACCGGCACAAAGCAAGTTTCTACTCCTAGCAGTCTTGAAAAAGCATTTGTATCCTGCTATGTGCATTGAGAACAACACCAACTAATTACACAATTTTACAACACAGAAAAAGGACAATTATTTTCCAGAGTTCAGCCGAAGGTGGGCAAAAAAAATCAACATTACTTTTGTGTGTGCACATGCAACTATGGAGATCCATGAAAGCAGAAAGATAACAGCAACCCATATCCTTCATGTGGAATATTTCAAGTAACTGAGAGGTCCATTTCAAAGCGGTTTTCAAAGAAGAATATGTCTGCAAACATCAGATGCATTCACAAGTAATATTTGGAGACAGAAATCCAAATAGGCAAAATGTTGTATTTTACAAATACAATTCAACCAGAATCACCTGCAAAATATATTTCAGACTATAATAGTACTCTAAAAACACCAGCAAAGTTTTCTTCATGGCTTACAAAATGAAATAAAAGAAAATGCATTTCAAACTCCTGAATTCACATTTCCTTATGCCAAAGCATGCTATTAAATTAATTTTGGGATATGATTAAATTAATTATGTGCTGATTTAATAATAAACTTTGGGATATTCAGCTATACATCATACTTACAGGAGATTGTGTTGCAGAAGCAGTCTTATGCCAGAAATGTACATTTAGCGTTTGTTTCACAAATACAACAACTGAAGGAAAAATAAATATTTACCTAACCAAGAATAATATTTTCTTCACGTGGGAAAACAGCCTGCTGCCAAAACTCCCTGTACTAATGAACTAATGACAACAATTTTACAATAAAATCTGACTGAAACTCGGTCATTGGCACATAAACTCTGATGAGATTATACCACATCTCCAAATGTCCTTCTTTTAAACTTATTTGCAAAAATGAGGTGGGATTCTGAGTTATCCATTTTAGCACCTTTGTTATAAGCAAAAAATACCCCACAAATTTTATTAAGCGAGTTTCACTGAGCTATTTGATGGCTAAGAAACAAGATGGAATAAAGAATACTACTGTAATGCATTAGTTCTTTCTGTTTCTGCTGAGAATTCTTTTTATGATGAAATTACATAAACCCCGTACCTTAGAAACTCAGACTAGTGCTTTAATCAGTCTCTTTATACCTCTGACAAACTTGAATATATCTTTCTTTAACAACGCAGCCCCTTCAAATCAGCCCTTCCAAGCAGATTTCTACTGCCCACACTCTTCAAGTAGGCCTCTAATAAAAACAGAAAAACAAAAAGGAAAAAAAAAAAGGCACAAAACCCCCAAACAAATAAACAAAAAACACAATCAAAAAACCACAAAGATGTAGTGTTTCTGAGGTAAAAAGAAAAATAGGGAAGCAGAAATAAGAGACAAGAAGAAAAATGTGATTTAGGCTTTTATACATCATAGCAAAAATTCATTTATGCTCTCAGTCCCTCAAAATAAAAGCCTGACTTCTAGTTCCTTTTGCTATATGCTGTATTTGAACCTACATCTGCTACTCAAAATCAAGATGGTTTGGATTTTTTTTTAAATGACCCCACAAGCTTTTTTTTTTTTTTTTTCATTTCTTGGCTGCCCTCTGCTCTCGTGCAATGCACTGCCATATACATCCATATTTTCTCATTTCTCAAATGAAATGTTCTGATTTTAGAGTGATCTAGTGTTCGGGAAAATTTACTGACAAGTTGCGCAAGTAATTTCAAACTTTCTGTGCATGTATGATTAAAACATTAAGATATCTGAATTCAAAGCATAACTACATTACATAGTTAATAAAATAATTGTGAAAACTTTCTTCTAATTCTTCTCAAACAGCAAAGAAAAATTTAATCAAGGAGTGACTATGTCAGACTGAGAAAATTTTTGTTCTTGGTTATTTTACAGCAGGCCACTACATAAATCATTTGACAAACTACCTTTCCTTTAGAGAAAGCAAATTATTCCCTATCAACAGCATGTAATCAGACTGCTGTTACAAGACACTTCCTAAGCATTCATCATCTCTCAGCTCTAGAGGAATTAGATGCTCAGTACCTGGGGAACTGTTAATCTACGCAGGTTCAGACGTGTTTAGGACACTGAAGATAGCACCATAAATGGAATTTCCGAAGACTTTTATGTTTGTTTTAAAATGTGATACTTACAAAAGACAGCTCTGGAGACTGTAACCTTTTGGTGAAGGCTGGGTAACAGCTGAATGGATAAACTTTTGCAAAATTTACCCTTATTTGTTCACAGTGCATCAGGGTGGGCCAGTTTACAAATGCATTGCTTAATGCATTTGAAAAAGGAGCTAAGCCTCAATCCACATTGCAGAATTCCATCCCTATATCGAATATTATATTATGATATTATGTTTCTAATATTATATTGCATCAAATTCTCAGATTCTAATAACTTTCAGATCTGTGAATTCTTGTCTTAGTCCTGAATTTCAACGCACAATTGGTCACAATTTGACTTTGAGCCTTCATTTAAGTTTCAGTCAGAGGTATCAGATCTTTAAAGATAAAAAATTCAATTTTCTGACCGGTGTTGAAGCAGTCATGGTATGAAATCCAGAAGAAAGCATCAACATTGTTGTTAACCTTACTGTGATCAAATTTCTTCTACTGAGCAATGAAAGTGGAGAAGGGCAGTACAAGTACTGATACAGAACTACTAGTGTTTCCTACTATTAGGCATATTCCCGGTCTTAGGACTGACTGTGTCCATCTGATTATCATAATTACTAAGGAAAGATACTCCTAAAGAATACCACATCATCCAAATTTTCTTTGCCTAACATCCACTATTAATCAGATTTTTTCAGACATTTGTTTCCTGTTCTTACTTCCTTTCCAAATAAAATACAGTAAGCATCTGAGAGAAGGAAAACATGTAAACTATAAAGTGAAAAAGACTGGGAAGCCAGAGAAAAGAGTTTTAGCTTAAAAGTAAAAACAAACAAACCCCACCACATACCAAACAAAACTCTACAAGCAGTAACTCCTTTCACTGCATTCTCTGCTGCTTCTACCAAGCTTCTGGCACTTCTGTGCATGCCCCAGCAAAATCTACAACAGAATTGGCAGCATTTCATTCTCTCGCTGCAGCAGCTTTTCCTGCCAGGAAATTAAAGATTGAAGCATTTTACAGTTATTTTCCTTGCATTTTGTGAAAATTAAATGTTTCATTTTAATAAATATAGTGTTTGGAATTTATTACTAATTCATTTTAAGTTTTAATGTTATGAAATACTTGAATTAATTCATGCAGCATTTTGTCAAAACAAGCTCCTGAAGAGCCAAACAAGGCAACAGGACAGAGGGCACACTTTCACTGGAATTTTCAAAATCACCATATTTAGAATTAGCAAAATATCCTGGGAAGACCAATTGTGGTTATAGAACCGAAAACTCAATCTTAGTCAGGTTTTCACAGCAAAGGCAGTTTTGCAGTACAGAAATCTTACCAATGGATGTGGAGGATTCTCCATCATTTGATGCCTGCAAGTCAGTTCTGAATGTCTCTCTGAAGAGCCACGGCAGCAGAAATGGAAGGTACTGACTTGAGACAGGAATCAGAAAAACTTGTGTTTGCCTTATGCAAAGAATTGGATTAAGGTATGACCCTGATCATTTAGCCTTAACAATGAAGGATGACAGCACAAATATTTCCCTGTATGTGCAGATAAATTAATCACACATCAGGAAAAGAAATACATAAAAACTGCCAAAGACTCCTAGCAGTAGTTTTTAATTGTGGTGCGTGGACCTACTGGCCAATTTGAAGGGGCCCACAAAAGCAAGCCCTGGAAGGGCTCTACTTGCATATCCTTACTAGTCCAAAGTAAAAAATATTTGAAATCCACTGATTACAACCGTAGTAACAGATACCATATTTCTCCATGAGACTACGTAACACTGAGGGTTTTATAGCTCAGAGATCCGGCACCCAGCATCAGGTTCCGCAAGTCTGTTCCCGTGTTTTGCCAATGCCATGGCCAGTCCTTTATCTCAAAAAAGCTACCTGCCTGTATTGTGTTGTTCCCCTAGGGTTTTCCCAGGGGTGGCTGCCACACTTGCATTAGAATATATAAATACACTTTTTTTTTTTCATCCTTTCTCCCCCCCTGCCAGAAGAAAAAGCTGCCTTTGAACAAGATAGCTGGACAGACAATGTCTTAGCATGGGAACAGGTTGCCCAGAAGGATTCTGCCATCACTGGACAGAGCCCTGAGCAACCTGGTCCCATCTGAAGGTTGACCCTGCTTTGAGCAGTAAGCTGGACTAGGAACCTACTGAAGTCCCTTCCCACCTGAGGTATCCCATGATGCTACAAAAAAGGCATTGAAGGTATGTGGCCAGCTTTCATTTCACTCCTTTTACTCCATTCAGGCATCCCTAGAATGTTTTGCTATTTACTTTTTTTACTTAAAATATTTTCTGAGGCTTCAGAGCACATTCACATCATATTTGCATGTGTTTCTATATAAACAAAAGGGTTTTGTTTTTTGGTTTTTTTTTAAAGAATGGGACAGAAAACTTAATGGAAATTCTTGATTCCAGGAGTTATTGAGAAAAGAATGAAAAGTCTTGCAGAAGAAATCACAGGAGCTGGTAAAGTACTGGTGCAAAGAAATTCAGAGGCAGGCTGTGTCTCATCGCCATGATTACGTCCACATTGCTTTCAGAAGAGCAGGCTAGAACTGCCACCATGCTGGGAAATTTGTTTGCAAATTGATGTGAAAAGTTCAATGGAAACAAAAATGGAATAGCAGGCTTCTGTGCATTTATTCTCCCTGCATTTTCCTACCCTTTCAATTTCCAGACTGAAAGGGCAACTTCTTAGTTATTTCAGAATTTGATACTGCTAAGGAAGGAACACCTACAACTGAAAGACAGCATCAAAACCAGACAGCTACATAAACACTTATCAGAAATCCGTGTACTTTAACCACCTCACCCTGCATTTAGGGGACAAAAGATTCAAGAAGCTATTCTGTTTATTTGCCATCTATTAGAGAATGAATACAGCCTTCTCATAATGTCAGTGATTTGCTAAATGTCCCTGTGAAGCACAAAAACCTGCCATCCAGTTGGCACACCCATGAGCACTGCAGCCGTGTGAAATAAGGCACGAGCAGCCATTTTGCAGCATTCTGGTACTGACTGCAAAGCCTTCTCAGAAGCCTAAATTTCCTCTTGTTTCTTATCTACGTAAGCTTTATTGTCTTCCTCCTTTTAGAGGCCACCTGAAAGTACTGTTTCATTTTGAGGCAGCTTGTGGGTCTGCATTTCTCCACATGGCAATATACCCATATATTTCCCACTGTGCTTACTTTGGCTTAGTGGTCAAACAGCTTGCTGAACTCACGCTTGTCAACCAGTTTTGACGTGTAATGTTCAGCCTCAATTGCTCATTCTTGCACTTCTGTCCAAATTTCCCTCTGATGTACTGTAAGCAGGCCTGGCTACTTTGCATCTCCGAACAACAACTGCACAGCCCTACTGACCTGCTCTCTTGCTTGCTCTCATTTTGCGTTTTAAACCCGCTGCTGAAGCACTGTATTATTCTCGCAGTCCTCTTGCCTTGATTCTTTTGGATTGCTACGCAGTAATACTTCACTCCACTGGTTGTTAAAACAGGTCACGCTTCACAGCACGGACTACGTCTCACCTACTTCCTGCAGTATCCCGTTTCTTGTTTTACTTGGTAAAGGGACATATTTTTTCCTATTCCTGCCTTTTTTTTTTTTTTTTTTAAAACATGAATGTCAGCAGTTACGGAAGTGTTGGACTAACAGTTCAGAGAGAGCAAAAGCAATGACCAAGTACCATTTTGCTTCTGCTGCTCTGCCACAGCACCATGTGTTTGCCCCAGACGGCTGCCCTGGGGGGCACATAGAGCGCCTGCAGCTCCAGCTGCACCTCCCACCCCTCCTGTGGCTGAGACAGCCCATAAGGACTCAAGGGGCTGCAATCCTTTTACTAAGGAATTGCTCATCAGGGCTGGATTAAGACAAGAAACACCTTGGCTAGAAACTCCCAAAGTGCCTTAGCTTGACAACAGCATTCAGCAAGGCTTTTCTAGGCCAGACTTAGAAATTAAGCTATCTGTGACTGAAGAGGCAGGAGTCAGAGATTGCACTCCATGTTCCCTCACCAGCTCCAAAATCTATACAACCCTCTTCCTCTCACTGCTTTGCACAGGTAAAAAGAAAAACAAAGCTCTTCCCTCCCCTGCATCATTGAAAAATTGTCTCCTCTACTCTCAGAACCAGCTTCAGCAAACTGGAGGGATTGAAGCAGTGTCAAACACCTTGCTAAACACCTCTCCCCAATCTAATGGAAATATATTGGGTGCCTGTGGGTCTCCTCTTAGGAGACTAGAAGTTGCTGACTGGCATTTTTGCACTGTGAGATACTGTGACTTGCAGGTTTTTCTTTAGCTGATTGTGACACCTTCGCTGCCCTACCACCACCCTTTCAAATGCAGGACGAGCCTCCAAAACCTGCTTTCCCCAAACCACAGTATTGTCTTTTCCCCTCAGAGACTGGATGTTTTCATGGATCCATAGCAGCAGCCCTGACGTTTGCAGCAGTCCCTGTCACGATGGAAAGGTTTCAGCTTATGTCTAGCCTGCAGTGCTGGTAGCACTTGAACTGCATCTCTGGAAACCCTCCCATTTGGTGGCAACCGGAGAAGGGACAAGGATGCAGATGTAGGTCTGTCAATTGATGCTGGCTCTGCTACAAGGCAGGGAGCTTGGGGAGGGCAGGCGTCGAGGGGAGAAGAGCCCCGTACAGACAAAAGGTGCGTGCTGACGTTAATCTCCGCTAACGAAGCCTGCACAGAGCTCATACTCTGAGTCACCCAGCTCAGCATTGAGCCGAGAGAAAGCTCATGAATCAAACCACCCCGGCGTAACGGAGTGAAGCAGCCAGGGGGAGGGGAAGAGAGAAAGGCAGGGCTGGCATCAGACCCACAGCCACTGCCCCTGCACTGCTCCTGCCTCTGCCACCCAAGCACCTGCACCCTAAGGGTGCTCTCCCCTGGCCCCAAACCTCCTCTCTGGAGGTTCTGCCAAAAAAATACACCGGGGCAGTGGAGCAGGCAGGGGGGGACTCGCAGCTGCAGGACGTGGCCCCTCATGTTTCCGCTGGCAATGGCACAGCTCGCTCGAGGGCCACTGGTACCCCAGGGTGCCTGCAGCTTTAGGGAGCAGGGGAATGGGGAAGGCAAAAGTCTGGGGATTTGCCAGGAGCCAGTAGAGGACTATGACGGTGGGGGCCAAGTCTCTTCTGCTGTTTTGTTTGTTTAGGTACACGTGTAAGATTGATCAGAGTAGAAGTGACCAGCTGCAGAAAGCAAGCCCTAAAGATCATTTCTGCAGCTTCACCAATGTGCTAAATGCTGCATTGCATAAGTATAAATGTATAGCTTAACTGATTTACCATAGCACCTCTGCACAGGCACAGAGACTCCCTTCCTGCCAGTCAGCCAGACTCAGAGAGAAAACAGGTGGACTACTGCAAAGAATTGGGTTCAGCCCATTCGTATAATCAAATATAAGTCTAGATTTAAAAGCCTGTCAGAGAAGAAAATAAATCTGTCCTCCTCTATAATAAGTATCCAAGGAGCAACCCATATGTATCTGACCATAACCAAAGAAGATATTTTTTTTTTTTACAGCTACAGCCGTGATCTGCATTTCTGGTGGCTGAGCTCCCAACTCGCACGCTCCAGTGGTAGGACAGAGAGGGGTGCAATGTGTCAGCTCCAGGTGCTGGAGTAATTCTACGCCTCTCCACACACATGTAGTCCTTGGTTATTGCAGGGCAGGCCAGGAACCAAAGCCAAGAGCCTGCAACACAGGTTGCAGGCTTTCCAGGCTGGCAAGGGCAAAGGCCTCCATCTCAGAGCCCAACTACTCAGGTGCTCCTTGAAGGGGAAAGAAACAGCTGGTGGGAGATGCATTCAAAGCCCACATGCCCTGCAGAACTCGCACACAGCACAGAATAAACCAGCTCTTAGTAAGGATTGCAGTCAGGTTTTTCTTTTCGTTTTCTTTCATTAATGGGGGAAGGGGGAGGAGCGGGAAGAAGGAAAAAAGAAAGCAGGCTATCTTGCTGACTGGTGCAGAGGAGCTGGCTGTACAAACTCCATAGCTAAGCACAGCATAGCCATCAAAATGACGTGCCTTGGGAAGAGAAGTACCACGAGCTCTGGCCTGGTGTTTCTAGGCAAGAACCTCAAAGCCCAGTAATTACTATTCTCTCTTAGGGGAATTATCAGGAAGGAACAGGAACTCTCCTTGTGTGAATGTGGCACTTTGTTTTAGGCTTACCTGGAAGATGAGTGGTTTTTGTGACAACAAGCAAGCACAAGAAAGTTGTCTTGCAGATGTTCACTTGATGGATACTAGTTTACTAGCATTTTCAGGAGAGACAAGCAAAAAGGAAACAGACTGGCATGAAAAAAACCCTCTTCTCTGTAAGCATTTGAGAGCTGTTACAACAGTGCCAGAAGACAACCATGTGCGTCTGAGATCAAAGGGCTCCAGTGATTTTAAAAGGGCCTCTCTCAGGGCGGAGAGGAGTTACCATTGCTCAAGGAAAAGAAACAAAGACGACAAGGCATGTTGTTGGTCTGCTTAAGATTAGAACAGCAGAACAGCATAGAACAGCAGGGCCTCAAGAACAGCTGTTCACATATACTTTTTGTCTTAAGATGTCTGGTTTTAGTGCATCACTTCAAATATTAAAATAAATGATACCACGCGGCCATCATTTGAAGCTCAATTTATTCTGCAGACATTGCTTCCCTCTGCCTGGTTCTCAGCTCACTAGAAGATCACAGAATCATAGAATCATTTGGGTTGGAAAGGACCTTCAAAGGTCACCTAGTCCAACCCCCCTGCAATGAGCAGGAACATCTTCAACTAGATCAGGTTGCTCAGAGCCTGGCCTTGAATGTCTCCAGGGATGGGGCATCTACCACCTCTCTGGGCAACCTATTCCAATACTTTATCACCCTCATTGTAAACAATTTCTTCCTCATGTCTAACCTGAATCTTCCCTCTTTTACTTTAAAACCATTCCCCCTTGTCATGTTGGAACACGTCCTTCTAAAAAGTCTGTCCCCATCATTTCTTACAGGCTCCTTGTAAGCACTGAAATGCTGCAATAAGGTCTCCCCAGAGCCTTCTCTTCTCCAGGCTGAACAACCCCAACTCTCTCAGCCTGTCTTCATAGGAGAAGTGTTCCAGCCCTCTGATCATTTTTGTGGCCTCCTCTGGCCAACAGGTTCATGTCTTTCCTCCAGAGCTGGATGCAAGATGGCATGCTTGGGTCTAGAATTCTAATGTCAAGCAAAAAGCCATACATCCTGCCTCTCAGATATGCCTGTTAACTGGGACAAAATGGTTCACTAACTGCCACTACACACCTTTCAAACAGAACAAGCTCATGTCTGCCCCAAAGATACTGCAGGACAGATGGGTCCTCTCCACTGTGGGTTCCATTATGCATGAGAGGAAGAACTGAGGGTGCCTGAAATCAGGTGGACCTGATGGATGAACAGAGTTGATCTGCAGGGTGGATCTATGTCTATAGGCCAAGGTAAGTGAACATTAGGGAAATTTAGGCTACCGGGAAGTGAAAGACACATAGGCTCAAGCCTGACAAAGATGCCACTCAAAGAGAGCAAAGCTAACTACAGCTGAAATTGATAAGGATTTTCCATATCTAAAAAGTTCTGCCAGGAATCAAAACTGTTTCCTACAAGTTTAACTGTGACCATTTGCCCAAGTTTTGACACTCGGACATGGAGGCAAAAATAATTGAGCTGCACTGACTTCATAAAGAAATTAAGTATTCAGAAAGCTAAGGTAGTCAGTACCATCTTCCTGGGCTCAAAATCCTTATCAGCTTGAAGCTAATTCTGATCTTCCTCCTACGGAGTCACAATTTTTACTTAGAAATTCACGCTCTGTACCTACTTCTGCACTGAAGCTTTGAAACAGAACTGTCTAATCTCAAAGCCTGGAGAGGGCCTGCAGCTTTTACTCAAGCCCATTTGCAGTCCCCAGGTTTTGCCAGCTTTGGAGTCGAAAAAACTGAGAGGGGAAACTAAAGTAGAAATTTCCCAGATGTGATTTCAGGAACTTACTGGGAACTTGATTTGTTGCAATCTGAAAGTGAAACTGTAAACTAGGGGGACAGAATGATCGGTGAACTGCTGCCACTAGTTTCCTTTGAGCTTTTAATTACTATGTATTTGGTAATTTCACACCAGTAGTTCATTAATAAACTCACATTCCAGGACTGCTACCACAGCCAGGCATTCCACAGACCACGGCCTTTTCTGCACAGAGGAAATGACCAACACGGCCATAGCAAAATAACTTTCCTCCCCAGCTTTTATTCTGGTATCACCAGAACCAGGCTTGGGGTGGGATTTTTCTGCATTTCTGTGCACAGCACAGTTGAAAGACAAGTGGGGGAAGTGTGCCCCCGCTGCAGCCTGCCTAAGAGAGCCCAGGTTCCCTCTGCCACCCCAGCAGTGTGCAAGGAGAAGCACCCCACCAGAAAAGCTGTGCTAGTTGAAAAGGAGACGCTACACACAGTAGTTTTAGTTCCAAACACCGGGGGCTTGCCAAGCGACACTTCATGTCGCTGGCGTTCAAGCAGTTAAACACAACTGCGAACTCTGGAAGCTTTCCCACTCCTCGCTGAAGCTTCTCCCCAGTACGCTGGTAACTGGTAAACAGATGGTACAACAGATATGGTGTCAGCTCCCTCCTTGTTAGAAATGCAGCTATCCAACATTTAGTCAACCTGCCTACAGTGAGAAGTGACGAATTAGAAGGAAAAACATGCTTGCATTTCCCTTTCTCTTAACTACTGCACATACATAGCCTGTGCCTTTTGCATTTCTAACAGAGTCCAAAATGCCTTTTTTTTTTTTTTTTAAGGATTCTTCTCTCTCTAACTTTCCCATCCTGACTGTTGTGGCAAAAGGTGGTAAAAACTCCCTCATATTCAGTCTCCTACAACCAGTCTAGGATAAACAGTCATTCAGACTGGCAGCATTTTCCTACTCAAAGCTGCATCCAAGGGATAATACAGACACTGCAAATAGTGTCATGAACTCCAACACTCATGAACCAGCAAGACTGCCAGAAGTGACTGGCACCGTTTTGAGGAAAAGTTTTCAGTTTTTTTTCTAGTTGGGCTTCCTCTGTGCTTCACTGCCATCTCTGACTTCCCTCCAGCCCTTCACAGTAGCTTCCCCAAACTGAGCAACAAATTCCACTCCTTGATAAACAAGTATCCTCCAGCAACTCCTTCGCTCTCTCCCATAACTCCCCCCTCAATTCCCAAGTTGCACCTGCTTTCGTCAGCCTTCCACCATCTTTCTGTCCTCTCATACCGAGGCTCATTTCTCTTCCTTCCACGTAAGGCTTTATGTTCATTACTACCGCACTCCCCTCATTGCCCGCTTCCCCCAAAGCTCTGTCCCAGAGCCAAACAAAATTCGCATCTTGCTCTGAATTCTGCACTTATAGCAGAGCATACATTTTCTCTTGCAAATGCATTATATCAAGAACCCACTGTGATCCAGGACAACTTGCCAAGCAAATCTACCTCTTCTTTATGTACCAAGCCATTTAAAAGTCACTCAACATGGATAAGAAGCACAAGGTTTTAAACAGCCTCTATTATTGTTGCCAGACATGTATACAGCAAGATTCCAGGATTTTTACGTGTGTGTGTGTGTGTGTTAGTTCCAGGCTGAGTCAATATATTATGGAAAACAGTCCTGCCTCCAGTTACCTACAAACTGCTTAACCATGGGGTTCAAGTGACACTGTAAAACCACTCCACAGGAATGCCACTCAATTGCTCAATTCAGCAAACCCTGTTGGTGGATTTTCCTCCCTTATCACACTTACCTATTCATTATTTCCCATATTGTATGAGAAAAAGAAAAGAAAAAGGAGAAAGCTTTATTAATTGATGGAGATTTAGACCCTTATTAAAGCTGAGATTTAAACATACAATTAAGTCAGGAAAGTCAAAATTGTTTTTTATGGTTTCATTCCCTTCTCCGTTATTTCCCCATCATAAATGTACGCTTTCTCTCCTGTGAACTCTGCCATCAAGCACATACACACCAAAAGCTTTGTTATTTCCAAAATGCCACTCCAACACTAACTTTGGCAGCTCAGCCTCACTCTTCTCCTGTGATACAGCAAAGTATGGCTATTTTCACATGAGTGAACTGTGCCCCCCCCAAAGGGTAAAGTTGGTGCTTCGGTGCCTAAAACTTAGCTCCTTTTCCAGAGAGGCCAAATGCCTGTAAACCCCCTCCCTTCCCAGGGAAATGCACCTCTGCGAAGTAAACAACATTCATATGAGAGCCTAAATACGAGTCTAAGTGCCTGTCTTTAGGCACCCAAGTCTGGAATTGTTGGTCTGATTGAAGAGGCTCCACTTGCGACATGAATCACTCTACAGAGCAAGGTTAGGAGAGAATCTCCCAATTCTTAATTTAATTCTCTCGACCATCCTGCTGCTTAAATGAGTAACCCAACTGGGAATCTTAATTATAGTAATATACTCACCAAACATATTGTGTTCATTTTTTAATTATTATTGCTAGAAGTAGTACCACCAGCCAGAAGAAGAAAAACAATCCTGCACAAAAGCAGATTAAGGCCCCACAGCCTTGCATAAAAGGAGTCCTTGGAGCCCACCGCATTTGGATCCAAGGACTCCCGTATGTTTCTTTAGCCTCACAGACCCAGCAGCAGGCAGCTAGCAACACCGCAATGCCAAACCAACTGCCTTTCTCAGATTTTTCTTGGTTAGCTCCTCTTCTACCTGCGTTCAGATGACCAAGTATTTGAGCATAAATAATCATCATTGTGATACATGATTTTATGTCCACAGTTTCCACTCCCCTGCTGCCCACAGGTCATTGTTCATCCACTCCAGCAAGGGAGGAGCACTCCAGAGCTGATACTCCATTCAGGCTATCCTTCATAATCCCCCTTTCTGGTATCATAGGAGGGACATCTTTTAACTTCTTCAGGTCCTTCACTTCCCCTAGTAGATACAGACGAGGAAAAAATGGTATGTCAACTAGCAGAAGCTCCTTGAAAAGAGCCTGATCACAGCAGAGGCTGCTCTCTTAAGCTTAAGCCGCTCTGCACGCAGCCCAGTGACAGTCCACAGCCAGATGTAGTTCACTTTAATGGCCCCACCAGACAGGCCTCCAGGTAAGGACGCACTGATCATAAAACAGACATTCATATTTTCTCGTGAAAATGTAGCAGATCTAAAGTTAAGCCTAGTGTTTTGGTGTTGGTGGTTTTTTGTTTGGTTTGGGTTGGGTTTTGTTGTTGTTGTTGTTTTTCCAGCAGCTCTCATTTTGTCCAGGACCTGCCTTTTGGGGATGCAGTCTTCCTCATTCCCTTGCATCTACCAAGGACAACCTCAGCACAGAGCAGAGAAACGTTAGAAAGTCTTTGCATAAAACTCCTTCTAGCCAGGAACCTATTCTGAAGAGTCCAGACTATTTGAACGATATAATCAAATTTGCCAGGTCTGACGAGGCAACACAACCGCTTGGACGTGGCTGTGTTTGTTTGTGTCGCTGGCAGCGCAGCCCCGGATCCTGCTGTCACATGCCTCTGAGCACTTCGGGCCAGGGAATGTCTCTCAAGATCGTTGGTAAATTCTTATCTGTGTTACAGTCGCAGAGGTGACGCTTGCAGACGTAACCCTGAGCAAATCTGAGCCAGGCAGTAACCCTGGTAATTTGGAGGGGGATGGGAGAACAGCAGCAGCCAGCTGGGAGCTGATCAAGATGCCTCATGCACCACCCTTCACCTCCTACAGCTGCTAGGGCTCAAGCTAGGACCTGTAGGCAGCAAGACAGGCTACAGACAAGCAGAAGAAAAGCGATCGCTGGCTACAAACACTGCTTGCACCCTTTGTGTCGCAAAATGAATTAATATTTCTTTAACATCCCTTTTTTTGATCTGCACTACTCACTGCTGCTATAGTGGGGCTTGATTTGTACGTAGATTTAGCTGAAATAAGAGACAAAAAAGCACACGTGAAAAACATGCCCTCTCTGTTCATTTCAAAACACGCCGAGCGGTTGTTGTGGTGGACTTTATTCACATCATCCCTGCGGGCTGCACTGTGTTTCACCCACAGGAAGATACTTCTCTCCGATTACTGGGACGCAATGATGCCAGCTGAGCATGCTTACCACGAACAGGAGGTAAAACTGGTTAGCATAAACCTCAGCTTAAGCAAAGTTGTCTCACCTCAGGCTTGCCCCAAACTACCAGGTCAGTTTACTACTGTCCACAGCTTGGCTAATGTGTAATAACTCTTCCAGCTGCGGTAACCCAGTGATACACCTGAAACCAGGCAGGACTGGGGTGAAATACTTCAACCCTTTCACAATAAACAGAAAACCCACATGATTAGTCTACGTGTACTTTTCCTCCTCTTAATTAGTTTTGCTTTGCCCTGCCTACCTACTTCTCCTTTACCTCTAAAGATTGAAAGAGTAGAAGACACCATTGAGAAACCTGCAAAACCTATCGTCATTTAACAGTGAAGACAAAGTTTATAAAAGCAGAGAGTACAGCCAGACTTGGCTTTCTTTTATTTTCATAAACAGCTAAAATTAGCCAAAACCTACAGTTTCAGGGAAAATGAGAGGCGGGGGGTGCAAATATGGAACCACTCCCATTTCAGATCACATCTAGTGAAAATGTTTGGCCAGAAAGAACTGGAAAAATGCTTTAAACAATGTAAGGTTTTATTTTAACATTTTCTAACTGTAATCAATCATTTAAGAAATGCTGAAATGTTTTATTTCCACATTATTGCACATGTCAATGTTTTGCTATAACACAGAATTTTTTAACTGACTCAAGTTTAAAAAGAGGAACAGCTAAAAATATTAAATAGATTGAAAACTGAATGTTTCACTTACAGTTATATAAAACATGTAGAATGCCCACTGCACCATTTATTAATTTGACAACTAATCCAGGAGATCCCAGAATTCACTCCAATAATGCTGGCTGTGGGAACAACTTGGGCAGCACCACCTCACCTTGAACAAAGCCAGTAGAACAACAAATAGCAGGGTCTCAACCAATTCACCCAAGGTGAAAGCCTACAAACCTATTTCATTCATATTGGTGTGCTCTCAAATCCAAGCCCAAACCGGTTTAGACCACCACTTGCTTCATGCATCTCTGGAGAACTAGTCTGAGAAAGCTCCTCTGGGGTTTTCAACCAAAAGAGACAAAGTACAGCACTTAGTAACACTTCGCTGTTGTATCTGGGCAAAGGACTTTTCACCAGCTGGGATCCACTGAGAATTGTTACCTCCAATTTTGTCCTCAAGGAATAGGCAGTTTGGGGGCTAGAAAAATCTCCTCTCTCTACCCAATCACCTGTGCAGCTCTGTGCAAAGCAGGCAGTGGATAATATGAAATGAAACTGAGAACAGTTCTTATTTTCCTGAGCATCTAAAGTGCAGTTTTAAACATGTAATAAACATTTTGCCTTTACCATTAATGAGCAGAATATGTAAAGTATGACTTGCCTTGATACCTTCTGGGCACTTGAGTTTAGACTTCAATTACCAACCTCATTAGCAATAAAAGATAGTAGTATGTTGCATTATGAAAAGGATCATAAATCTGTGCTTTTGGGAGGTACTGTATGTGAGCTGTATGTCTGCCTCTTTGACTTATGGATTCTTACTGTAGGTAATCTAATAAAAATGCTAACAAACCCCTTTTCATATGATCACATCAAAACCACTGCACATTAAGAAACACAAATGATAAGAAACAGATACTCAAAATGCCCTTTTACGCACATTAGAGCAGTGCTGTAGAAGACATCTGTATTCTGAGGTGAGCAAAAGCAAAATCCCCAGACATGACTGCAGTCAAGAAATGACTGTCTAACACTCACTGAAGCCAGTGTTGGTGTCTCCAATAGCTCAAGTGGGTTTTGGATGAGTTGTCAATCAACCCCTACTTCATCCCCACTTATGCTGAGCATTCTCCTTACACCAAGTAATGCTACATAAAAACAAACAGATTTTTGAGCTGCTGTGCACTCAAAAATCTCTCAAAGTCACTGGAAGAGGAAAAGGATCGATATGTTGTAAGGTAAGGACTGGGTTTATAGCAGTTTCAGACCCCTAGAAAGCTGAAAAACAATCTTAAATGACAATGGTGAGAGCTCCATTCTAGGAAACATTAAAAATAACAGAAGAGCAGAAAACATACTGAGGGAGTGGGAACCCAAACCAAAAAGCCCAGAGGAGAGCAAGGCTGCTTTTTTTACTCCTTGTGCCTTACCACAACTAGCTTCTCAAGCCTACGGACCTCTTCAGCTAAGTCTCATTATGAGGAATGCTAGGGTAAACCAGAGGAAAGCTGCCAATATTGGACATTCCAAGAATACAAAGCCCATCAGCAGTCTGCTGATCACAGCAATTTGCAATTTTCTCTTCCTTGGTTGATTGCTTATGTTTTTTTAAATACCTGCTAATCTGTTTTCCACATTTTCCTGTGCTGCCTATATTTGTCGTCTGGGTTCTTATTTCTTCCTTGTTTTGTTCTCAGATGGTCATTTACCATCATCAAAAAGTTTATCCTGAAGTTTAAGGAAGTAAGAGTTGCTGCATGCCTTCAAGTTTCTAATCCAAGAATAACTCAATTGCCTGAGGAGATAAAGGTGCATTTGTTTGGTTTGGCCTTTTTTTTTTTTTTTTTTTTTAAGTTTTCTAGTCGAAAAATACCTTAAGAACCTAGGGTATATCTCATAACTTTTAATTATAAAGCACTGTACTTGTAGGCCTAAAAATCAGAAGAATGAAAGCACTGAAGCATTGTTTTTCCACCATAACAACATAAAGAATAAACTATTTATCTGAATACATTTAAGTGGAAAAAATGGCGCTTGGATAGGAACTTCATATGCCAAGTTTAAATTCTCTGCAAAGCAGGATTGCAAAATTGCTCACCTTTGAAACAACAGTTTGTAACAGAAGTAATCCATCCTTAACTGGGACACAGAAAATTATGCTGCTGGGAGAGAGACTGAATGCATGTAAATTAAAGACATGTTGCTAGATTTAATCAGTCCTGTCCGGTATTTATAAGTGTTCTTAAAATATGAGATCTGAGCAGACATCATAGATCTGAATAAGTTTGTTTAAAATTAAAGATTGTTTGTTAAATGTTATTTATACACTGTTAAACCTCAGAGGGAGAAATATTAAACATGTCTGGGATTCACAGAGTACACAAAACAGGCACTAAATTGTACAGTTTGATGTATAACTTCCTATAGTGGATAAATCCACCAACATCTGCTAAATATATAGAAGATTTATTACATTTTCATAAGGTTTACTTACTACACAGACTTCATGATTTGGCAACAAAGCCTGATGACGGGGAAAACTGTTATTTTGTTATTTTAAACCCCTTTTAATACACACTTCGGAGGATGCATCAATATTCCCTCACCGCCTTCCCTGTCACCTCATGAAGGGAACAGTCTCCGAGCTGCTGAGCTGGCTGGGGAAGACAGAACTTGTGTCTCATTTCTTGTTTATAGGATGGAGTCTTTGAGCTTCTCCTGGCAGCTCCCAGAGCAAGGTACAGTCCTGCGTATCATCTCCCTCCAAAACTTTGCTGACCGACTCAGAGAGTCAACAAAGATCCTCGTAGAGCGCAAAGACCCTCCCTCCCCCTGCGGGAGAGCTCAGCAGGCTCCCCTCCCAGGGCACAGTGAAGTCAGACATTTGTTTTGGCATCCAGAAAACTCTTTTTGAAATCTGCATGAAACTTGGTAAGTTCCCATAGTCTGGGAATCTTTGATGAAATACTGTAATTTTTTTGTATCACCAGGCAATAACGCTTTGTGCTGGAAACAGAAACGGAACATTCAAGCACAGCGAAATCCTGTTTGCAGGAAACCAGGAAAATCCCATCACCTCCCCCTTCTCCCCCAACCTCATTTCTGTAGTTCTTGTTCGTATAAATGAGCAGTCAAGCTCCGGCAGCAACAGTGAAATTTATTTCCTTGGTTTTAGATGAAAGCCTGAAATTGAAAGAAGCTCAATTCAGAAACTAAAGAAAGCTGAGATTTTTCCCATTCAGTGCCAGAGATGTGCATCTCCAGTACCTATCAAGACCGTGACTTAAGGTACAGAAAGGACAGAGGGCTACTCATCAGAAGCCCAACTTAGGGTTGCTGTCACTTACTTTACCACATGAGCAAAGTGAGAAGCAGTTTTTGGCTCAGGAATTGTTATAAATATGAGTAACATATTTCTAAACAAAAAACATGATGTCCCTTCTAGTAAATTCTCCGCATATATCACTTATGATCTTGAGTTAATATATACTTTCTTTGACATGGGTAGACTTACATAAACGATCCTTCATTCCTTCTTTCTGACCCTCACCACATTCCTTTAAACCTTCTTTAAAAATGGGGTTAAATTTTACGGAAAACATTTGTCATCAGGAATTTGCGAACGGTTCCTGCAAGACACAGAATGTAGGCATGGGTTTATCTTGGGTTTATCTAGTCATACAGGATAATACTCAACAGTTTAGCTGAAATGCTGATTTATTGGTACACACTTCCACAGCTGCTTTTTTCTGGAGAAGAATTATTATAGGACAACACCTCTACCTCTAACTGGCTGCTCTCAGCCACACAAACTCTTCACGTAATGTACTTTCAAGTCTTCTCTTATATCCTTTAATCCAGTTGCCTGCAAGACTCTCAGTCATAATTTGGTGTCCTAACTCACCACCCAAGCTCTGAAGGACAGGTGCCTGTTTTTGTCGTTTTGTAAACTTTTACCAGGCTATCTGTGGACTGACTGGTGTCAGAGATCAATGACCAATTATGCATACTGATAATATGGACTGCCTCTTCCTAACAGACTTGTTAGCAACCTGTTGAAAAAACATGCCTTTGGATGTACGAAACACTGGTTCTGTTACTGTATTTATTATTTAACATTTGTGTGTTAGAACTGCAGATGGGCAAGTGACAAGCAATAGCTATTGGGGAAAAACATTATTACTCCTTGTACAAATACATCCCTAAGATAAGTTACAATATTCTCCTGCCAAAATGGAACAGCTAACGATTTTCTTGCAGTCTGAGAAATCCCAGATCACAGATGGCCAGCTGAATAGTGGCTCAAGTAATGCTAAGCAATGAACAGCTGCTAACAATGAGGAAATTGTGCTTATAAGGCCTGATTCAATGTCCTCTGAAGTCAATGAAAATCATATAAACTGCAGTGAGTGCCCTAGTGGCACTACTCTTTGGCAAGAAGCCAAAAAACAGATAACAAAATATTGTTAGATTCCCCCCACCAGAATACTCGCTGCTTTTACAGACTAACTGAAACTTTGATCTCCAGGCAAGCCTAGAAGCATCCTAGTGAATGCAGCCACATTTAAAATGCTGATGTACACTAAAATAAGAGTATTATATATCTCACAGAGGATTAGGTCTTTATTTAGAATGGCGGCAGACATTAAGGGATTTAGTTGATTTTCTCCCAGATTACAGGCACATTATAGAAAACCAACACTTAATTTTGATAGACCACTACCTGCAAGTCCTTTCTTTCAGTAAATGCTTAAATTTATTGACAAATTGCACTACTATCGGTTAGAGCACCACTGCTGCTTTTCCTAATAACATGCACCTAATGAAGCATGTATAAGAAATCAAGTGTCTGACCCAGCTATTATGGAGTCACTGCTTTTGCTGGACTCGTGGTGGCTACCAGCTGACAGTGAAGATGGTCAGAGATACAGGGACAGCTCAGTTCTGGAATGCCATACAAAATAGAAATCTGTGGGTTTCCTTAAACCAACAAGTATGAAATGGCAGATAGCTGATTTTTAAAGTGCTTAAAAGGAACAGCATTGAAAGCCTAAACATGATATTTACAAACTTCATGTCACTGTCCTAACCTGAAGTAGTGTGGATGGAGTTCCATAAGCTCATGGAGACAAACTTCCCAAGAGCTTTGAATAGCAAGGAGTGGTCCTCAATGCACGCAACAGAGCTGGAATAGAAAAAGGGCAGGACACTTGAATGGAACAAATCAGGAGGCTCTTTAAGGCTTAGGAAGAACTCATTAAAATTCAGAGATGTGTTGCTGATGAATAACATCAGCGTTAAACGCATCTCTCTGTCCCTTACCTCGTTGCTAAATATACTCATAAAAGAACGACTGAATTCAGGGAAAGACACTTCTTACTGTCACTTTCCTGATCTTACATGAGATTTTTTAACTATCTGATGTACAAGGGATCTTAGCTGCTTTAAAAGCAAAGAGGCACTACTTAGAAAGCCACAGAGATCAAAGACAACTCTTTCTAAGGGAGGTTTTTTTCCTCCTTTTAAAAAATATGCCTGCAAAATGTCTAGTAACACACTCCAAATTTATTTCTTCAGCTTGCTCAAATGCTGTGTTCTTCTGGGTTTGTTTGCAGTCTCAGAAACAGAGCAGGTACTTTTGTGCTTCTTTGTAGATTTTCCGTTCTGCTGCAGAGTCTGTTTATGTTCCATAAATGCACAGGTGCACACAGTTATACATGAATGGAGTCAAGTCGTATGGAAACGAGGAATCATTTCTCTTGCTATTTGCATAGGCTGGAGGCAGGCATAGTGCAAATAACTCTTTGCAGCTGAACCAACATGCTCCAGTCTCTACTTGCACTGTCCAAATCATCCCACTCTGAGGCACCTCTTCAAAAAGAGCTGGAAGACATGGCAAATCACTAGATTCAATAACAGTCTTGCTAAAAAAAATTAAAATATTGGACTGGGAGCACAAAGGGAGTAGAGGAAGCCCCAGCAAGGATGGGTGTGGCAGAGCTCAGACTCCCCAAGGAAACTATATGAACCAGCATAAGTTGGGTGCTACCACCAAGGGAGCCCTGATGGCATTTCTCACCATCCCTGTCACTAATGGCATGCACCTGCCACTCTTGCCACCTGGGTTCCTCACCTGGGACTGGCATTTTTGGTTCAGAGCCAGCTTGCAAGGGCACTTCTGCTGAGGAGCTCCTCCTCAGGGACAACACTGTGTCCCCCTGGAGCGAAAAGTCTTCTCCTGGTACAAGACAACCAGACAAGAGCCCCAGCTGCCTCCCTCCCCAGAGCAGGGCTGGCCTGAAGCCTTTGCTGCCACCACTACTGCATCATCACATCCCACAGGGAGAGCAGGAGCTTTCCACAGCTGGAATGGTCCAACTGGAAAAGACCGAGAGCACAAGGCAGAAGCACTCCTGCTATGACCACCACCTGCCATAGAGGAAAACATGCCTTTTATCACTCTGGTTGGGAGGTTAGCAGCCGCAGGCAGCTCCATTTCTAGTTTCCGGTCTGCCGTCATCTGTCAGCAGCCTGCCATGATACACTGAGCTAATCGCATCTTCCACAGAAGCTGACATGCAGCCTCTGGCCTATAGCATCCTAAATNATATATATATATATATATATATATATATAAACTCCAACAACCAGTTGTGGATGATGTGAGCAAAGGCACTCTCTGATTCAGCCTCACCAAATACTCAGACAAGGGGTCTCATCTAGCCAGAGCAGTTCAGGTTTTCCTGAACAAACTCTTAATAGACCCAGCCAAGGCAACACAAAAAGCTATTATAACTAAAGAAGTAAAGCATTTCCCTTGTATCTAAATGAGCTTGCTCAGACTGACTTCACCTCCTCTTGAAAGAGCCATGCTGAGGATAAGCACCATGAATAACACTTTTAGGATATGTTTGGGTATCCTGAATTCTGACCAAGTTCCTGAGAGAGTTAGTCTTCTCTGAGGGCCTTAGACCCGAAGTGCCACAATATTAATGTCTGATAAGAAGCCAGTGGCACACCTAGGGACTAAACCTGGGTCTCTTGGATCACAGATACACTTTGGGACCACTGGACCAGCCTCACTTATTGGTAATTAGAAGATTAATGGCATTCCTGAAATTACAACCAAATTTTACTCAGTTAGACTGATCACTGTCTAATTTTGAAAGTAGTTACATGTGCTGACAGGATGATTACAGCTTTATTCACCCGTTTTAGACTCAAATTTAAAATAAAATACACTGAGATTGTATCACATGATAAATTGCAGTCAGCTCACAAGTCTGTTTCTTCCAGATTTAATTCTAACATTGTAAAGCTGACAGCCTCATACAGCTCAAAAAAAGCATTATTATACTTTCCTACAGCAGAAAGCTGACAAAGGGACAGATAACACTTGTTTTGAGGCCTAGAGAGTCCCAAGCTACTGGCTCTAAGACCACAGTTTGGCTAATGGTTCACTTTAAAAATGTGTTGAAAACTCACATGCAAATACTTGCAAATTCTCACTAAATTCACACCTAGGAGAGGCAAAAGTAGCAATAATTTTATTCATGGCTTAGACAAGTCTTTAGATTTAGTACCAATAATTTTCCTCTGTGACTCTGTACAACTGAGTCCATGACAACAGAAGTGCCCAGTCTGACATGTAAAGAGAACCAGGCAATCAGGTGGGTAAATTGTTCCAAATTGTTCTATCTTGTTTCTAAAATGCCCTTTCTATACAAAACACAACCTACAAAAATAAATGCATTTTCTACAACGTAACTTTGCTTGTCACTAGTTCAGAATGGCCTGCTTAATCCATGTATGTTGTGGCAACACACTGTTAACACGTCTCCTTGCATTTAAAACTAAACCCGTACATGTGTGCACCATACAACAGTCCTCGACACAAGCTCATATAATACAGCTGTATGCATCAGGCACATGGCCAGACTTTCATCCGCACTCTGAAGCTGCCAGCACATTGACATTCCCTTTGCTTTCCCAGTGCAGCTTCTTGTTTGCTTTTCTAAGCCTGCGTTTAGGTGGACTTAAATGTTGGCATTCGCAGAGCATGGAGAGAAGAGGGGACGGCTAGAGAGTTTGTGCCCTCTGGTGTTCAGCGCTGGATGCTGGAGCCCCGAAAACACTGCTGCTTTGTGCTACTGCAGCATCCTCGCCTCACCAAGCCTTCGCTGTCTGTAATACAGCTCACTTCAATGGGATAAACTATTTATCCCTGGCCTTCTTAATGGTAGAAGTATACTCAGAAAAAGACTGGGCAGAGACCACCATCTTCTTTTAAGACCATCTGCGCACTTTACATGCAAGATTTTAGGTTTGGGGATGATTCCTGCAAGATCCACATCAACTCAGCAGTTTCTAGGGCTCTGGATGTTTTCATTAGTTCAAATCAGCAAAAAAGTACACTGGGTAACTTTAGAAAAAACAAATCGCTTACTGACCTAATCTCCCTCGAGGTCCAAAGCTGAGCATATACTCGTTAACTCTAGACTAAAATACAGAAGCTCCCATCAGCGTGGTTTTCAGATGGCTGGTTCACATTTCCTGTTACCATGCCTGCCTGTAGTAAATTCTTCAAAATCCCAACTAAAATCAAGTTTGTGGGTTTAACATTAACACTGTTATGCCCACAAGTGCTAAATCTCTGCCACAGATGACTCAATTACAGATTTCAGCAGGCACATTCTGAATACGAAGCCAAGCTTATTCTCCTTCTGAAATCCATCCAAACTTTCCACAATTCACTCTAAAGACACTCTTATGTGGAGCTGTTCACTGTGGTGAGATTTAAGATAGTTTGCAAGGATTTTCATGATTAAACTGTTCAATCTGCAGATACCACCACTCCACTGTCTAAGCTACATATCTGCTGTGTTGCCATTGCTTGAGAGCTCTAGTTTCAGAAAAATCATTTACCTCAGCACCTACCCCTCACAGACATACCAGAGAAGTCTACCCTTTATCATTTGGGACATACAAAAGCCAGTAACAGTAGATGAGGTTTTGGAGGAGTCCGGTGGTGTTTGCATCTACAGCCTCTCAGTCTCTTCTGCCCTGCCTGCACCTACGAACCCACTACAACAGCCCCTCTGCACTTTTTGCTGGCTGCAGGCAAGTGACAAAGCTGGCTTAAGCTCATATTCTGACCTAAATACAAAAGGTCCTTTTATTTATCCTTAGAGGGAACAATTTTCCTCCGATTCCCACAACCTTCCCTGTTGTTCTGACAGAGCCTATTCTTCTTAGAGTGTTAAAGACAGTGCTGAAGATCTCATTTACAAACATGACCCTCTCAGCAAATGAATCTTGTGCAATGACATTCAAAACAGTAAGTTACTAGTTTCCATCAGTGTAAGGAAGTACTCTAAAAGAAATAAGCTCANAAAAAAAAAAAAAAGGCAAGAGTTAACAAAGGGTCTGGAGTCAATAAACTGTTTCAGTGGAAAGTTAGGAGCCTAAACCCTGAATCTGAGCCTAATAGTCCTTTGCTACAATTATATTCACTTGAATGTTGAGCACTGTGTCATTAGATGAGTGCATTCAGACAGCACACTGCAGTAATAATTCACAAAGTGTTTACATTTCAACAAAGCCTTCTCTTGTGTGTTCTTCTAACTGTAACAGTGCGTTTAGACATTTTATAAACACAGCAGATTTGTTTTTAATTAAAGAATTTCACAGCGGTGAACTCTGATCACTTAATATTTCGAATCTGAAAACATCACCATTACAGCATGCTAAGGGATTATTCTCTATATACTTCATGCTCTGTATGAGTAACATTTCCCCCCAAAACACCACACTGCCAGCAGATGATGCACTAAGAGGGTGGCAACGCTGGCCCTCCCTGTGGCTCTGCGGGAAAGCTGTACCTATGACTCAGGAGAACGTGCACAGAGACACTGCTTTAAGGACTAACCACGATCAGGTTCTGCATCTTTGAGAAATTCTGTATCTTTGAAGGAAAGCACAGCTGAAATCAATAGTCTGCCAAGAAAAGTGGAGAGACTTTGCTTTAGTGCTGTGGGATTCATTTTCATGACTGTCAATCATACGGTAATTTTCACAATTCCAGCACTGCAGTCTAACAAGTGCAATAATCTGTGGCTCAGACTTCTTTGCCAAGCAGGAGTGATTTAAGCTGAAAGGCTGGGACAGAGGAAAGAAGTGCATGTTTCACCCAATTTGACCAGTGTGCAATTTACACTTGAAATGAAAACTGGGGAAACCTCGATCTGGTAGAAACTGTTGGCAGCCGGGCCTGTTTGCAGCTAAGAAGCCAACAGAAGGATTGTATGACAACACGGCTTCTGGTTCCTGCACGAATTTCAAATCACAATGTTGTGTTTAACCTCAAAGCATCTGAAAGGAAACGATGAACAAGCATTGATCACTGATTAGTCATTATTTCTTGGACAGTCCATGCAAAACAAAGATGCTGGGTCAGATCAGAGTTTCAGAAATGCTGTGATGGCCACAAGACTTTTCCCAGCAGCCTCTGTTTTTTCTGCTCCTGCTGGACATATCCAGGGTGGTAAATACAGCCTACATGAGAGGCGGGAGCCTCACCCTTGGGGTAAACTTCCAAGTGTCTCACATCAACTGCAGCACACAGCCTCTGCAGAAATCACAAAGAGTAACAGAAGCACCACATCTCTAGGAGCACTTTTTGAAGGAATACCCTATAACCAACTTCATAGGCAGAGCTGTTTATAGCTGCATTTCACCAGAGTAGCTTGCAAGTGTCCTCAGTTTCTTATTAAGTTTACGAGCAGTCAGCAGCAACAAAACCAAGAAGGGAGTCAAGCAAAAAGTCTTCAATCAGCCTCACTAATAGCATTATGAAATGGCCCTTTGTGGCTTTACACCATGCTGGTAAAGAACAGAACCACAGCTACAGTGAGCACGGGCGGGACACAGCTCCCAGGCAGCACCAGGACCAAATACCAAGCTTAAAATACAACTTTAATATATCCCATATGTATTACACACACTCCCCAAACACTGAGGGCAGGCCTGAGGTGCAAGACGAGCTATGTGGATCATCTAGAATTTTAGTTATTTTAAAAAACATTTGTAGTACTAATCGCATGCTGCCTTTGGTTGGAGCCTTTCCCCCTCAGCTCACAACAATTCCTGCTCATTTGTTTCCATGGGGCAATCAGTGACCCCTTGACCCCTCTAGCCACAGGGCTGCTTCCAGTGCCTACCTGGCTACCAAATCAGGGGAATGTTATTCGCCTCAGCCTGCCCTTTGCTATTCACAAATATTTTCTGCCTGAGAATTGCACTTGTTCATGTAAGGCTATGAAGTCCTTCCAGATATTTTAAAAGCAAATCAGGAATAGGACACAAAAGGAAAACTTCCCTGGACCAGTCGCTCCACTGGGAACAGCCGATATGAAACAAGGCAATCCTGTACTCTCTGTCAGCAACCCACAGGCTGAAAATAATTTACAGAGACAGGACGCCATCTCTGTAACGCCTTCTATCATTGTCCCTTGAGTTCTGCTTGCTTAAAGGCTTTAATGATACATTTGGCAAAATGACTCCATTCACGCTTAAGCTCATCCTTTAATAACACAGATTATTTTTCCGACCTTTAACATCAAGTCTGGATATCTACGAGTTAATGCATGTACTCTATCAAGTCCTAGTGCTGTGTGGACCGGCATGATGCTGACCAGCCATTGGGAACTCTTCACTTTCTGCAACTCAGGGATAATTTAATCCTTGCTCCTGTGAACCTTCTCAGGTCTGATAACTGCCTCTGATACTGATGATGAGGGCTGCAGGAAACATGGAAAACAGAAGGATACCCCAGGAGCCTACTGACAGCAAATATTCGAGTCACTGTTCAAAATAAGCATGTAATGTTTACTGTATTATAGAATTTAATAAGAGATGATAAGCTGTAATAAAGCATTTCAGGTATAATATAAAGTAAATGTATTATAAATGCTGAAGAGTAACTAGGATTGATTAAGCTGGATAATGTGGTTAAATGATATTTCCTGCTAAAAGCAAAGATTTTTGTTAACCTGCAATGCAGAACTGACAATGCCTCTTCAGCATAGTTTTGTATACAGACAAAATCATATATTACCTCATTTTTTCATTGGTTAAAATGATCAAAATAGCACAACAGATTTTTTCCAAAATAGTCAAAAATGCTAGCAACTGAAAATATTCAATTGTCTAACATTCAAGTGAATTCCTGCACCATCACCTGACTGACAAATCTCATGAGACTTTCCATATCCACCACCATTCTGGTTGTGTTTGGACAGAAGTTGTTCCTGTAACACTTCAAACTAAATCTGTTCCAGGAAGATTCTGAAAGAGGCAGTATATCATACGGTTGCTTAATCACACATTTATTACAAAAATACGAAAATTAAGAATATGTAAGAGAACAAATCAGACTGTTATTAGTTGCACTGGAACACAGGAAAGCTGTATTATGGGCTCTGAAATGAGACATAAAATTGCCCAAACTCCTCTCTACTCTTATACAAGAAATAGAGAAGATGCTTCCCACAGAACCCCATCTGCAAACTGTCACAACCAAGGAGCCTGCAAGCTAGCTGCTCCTACTCTGGCAGAGCAACACAAAAAGGGTAATACTCACAGAGAGTCCATGACATTGAGGTAAAAGCAGATAAGCTGCATCATTCCAGGGGGTAAATTGTATTTGCTAATATATATATCTTTTTCTCATTTCTAACTGCAAAAATTGTCCTGTGAACTAGAGAAGGCTAATTTTCTGTCAGTTTGTGTCCTTCATCCTTTAAACCTTCCTCACTCCCACAATAACATCAACTCCCCTTATGTGCAAGAGATGATATATGTTGTGCCTACTCTGGAGTTAGGTACATGTTGACTGACCGGTGTGAACATGGGAGGACTGGCCATCTGGATGCTCTCAAATACAACAGCACATGGTTGAAGTCTGCCAGGGAATTAATTTGAGTCTTTCTCTTCCACCAGCGTTGCAATGGAAACTAATGAAACTAACTTTATTTTAAACTTTCTTTCCCTTTTTAAACTTTGGCTAAATTTAGCCAGAGAGTCCAAAAGTCAGGGGGAGGAAAGTTAAGATGAGAGGACAAAGCGGGGAGACGAAGAGACACTGAAGCCCAATTTGCTTAATAAAGTAAAGTTTAACTATAACTGGATCCATCTATGCCTGGCACGTACCCCTGCTGCTCAGGGCTAATGCACTCGTCTCTCCCTCAGGTAAGCGTCACCAGGTGAATTCAATGGAACTCCTCACACTGAATAACTTTTCAGTAGCCAAAGTGTGCTTGTCCACAAACTGAACTTCCAAAGCAGGACACAGCTGCTAATGATGACAGCCAGCAGCAAAGCCAACCTCAGCTCAAACTCTTTTGTGGAACAGAAGAGCAGAGAGTTCATGCTGAGCATCTTGGCAAGTTTTGCTTTCTGGTGTTGTGGGTGGCCGCAGGAAGGCAGGGAGGAGAGTGCACAGTCGGCAGCAGAAACACAACAGTGGAGAGAGAGAACGGGCACCGTTCTCTCACCGGCTCGTTGTAGAGTACATGATGTGCAAGCTAAGTTATGGACTAATGAGGCTCAGCAAAAGCACCACAAAAAAAGATGCAATTTAGCCTATCCACAAACAATAAGCAAGCAAAGGTATGGTGGAGAGTTAGCTATGCCATGAAGCAAGACTAAAAAGTCATCAGTAAAGGAAAACACGAAGAAAAATAATTCATTGTATTAGCTTTCCTCACACATTTCATTTTGTTTATTAGTCTGTCTCTACAGTTACAGAAGTAAAATAAAAATAGAATCAATCGGGTCAGCTCTACAGTTTGGTTTGTAACTCAGAGCACAGACTGACTATGCCTGCATGGGCAATGTTCCAGGGAAATCTCTCAATCACAGCAATAAAAATGGTGTTACATTTTGTAGATCTCTCCCCTGCTCCTTCCCACTTGATTCCTCTCCATCCCCAGCTCCTCCCTTTCAAGGGATACTGAGATCCAAGGCTGATCCTCTCCTTCTCAGCATTTGGTTTTATGCAGGCCACACCACAGCACTTACTTGGGACTGTGACCCCTCCAACCACACGTGTAACAGGATTACCATACACTAAGAGCTTAAAGATGGCTGGCTCGTATAATTATTCCCAAGCTCTCCAATAGACTTCCACATGCCTATTCTACTCTTTCGAATGACAAAACATAATGTTAAACTAAAACTTTACCATAGGGGGAAGGGGAAGGATCAGGCCCATATGCTATATTCCGTGCCGTCTCTTAGTGAGGGTCCATGATGAAAGGGAAAGCTCTGCTCTGCCAGCTCCCGATCCAAAAGAGGTTACAAAACCTGAGTCAGGAGGGCCCCCAAGAGTTTGCTCTGCAATATTATCAGCAAGAAGATAGGTGAGCAACAGAGCTCTGCTCTACTGGAATTATCTAGAGGCCTAAAGCATACAGTAGCTAATAAACAACAGAGGCATTTAACAACTTCAACTATTTTACCAAGCAACAGTGGAACATCCCACACCCCACCTGAATAGATTTTCAGGCAGATTCTCTTTACATATGCCTAAATGCTGTAGAGCTTCTATTTGGCTAGCAGGCTAGTGCGTGCAAATAAGAAGCCTTTGCTTTTCGTTACTAGCACAGTAGGACATGTCATAAAGACCACAGGACTCCTCACTTCACGCTATATCTTCAGCAAGTTTCCAGTCCACAGATCATTGAAGTAAACAAAAGGAGTCCTACAGATGTGATTGAGTTCTCCTCAGAACCAGTAGTTTTTTCATTGTTCATTTAAGCAAGCTACATAGCCTCTAACTGTGAAACCTCTCTTAATTCCAAAGGGACATACAGAAAGTAGTGTGATAGCCGTGCTGTTCAAACATGAAATAACACAGACAAATCAAACCAAGTTTTCTCTAAAACACTTGTGGAGACTTCTCCAAAAGGCGTATTTCCACAGAAACCAAAACAAACAAAAAGCCCCAAACAAACAAAAATCCTGCAAACCACAGACTGCCTTCCTTGTCCCTTCAGCTTTTGAACTGTTCAAAGAACCACACATAAGTATTTAGTAAATTATTTCTCCACCACATGTGTACACACATTTTCTATATTCTACAGGTGCTTAAACTCTTTGGAGGTTGTGGGTTTTGTGGTGGGTTTGTTGGTGGTGTTTTGTGGTTTTTTGTGGTGTGGTGTTTTTTTTTTTTTGTTTGTTTGTTTTTTTTTGTTTTGGGTTTTTTGGTGGGTTTGTTTTTGTTTTGTATTGGGGGGTTTTTTAGGTTTTTCAATAAAATTCTTCCTTTAGGCACTGAAGTAAATGAGAATAGAGCATGAAGAATATTTATGCAGCTATCACTGCAGTGGTTGCTATACAATACAAAAAAGGATGAACAGTCTACAGAGAGAAAAAATTATAGCACTCAGGTCTGCCCATAATTCACTCTCCCGGAGCCAAGGGATCTGCCAGAGAATCTGCATTCTGTTTCGAACATGGCATTATAGAACGGGAGCCTTATACGAATTCTCCACTAAACCAGAATCTTAGCTGGTGTAGTTCAGTATGACTCCACAGTAGGTTTCTATCCTTCTGATCTGAGACACTTCCTGATATGACAGGATTGACAACTGATGCAGCACTGTCTGAACATGGCTGAAATGATAGTCAGAGTGGCAGAATCTTAGACAAACTGATCTGTCTCTCTCATAATTCCCTCCAAACTCAAATCTTTTTCCCCTAGCTTATATGAAAACTATGTTTCTCTCATTGTCTGGACAGACTTTGTCTCTTTGCATAGTCACCCACATCAGCCCCAGTGTTAGGCAGTGAATCTTCCTTGAATATACTCGCACTCTTAAAATAATGGTGGGGGAAGGTGGTGGATCATTCAGCAAAATGTTTGTGCATCTGACCCCATTCTAGCCAGGCGGGACAGAAAGCAGTGAAGAATTAGGCAGCTGAGGAAGAAACAGCGAGTGCACTGTTTTGGGGCAAAATCTGAAGGTTTGGAGCACCTCACTAGCAGGCCTCCAGCTCTGATGACTGACTGCTGTGCTAGAAGTGGGCTGGTTGTCTCATGTCCAGCAGCACTTTGTGCTCCTTTTGGCTCAGACAACAGGTGAACACAGAAGAACTACTACTCATGTAGGAGAAGCCACAGCAGAAGCAGAAGTAGTAGAAGTTCTTCCAAAACACTGTTTCTTAACTTGAAAAAATCTTTGCTTTTGGGATAGCCAGCCATTTGGGGAGACTTGTTTAAATGCTGAGAGAAGACAGAAAAGGGACTAAACTTCCTAGAACAACAGCACCAAAATAACCTCAAAACAAACTGAGTTTACCGGCGTATCTAGCCATAGTTTGGTGGAAACAAATCTCTTAGTACTCTAAATGACTTTTTCTTAGAAAAGTAATTTCTTAATCTAATCTGAGGAGAAAATGTACCCTTGACCTATTCCCAAGTAATGCACAGGAGAAGAGTCCAGGAAGCAAAAACAACCAAACCACTAAATAAGTGACCACAACATAATTGCTATATCCACTCTGGAGAAGTTCACAGCACTGTTAAGAAGTCTGGAAGGGATTCTGTGCAAATATAATGGTTAAAAACAGCAGGAAGTAGAGAAATGAACATTGTTAGGCTGCAATTTCAACGCTGACGCGAATAGTACTCTTGATTCAAGAAGGTGCTGCACCTTTCAGCCTAAGGGTTCTTAAAGGGGTTTGTACATACTCATAATACTTTTGGAAAGAACTAAAGATGAGCAGGGAAAATTCTGTACTGAATTCCCTGTAACATGAGTTAGCATACCTCATTTAGGAATGCATGACTAAATATAGCTAATAGGTTTATTTGTAAATGACACTTGCGAGATAACATACACGTAAATTATTATCTCACCTGCTAAATTAGAAGTGAAAGACAGGAAGGTAAAGTACTCTGTCCGTTCCCTTCTCCTAGTTTAGAAAAGAAAAACGTACTTCCAAAGACAGAAGAGGAAGGGGAGAAAGTGAGGAAACCCCTAGCAAACTCTTAGGAAATAACACTTTTCCCAACTAGCTGTTTTCACCTTCCTCCTTTGGTTATGGGATAATTGTCAATTGATGTTCCTCATCATCTGCTCAGACTTTGCTGCCCTTTCTACTTAAGCATTTTGAATGGCAGTCACTTCTGAAAAGCTGATTTAACAGAGCTCCACAGATTGATTCCACTCTAAGAAAGTAGTAAAACAGAGTAAAAGAAAGAGACGGGAAAGACAAAGATGTGAATAACACTTATTTGAAAGGGATGCTTTGAATATACTAGGAATGCTTTCACTTTTTTTAGCGCAAACTATAAAAACCCATTGTGCATTTATAGAATGGTACAGACTTTCATGGTTCCAAAACCACCAGCACAACGGTATCTAGATCCTATACAGGGCCCTCAAAGGCTCTCAGCACAAAAACATAATGTGCCCTTTGACATTCACATGTAACAGTAATATTTCATAAGTCTGAAAGTTCTTTCCACTGGTTCTGTCATTTAGAGCTACTGATATGAGTACATGCAACATGATTGCATTTAAATATAACCAATGTGAGGTCACCAATTAAAAAGTTTAAAAAGATGTTTCCATTGATTTTTAAGACACTGCTACTAACAGGAATGAAAGAAAACTCATGTTCTGCAATAACTTCAAATCAGATCTGTATGTACATTTCTAAAAATAGATATAAAAATCATGTCTCTTGTGGATGAAGACAGCTCATAAAAGTCTTTGAATCTATTAAGCACGCTTTCAAAAAAAGAACATGTTACAAAATTCTTTTCAACACTGCTCAGGATCAACCCGCAAGCCAAAACAGAAATTTACTGGCACCAGGGAGAAGCCACAACTGGCAATGTACATGCTTAGGTTCCTCAAACCACCAGAATCCACTGGGAATCACGTCTGTGTTCCAGGTGTCTCTATCTTCAAAAGAGACATAAGGAGACTCTGGCTGTTCATCTCTCCAGAACAGGATACTGCATTTTCCTGGTTGTTTAGCTATAGATTGCATGGTCACAGAATACAGATGGACAACACCTCTTCACAAACCAGTTAGTGTCACAGAGGTCACACCTTCTGCTAGTGCTACTTAGATTTTTTTTTCCTCTGTATAAGTCTCACTGCCCCTGACTCACTGTACCACAGAAGAGACATTGAAGATCTGAACATGTTGCAGCCCAGCCCAGCCAAAGTGTCACATAATCCTAATGACTCGTTCAGAACAACAGGTCATTTTTTTTTTTTAAATATTCTCACATCTTTAGTATGGGATCTTTAGGACTCTGAAGACCTGTGTTGCAATGAATTGACCTTTCATGTTGTTCACATAAATTAAGAACAATGGGAGAGACGGACTGAAATAGCTAAATTAATCCAGGTAGAAATAGAATTTCCTGAAGATCAAAATTATGAAATTTACCTTTGCCTTTTTTTCTGTTCATGGTTTTAAGGAAAAATGCTACATAGCTACATAATCTCAGCTGTAATATCAGTGAGGTAAAAACAGCGAGGAAAATCCAAAAAAGCAATACATCTTTATAAAATACCTTAGATGGGAGTGCTGTCCATCTCACCTACCTTTTTGTGCTACAATTCCTAACATAGTTGGGCTGAAAACAATGAAACTCCCAACACAAGCTCACAGTTCAAAAACTGGGTTTTTTTTTTTAAGAAAACAGTTACTCTTGCATATGAAGATGGCCTAACTGGAGACTGGCAAGCTGAGCTGCCAGGTATGTGAGCACTGGGGGAACTCAGGGTGTCTGAAGCATCATAGTATGGCTGATGAGCGAGCTGGAAAAGAAGAATGTCACCCTCTATTAATTTAACACTAATTCTTTATTTTAAAGGTTAGATATTTTAGAAATGAAAACAAGCAGTTCTTAGCTCCCAAAGTCGAGCTTCCTGAAAAACAGATAGGATTTATGCTTTTAACTTCCTACATGGACCTCCTTCCTGAGGTAAAGTGTCATCAAAACCACTGTTAATGATGCAGAGAAGGGCACTCTCTTACAGAAGCCAGTGTTTCCACCAATGTAATATCTTGATCATAAATTAAACAAACAGGTCATAACTAATAGCTACTTGCATGGCTTTCTCACAAGCCTTTGAGGTATACAAGCCTCCCTTGCTGAGCTACACACACCTGGAAGCCATGATCCCAAAGTCTCAGACAAGTCTTCACCAACAGTTTGGACAGATTTGTAGATGGATGAGCAAATCTGGTATGATTTGAAGTATTTTTTTTTTGGGCTGCAGTCACACTGTGGTGCAGAATAAAGCAGGTCACATGAACGCTATTCTTCCAAACTGAAAAGAGCATCAATTTCTTTTCACTTTAAAGACAAAACCAGAAAACTTTATCAGACATAATTTGTTCCAGGAAATAACTGTCCTTTACCACAGGAAAAGGGGGATCCCTGTTTTCTGATCCAGGCTGCAACACTCACTAGACATCAAGCAAATGAGGTCTTTACTTTTGATACAGCAAATGACAGTATTCTGAGCTGCCAGGGAAGTTGTTTGGGATTTCAAAAGTGGACCATTTCCATAGGCTGCATGAATCGCTACCTAGACACAAAGCATTCTGGAGGCCATTAGCAGGGTTCCTTCCAACTGAGGAGACCTGCAGCTAGAGTTGAGAGCCAGGATGCCTTCTCAAACTTAATGCTTTGAACAGATGGGAAATCTGGTCTCAATACAGAACACAGTGTCACAACTCCCTTTCCAGGACAGAGCGAGGGAAGGAGAAAGAAAGGGAAAGAAAGAACTGAAGTGACATCAAAAAGCAAATAAAAGGAACTCCTATTTTCCCTGCGTTTTGAGATACACATTCCTCTTCTGAAGCATTTCAGTGAACCACACAACATGCTAAAATAGTGAAAGCGTCAGGGTGTTCAGGAAATTATATGATGAACGTATTAGTCAGACTATGCATGCACTCCAAAAATCTTTTTTTTGTCTGGATCTAACATAAGCAACTATCCAGTCTTACAAGATAACAAGACAGTGACGGGACAGCACAGCTTTTGCTAGGATTCTTCCTCAGAGCGAAGCATTCTCTTTCCAGTTAGTGTTGGAGAGGACAAAGATGAATGGTGAGGTTCCTTTGTGTGGTTCACAGGATCAAGCCCTGCTGGAATAAGAGTATCTGTCTTTACAATGATGAACACCAGTCAGTGCAGTCATGAGGATAATCAGAAGCTGTGTCCCTCTCCCATCTTCTGCATCAAGAATAACAGAATTCAGTTTATTACAGCCATGGCAGACATCTTCCCAACACCTTTGCATGAATGCGCACAGACTACAGTTTCACACTCATGATCAAAACCACAGGAAGCAGACTACCAAAAGTGAAAAGAAAGGAGGCACAAAGAAAAGCAAGCAAGAACAAAGAAATACATAAGAGATCTGATTTTTCCCAGCAGGAAAAGATGAGCAAGGACCAGGGTAGCCTTTATATAAGCCGTGAAATGATACATAAACAAGTAGGAAATGGGGAGTACAAACGATGAAGATGGACCAAATCACTTGAATTCAGAAAGCTTGCTTTTCAGCTCTCTAATTTACTTTTAAATTGTCTTACTTTTTAGTACATTAAGAGCAAAGAATTCTTACTGAGCTTTAAAAGTAAGTCATGAGAAGAGATACAGCGTAATGCTCCCAATTTACATTAAAGTATATGCACTATTATCTTCTTATTATCTCCTAAAGATTTTTCCAGGCATTCAATTAACATATGACAAGATACCCAAGTTAGCAAGGAAAAAAGTCACCATTTAGTGCACTATCTATAGCATTTCAGAAGTTAGTTACCCATTGTTTTTCCTCCTAATGCACTACCTAGTGCACATCTATTATGCTATTTTAATAGCGAGGCTCTGTCACAGAAATAAAAGGAATAAAGTTCTCAAAGTACCCACATTACAGTTTCTAATTTGACTTCAGCACAAGTATCTTTCAAAGTCAATGTAACATAGGTAAAGTTTGGAAGTTTTCACCCAAGGACTCCGCTGTGACAAAGGGTGCTGGTATCCCCCTGCCTGCAGGAGCTCTGATGGGGAGCTAGGTCCCAGAGAAACCTGGGGGAAGCATTAACTTTGAATGAACATATCATTGACAAATAGCCTCAGAACATCTCTAGAAAGGTGGAGGAGCAATGGACAGGGCCCTGGGGGCTCCCTGTAGCCGGGGGGCAGTGGGGGATGGCCATGGGGGTCTTTTGGGACAGGACGTGGTAGCCAGGGCCCATCCCATGCCCCAGCCAGGGGCACTGGGGGAGCTCCAGCCCTGGGGCATCAGGCACCTCCCTGGGGATGGGGACAAGCTGAGGCCCAGGATGTCCCGTGGGCCTGCGGGTGCATCCAGTTCAGCAGGGCTGGTGGCCGGGCAGGGCTGTGGGGAGCTGGAGACCAGCTCTGCTGTGGCATCGCTGGGGCAGGGGCTGGTGGCACCAGGGGAGCTGTCTCAGCGATCCTCTGTCTTTTCTACACATTCCCTGGACACAAAACGCTGGCCTTTCCCACTTCCAGTCTGTGGCAATTCTGCCAAAAAAGTCAGCCTTGAACAAGCGGCAGGATATACTAACATGCTTTGCATTTACATTTTATGCATCCCCTTGCTGCCAAACTCATGAAGCACTGTGAGCTGCTGACCTGAGGGAAATCTGTGGGTTCTGCTTTACTAAGGTGGCAGCAAAAGCCTGCAGCCAGGAAAAAAAAAAAATAAAGCATGTGCTTAAAGATGAAAAGATACTGTTTAAAGCAAATTCTCCCCTCAAACCATGTTTCTTAATAGCCCCGTAACTTCTCTCTTCCTCAGCATCAAATCTCTCTTGGCTTCCCCCCGCACCCCGCCGAGAAAGGGCTTCTAGCAGTATTTGCCAGTCACTCAGCTCAGCAGTCACAGATAGGAAGGACGCTCTGGAGATCATCTAGTCCAACCCCTCTGCTCAAGCAGGGTCAGCTACAGCATGTTGCTCAGGGCTGTGTCTAGTTGGGTTTTTAACATCTCCAGGGATGAAGACCCACAACTTCTATGGACAACTTGTGCCACTGTTCAATCACTTCAAAAAATATTTTTCTTACATTTAAAAAGTAGTTCCTGTGTTTCAGTTTGTGTCCTTTGCCTCTCATTCTGTTGGTGGGCACTGCTAAGAGGAAAGTGGCTCTGTCTTTTTTACCTCTCCCATCACATAATGTGTAAATATCGATCAGATCCCTGAGTCTTCTCTTCTGTAGGCTGAGCAGCCCCAGCTCTCTCAGCCTCTCCTCAGACATCAAACGCCCCAAGCCGTTAACCACCTTTGTGGCCCTTCACTCGGTTCACCCCAGCATGTCCGCATCTCTTGACTCTCTGAGGCAAACTCAGAACCGGACCTGGTACTCCAGATGTGTCTCACCAGGGCTGAGTAGAGGAGAAGGATCAGCTCCCTCAGCCTGCTGGTAATGCTCTCCCCAGTACAGCTCAGGATGCTGTTGGCCGCCTTTGCCGCAAAGGTGCCTTGCTGACTCATATCTAACTTGTTCACCAGGAAAGCCAGATCCATTTCTGCAAAGCTGTTTTCTGACCAGCCAGCTCCCACCATATGCTGGTACATGGATCTCCTTCTCTCCAGGCTCAGACCTTTGCATTTGCCTTTGTTGAGCTTCATGAGCTTCTTGTTGACCCATTTTTCCAGTCCATCTGAATTGCAGCACAACCACGTGGTGCATCAGCCACTCCTCCCAGTTTTTTATCATCTGCAAACTTGTTGAGGTTACACTCTGTCCCACGATTCAGGTCACTAAAAAACATGTTAAATAGAATTTGCCCCAGTATCAGTCCCTGAGGAACACCAAGTGACTGGATGCTAGCTGGACTCTATGCCATTGGCCACAAGCTCAGCAATTCAGCCACTTTTCAGTCCATGTCACTGTCCACTTATCTAGTCGGTATTTCATCAGGTTGTCAATGAAGATATTATAAGAGACATTTTCAAAAGCCTTGCTAAAAAAGTCAAGACGAGCATCGTCTAGAGCTTTCCCCACATCCACTGAGCCAAGTCATCTCATCATAGAAAATCATCCAGCTGGTCAAGCACGATTCCCCCTTCATAAATCCGTGCTAGCTACTCACAGTCACCTTTTTATCCTTAACATTTGGAAATGGCTTCCAGGAGGATTTGCCCCTGGAATGTTATTTCCCATCTTACGTCTGCCTAGAGAGTTGGCTCACTGCCCCTCTGTCTTGGGTCTTCTGTGGGACTGTTAACATGTACAGCCTCGCCAAGGCTTTGCTAGAACTAATAAAGGTTCTGTTCTCCACCCTTTCCACCTAGAAGAATGGAAAGACAAAACCTTTTCCAGTCACAACAGCCAACTTGACACTAAGCTCAGAAGCAGCAAGTGCTTTGAGCAGCACTCATTAGAGAATAACAACAACTACATGTTCAGTTATCTTTTCTTAGCGGAGGTGAGAAAATCTGAATGCCTCCTACGTTGCCAGAAGACCTCACAGTCTCTTGCTCCTTGAAAAGGCAAGGAAAGAGCAATACGAAAAAATCTGGCTTGCCAAAAGGACCAAGGAGACAGATCTTACCAGAAAACGCCAATGGCAAGTAACAGAAAATTGGGAGGTAGGGCCAGACAATTGCAGACTCAAACTGAGCCTTGTTTCCCCACACTTGTAGATCCAATTCTACACTTGTAGATCCATTTTGACAAGACTTCACTTTCCTGTACACTGCCTACTTCAACACCTAAAAAAACCCCAGGTCTATTTGTGGATATTGTATTTCTTGTCAAGCTTCAGAAATCTTTGATCTCACTTTTTACATACTTGTAAAGCAATTCAGCATGAGTCTATATTAACCCATCTATTTATTAATCCCAAAATGCTTTATAGGACTGGGGAATGCTGACTAGGTCAAGAGATGATAAAGGAGTCAAGAAGAGGTCCTCTGATCTCTGTAGTTTGTAAGAAACCTCTGGAAGCTCTGTTCAGGCTGGCCCCAGCTATCAGGCTGAAGACTGGACCTTCAGAAGGTGCAGAGAGGGAGCAGGTGAGCAAAGATAGAAGAGTCACCCTCCACTGTTTTCCTCCAATGCATTTCTTCTGTATCAGATGGTAAGTGCCACATACAACTGCGAGATGTTGTATATGACAAATATAAAGGAATACAAACAATACTTTTATAACTGATCTGAGTCTTTATTTTAAAAGGTCTGTCATCAGACTATGCTGATTTGTTGAAACCAAAACCCTCTGCCAGAAAGACCGAAATGATTCATCAGAAAGTCCTTTCAGATTCTGGGAGAACTTAATTGTTAAGAGCAATATGGAAACATTTCTGTTCTCTGTCTTGCTTAGAGTACTTATCCTCCTCTCAAAGGTAACAATCCTACAAGACAGAAGAGATGCAGGCAAGTCTCTGACAGACCTGTTGAATTTTACACAATCAATGCAAGTACCTGAGCCAGTAAGATACCAGCTAATCTAAAGTATTATTACCTTCTTTCTTAGTTTGTCACAAAATCTTGCCATAAGTTTGCCCCATCATTGCAGATCAAACCAGTATAAGATCCTGGATTTCCTGCTCAGCAGCCTTTCCACAAAGGTCCCCTTCTTTGTAGCGCTGGAATTTTTTTTTCCCCCCAGGAGTCCACCACTTGACAGCTCTAAAAGCGTTTATTACTGTAACAGCTAAGCAGTGAGGAGGGAAAGTGTTTGAGAATTTTTTTTTTTTTTTTAAAGACTTCTGGAAAAACAAACAAACAAACAAAACCCCACAAACCCAAACCTCAGATTTCCTTAGCATCTTCAGTGGAGCTACACAAAACTCTTCTCCATTCTTGCAGTGACACATAAGCCTTCCTTCTGGTATCTGTGAGAAAAAGATGCACACTACCCTGCTCAAACCAGCAACAAGTGAAGACTGTTTGCCTGTATTTTCTCTTCTCAACACCTGTACATCTTCCTTGACCCTGTATGCTTAAACATTCTCCATGTATGTTACTCTACCAACCTTAGTGTACGTGTGCCTCTCTCCATGTACCACAGGATGGCAGCAAATGTTAGAATATAAAGAAAACAGCTGAGTGAGAGATAAAACAAACAGTATTACAATTGATTTATATGTATATTATTGTTACTTGAAACGCAAGGACTGGTTATTAAACTGTGATCCAAATTCCCAAATGCATAACCAAAGACATGTGTCCTCAGGCACATAAACAGAGTAATGTGGGAATCCACACAATAGCAGGTCAATGGCATTTTAAAAAATATTTTTTAAAGGAAACACTTTTTGTAATGGCATCCCATATAATTTAACTCTGGACTTAACAGGGTATTTTGTTTGATCCAAAGTTAGAAATAATCAGCAAAACTGAGGAAAATAAAATTTCTGTGGAATGACAGTAAATCATAATTGAGAAGGACCATACTGCTTAAGTGTGTTAATATTGAAAAGTCATCCATAAAAATTAAACCAGAGTTAAACCAAAACACATTCAAAATTCACCTCAAGAGAGAAATACTCTTCCTGTTTCAGGTACGTTAAAAATCTATGAAAAATATTTCACATAGGTGGGTTCATTTGATTGAGGGCACCTGCCACAGGCAAACTAAAAGACATTGCTTGTTTACAAATTAAGTAGACTGTGCATATCTCTTGTGTGGAGTTCACAACTGATACTTCACCATTTTTTTAAACCTTCTCAGTAATGAGGAGCTCAAATGGAAGACAAGGGAAAAGAGAAGTATACGGGAAAAGCAACAAATAACCTGATAGTGGCTTTTTCAGCTTTTCATGAGAGCTGTAGACTTCAAAACCTGGAATTTGAAAGTTTATATTTATCTTTATTATTAAAGAATAAGAAACAATTAAAAAAAAAAACTTCACAAGCCAATAGGAACACTTTTAGAATGCGACAGGGTAAGATTTTAATGTCGTTTTTGCAGAGCCACCTTTAACTGAAACTTTATTAACAAGTTCCTGTGAAACTACTTCAAAAGTTTCTAGTGATGAAAAGCTTTATAAAGGAATGCTGACACTGTGCAAGGTTGTTGTCTCTTAGCCTCCAAAGAGTTTAAAATTTGTATAGTAAATTTAGATTAAATATTTATTTTTAATTCATGCCACATTTGCTTCTGCTCTTAAATTTTTCCTCTTTCTTCCTACCTTATGACTTTGCTTCTCTGTCCAATGCCAAACTAATCAAGAGACATTCTAGCATAGTTGGTAAATCATCAATATTTTGAAACTGTAGGATATGTCAATTGTTTGCAATGCACCTCTTGCCAAAAAGGTCAACCAGTCTCCTTTGAAGAAGCCATAACTGGCACAGCTCTGATTTCAGGACTCCAGCTAATCAAACTTGTGATCTTTGCACTGTGATGGCTGGATGTGACTCTCCCTCCTGACTGCTCTTGAATGTCCCCACAGAAAAGGGTGACAAATTGCATGATTACAGTTAGCCCATTCTTGACATAAAATCGGGCTATGAGGGCACAATTGTTCCTAGGGGATCAGGAAGGTATGTGAAAAGAAAATTTGGAAAAGATGCTCAGCCCCTCGTTTCAAGCACAGAACAAGATATATGGCAGACATCCTGGCTGACCAAAGAAAATTTATGCTAACATATTTTGGACTTTTTAAAAAGTATAAACATTTCATATGTCTTACGCCTGTAGAAAAAGTGAGTTCTGGATGTTCCTGGCATTTGTGCTTCTCTACTATATCTACTTGTGCTATAGCCATGGCCTTTTTCCTCAAAAACTGTGGAATGACCATTGTACATGACTATTATTTTCTAATCTGCTGCCAGCTTTTGGCCAGACAGTGAGGCAATCATAAGGGTGAAGCTACTAGCCAAGTCAGTACAGTATTTCTTCCCTTCAGGCTACTGTCATCCCACAGATATGAATAAGGATCTGGAAAATAAATGTTTTCTATAGTCTTCTGCAACCTTCTTGCTGTAAAAATAGATTGTAACCATGCTTATGTCATGTTGTTGCTCAGCAACCTTTTTTTTTCTCCCCTTAATCTCCTGTTCTCTAATATCTTATTGGTCTTCACTGTGATCAGTCTGCAAACTATGACTCACTACTCAGAAACAGTACTGTCTGCTAAGCTTGCAGGACATTCTGCCCTCCAATGATTACATAGGCTTAGGGAGATACACCTTAGAGAGCAACCAACGACAGTGTTGACCCAGGGTTAAAAAAAAAAAAAAAAAAAAAAAAAGGAATAGAAAAAAATATGGGACAAAGAGAAAATTAAAAAAAAAAAAAAAAAAAAATTCCCTATTCTTCAGAAACTCAAAAAAAAAAAAAAAAAAAAAAAATAGGGCTACTGAAAAACATGCGGGACAAGGAGAAGTTGAAGTGAAGAAAAAAAAAGTGGTCTTCTATCTTGGAGAAGCTCACAAAAAATAAAATAAAAATTAGATCCCTGATCCCTTCCCCCTCTGTCAAGGTCAGGAAAGAGGAAGCAATGACCTTATCACAGTCTCTCCTTTTCCTTGATGAGCTCTGGAGAAGGATCTTCCTTTAGAAGAAGAATAAGGATTGTCAGGCAGAACGGGAAGGCCTTATAGCTCTCATAGCACCTGAAAAGCTTATTGTTTGAGGAAACGACACGAAAATGAAACTTGCAAGCACAGCTCTTGCACACGTAGTCATTTGTGTGAATGGACTCAACCAATGAGCATCCAACAGAGCAGTGACACCAAAGGGTAAAGCCTAGATCCATAGAGCTATTTAGAGAGGGACTCAAGTGCTTAAACTTAGGTATGCATGAACATTGTAGAAGTCATAAGGTATTCAGCCTACCTTTCAGCTGGTGCCCTAGAAGAGGGTGGGTCTCCCATAAACCCTGCATCGTATCGGCCATCTCTTTGTCAATGTCTCAGGTACCACAGGAGATCTAAACACACATTATATGCATGCCTGTGCTTTGGTCCCTGAATCACTCCTCAAATATATGACTTCTGTTCAAATAGTTTAACATTTATAGTTTTTAATGAACGCTGGGGGAAAAAAAAATATCCCTCCTAGAATCAGTGTTTAACATTACCTTGGATATCTGCATTTAAGTACCTGATGAAGGAGGAATACACCTTGCAGCTCTGCTGTTCTTATTTTTTGTTACATTACAAAACTCCACCTTCCCACAACATTCTGATCAGTGTCCAAGAGAAAGCTTGTCCTGACCTACTGGTGCTTGAGATCTCCCAAGGTAGTTAGAAACCCAAGATCTATTTCAAGCCATCGCTGAGCATTACGCTACATAAACACAGCCAAATTCTCGGATAAGATTTTCTACTTTCTTTGCGAAGGGTTAATCCTTTCCAGTGGGCCTTGTGACAAATCTGTCATTCCACTTCTCTACAACCTCACATCTCAATTGACTTGAGGTCATAGCCAAGAGATTACCTGACAGTGGTTAGGTTAGTCAGCACCTTCTGAATCAGCAGTCAATGGGTGTGTTGCCAATATCGACCTTACGAACACAGTTAACAGTGAGGTAGGTACTGAAATACCTTTACGCTTCCAGATGAAAGATTCCTCAGAAAGACATATGTAAAACATCAAGGGAGAAATCCTGATGCCCTTTGAAGGTAGCAGTAGATTTAGCACGGAGTGAAACACTGCAACAGTCCACAGCTTCTCAACGTACAGTCATCACCATCTGGTTTTGTTCATATATTACTGAATCTTAGTTGATCCAGAATGAAGTGATACTACACGTAAACTTTAATGCTTATAATGAGCACACAAAATTTCACCAAATAGAAAATCATGAGGTATTCCAGATTGCTTTCTTTCAGACTATATCAGAAGTTTAATTCCAGCATTTTACAGTGAAATAAACACAACATCTCACAGTAAAATGATAGGTTTTATTCAACAGCATTAGCAAGGAGTAATAATATTAACAATAATAAAGCTTTTTCTCATACAATTAAGGAGCTAAAGATGACAGATACAATCAGCTACTCTGACCTCCTCAGCTATTCAGTGCAATAACAAAAGCGAATTCAGATTTGCTTTTGGTGAGCAGTAAGGACTTTATAGAAAAACTAGATGTAGAATATGACCTTGGACAGAAGGATCACGAAAGGCCCCTGTTTAAATTAACTAGACATACAAAGAAAGCAAGTCCACAACAGATTTCTACAAGGAAGACAGAAATCTTTGATAAACTCCATTAGCACAACCAGATGGATTGAGGATGTTGGGGACTTGACTGTGAAGCAGGTCTGGAGCTTCTCCAAGTCAGAGGTAACCAGGGTATAAATACTGAAATTATATTTTCCATAATTAGGACGATGTGTGTTAAGTGGTATTAGATCTAGCACATGAATAACTACCTGAAGGAGGATACTAAGAATAGGTAGAAAGCCTACCAAGTAGTGGAAAATAGGGTGAAATGGCAAGGAATGTGATCTTCTTAATACCAGAGATCAGGAAGTGAAAGGATGAGTGAAAAATACCAAAAATCGATCCAAGATGTACTTTGCTATGTGCTGGGCAGAGGGGCAGAAGGAGGTGGGGCAGGGGGGGCAACGCAAGGTTATTTTGCTACATATTACTAAGAGAATAAAGACAGAAAAATAAGGGGCACTTTGCAGTTGGCACAATGCAAAAACTAACACAGGTATGGTCTCAAGTCTAACTGAACGTTGTGTCTGAGTTACCAATAAGTATGATAATGAAGATGTCTGTTATGCCAGGATGACTGAAGAGAATGAAGATATGGAAACGAATTTTGCAAGCAAGCCAAAAGCTCAGTGTACTCACAGGTGTGTCAGTACACACAGAGGAAGGGCACAGGTAACCGTGTTAGGACTCTGAAAGATCCTAAGGCTAAACTGCTGGTTCAGCTCTGTATCTTCCTAATGAATTCAGGCACAGGGAGACATTGAACGGAGAACAGAGGACATAGGATCTCTATTTAAGAGGGACAAGAAAGAAGGATCCAAGAAGCCTTGGAATGTTACATACAAGGATTTACAACAGATCTCAAAACAAAGTATAAAAGAAGACATGAGGCTGAAAAGAAAATGGGATAAGGATAGACTGTGCTCATCTAATTTGACAGACCTTTTTGAAAGTAATCTTCTAGGAAAAAAAACAACAAACAACACCAAAACTAAACAAAAACACAGAGGTTGTACTTCTTGTCTACTTGAAAAGTGTTTGATGCAATACATCAGAAATAATTCATCAATGGAAGAAAACGACTGCTGGAGGTGTTAAAAAGGTGGAGAAATAGCTGGCAGCAAGTAGTACTGAAAAGCGTTACTATCTATAAGAGAGAAATTATGTTCCTCGTTGGTTGGTCCTAGTATTTTCACTGAAGAATTCAGTATAAAGAAGCAGGGAATCCTCATGAAAATGTGCAGAAAACATGAATTTCAGAGACACTATCAACACTGACAAGACTTGAGATAACAAGAAAAAGACACGTGAACAGGCTGAGAATGCCTGTGTCAGATTCTTCCCTCCCATGCAACCTCACTAAGGTCACACAGCTGTGGGACATAACCCCACAGAAACAGCAGCAGGTTCTGGGGTCAGAAGCCCTCATTGCTGGTGAGTTTCTCAGCAAGAAGCATGGTCCTTTTTATCACGAATAACTGATTTCACCATTTACCCGTCCATACCTATTGCTTTGAGAAGCAGAAGCATCCATGTGTGCACAAGTGCTGCCAGTAGGACCTACAAGAAGATCTGGGCAGGTAACAGAAGGAAAAAAGAGCATGGGAAATAAATACTGAAGAAATGCTGAAGGCAGCAAATAGCAAGCCTGTCTTCATTCATGCTATCATAAAATGAAGGTTTCATTTCCCAGTTATTTATATGGTTACAAAACAAAGCAACAGTTTACAGCTGGAGACTTTCAGAGTGATTCAAACTATGTAAAAGGATCCAGCAACATAATTTCAGGAGCTGTCTCATGATTTAAGCCAACTGAAGTGCCATACACTTCATTAAAATTACCTTCACAGGATCTGGAACTATTTTAGGAGGCAGTGGAGTATTTCAGTGAGTAAAACATCCTGTTGGGTTTTTTTTGTTGTTGTTGCTTTTTTTTGTTCGTTTTTTTCTTCCAAAGGTTTATTTCCACTAAGCATCTTGAGTTAAAAATATGCCTTTCCCCTAACTGTTTCAGATTAAACAACAAATTGGATTTATCAAAGGGGGGGAAAGAAAAAAAAAAACAAACAACAAACCGAAACAAAAACCCTTGGAGTGGGGGGTGGTATCTGAAGAGGCCTTTTTCCAACTGTCAACATTCTGAAGCTGAGTAATAACGGAGCCTTGGGGTTGCCATGGGAACGTGTTTCATTTCCTAGGTGACAGTGATTGTGTGACGTCACCAGTGAACCGCACCGACTCTGGAAATATGTCAAGTTTCCTTCAGATGTCGGCATCCCGAGGCTTCCTGCTCCCGCCCCAGACACACACAGGCTCGGGCTGGTGCCTGCCAGAGCCCCCATGGGACCTGGCCACCCTTCCTCTCCTGGGAAGGGCAGCCTGGTTCCGTTACACCTGGGGCAGGCTCCTGGACACCTTGATTTGAAGACCCTAATAAAGGGCAAACCCCCCGTCAGAGACTGAAAGCATAATGCCTCAAACATTTTGGCAAAAACAGTTCATCGAGCTGCAAGAGATGGGACACCCCTAGTAGTGGGAAATGGGACATTCAGGATAAGGTGAATTGTGATTTATGCACCAACGAGCCCCATACAAAGTCTGACTGGCTGATGCAGGAGGTGGGGGATGTATTGAAGGGCGTGTGGCTCCATCTTCTGATAGGCCCAGCATGGCATCAAGGGAAAGACTCCAGACTGCCAAGACCCTTCAAGGTGGCCCGAGACCCTTCAGGACTTTTCCATCTTTCACAATCACCCCCCAGCGATGCCTGCACAAAAGACCAAAGATTGTCCAAGCAGGCAATACAGAGGACTATAAGAAGCCTACCTGTGCAATCACTGGACTGGCGCACTCCCACCATCCTGAGGACCACTCCACCCAGCACTCTCACCACAGCAACTGAACAAGACACTGGAGGACACTGCGCATCGCTGGATCCGAGACAATGAATGTCATCATACACAAAGCGGAGCCATAAGGATGGTGATATCTCTTTCCCTCTCTCTTTTGTTTCTTTCCTATACTTCTATTGTTTGGCTTTCTTTCTTATAAATAATATAGTAACATGAGATTTGCAGCCCCACATGTGCTGCAAACTTTTTATCTTTACCAACTAAACTTAAATCACATAAATCCTTCTGCCACCAAATCATTTGCCAGCCAGGCCAATCCGCAAAAATAAAAGCCTTTTGTTTGCTGACCTTAAGTATTGGGTGGATGTTTTCCAACCAAAGTGAACGACAAACCTGAGTCACCTGTCCTGCCACCCATACCTCTGGGTGGGACGTGACACCCCCTCTTGTCCACTCTGTAGCCTCTTCCATTGCCTGACCGACCTCCTACAGGTACAGTTTCATTCTCACTTGAGCGCAGCTTCAATTTCTGACCCTTTGGCGCCGGACAAGCCCCACCAGCAAGGCTTCTCTGTATTAAAAACCCTAAGAAGCCTTTTGTCATGCTAGCAATGGACACATTATTTAAATCAACTATTTCTGAATCACTGTACTAATAATCAACTGCTAAAAATACCCATAGAGCTCAATGACGTGCTATACTGAGATGGTTTTTTAACCTGAAGCCTTTGGTTATGTGACTGAAAACCCCTCTTTGCAGTACATACGTTCCCCAACACAATGTCAAGACCACCAGCTGCACATTGTGACCAGCAGGATTCACTTGTAACACCAGAGAGGGCCAATGAAGTAGAATAGCTTCTCCATAACAGCTCCCCAGCGCTCATGAACTAGTCCAAAATAAGCAACTCTGATTCTATAATAATTATTCTGCTCTGGAAGTAGAGTGATTATTTTATTCTGGGATAATTACTCCATTTCCAAAGTGAAATAATTGTTATAGAATAAAATCATTTTTATTTTGGAATATTTCATCCATACGTGGGAGTTATTCTGGAACAGCTAAATTATACCCTAATAGCTAAAAGAGAACAGTCCTGCCAATCAATTTTCCTCATTCAGGCGAATCCTTAAACCACAGTGCTACTGGAAGGAACAGTGCAGAAGATCTCATTGCACAACTGGAGACCTCTACTGTTTAGCTTCAAGAAGAATCTGCGTTCACTTATAAGAACTATGGCTAACAGTTCCCTTGAATCATCTCTACAGAAGTCCATAAAAGAAATCACAAGTACATCAAGGGTTTTCCAGAGCATGCTACAAATATTACTGCTGCTAGACGTACCTCATCACAGGATATGAAAATACTACCCATGCCATTGAACGCCTTCTCCTCTACACTCACATGGTCAGAAATTGCTGCCAAGAATGGTCCTGACCCACACCATAAAAAGCCCTGCCTGCAGAGGTAAATGTTGGCAGATGCATGTACTTGCTGTACTAGCACACGATTTCTGCAGGAACTGAGGGCATACCCTGGACTGTGCAGCTATTGTGCTATGTGCTCTAGAGTAAGTAGCTTAGACAGAAGTAGAATTTAAAACTACTTGAGAATACATTCAGAATCTCTTTCAGCTTTGCCCGCTGTCTTTTAACATATCCAACTCTCAGGAGACTTAGAAGGGAGTTCAATGCTAGCACCATTTTTACAGTGCAAAATTTTATAATTGGGCTTTAAGCTAGGCAAAGAAGTCAGGAGGCTCAAAAGTTTAGGTTCCCACAGCAACGGTAATTCAGCCACATTTAAGATATATAGCAGAGCATAAATTAACAGTTATTGAAAATGCTGCATATGTGCAATGTGGCCATGTTAACATTGCTATGGGAACCTTAACTTTTGAATAGATAAGCATTCTACCAAAATAAAAAACATATAAAAGAAATAATCTTTACAGATTTTGCTGGAAAAGACCACAGCCAATTCCTCATCTGCAATCTGTTGATGCAGAGCATAAGGACTCTAAAGCCTCAGCAATCCAAACACATGAAAAAAACCCACCATCACTAAGAACACTGGCTGTCAGAGCCATAAACATGGCTGACACTGCTGCTGTAACTTTACTTTAAATTTTAATTTACAGTCAAACAGTATGCAAAGTGATTCCAAAAATTACTACAGAGGTAAAAAAGGCCATGAATACTCTTCCCTCTTTTCCTCTCAGATGTTGCATATATTAAATATTTTGGAAGAGAAGACTATAAATTTGCTATTGGTTTTAGTCTTTTCCAGTACATTTCAATTTAGGGGGAAAAAAAAAAAAAGAAGCTATGCTCTAGTATATGTTTGTGCAGTAGCAGCAACCCTGGATTGTCTCTCTCATATTATGCTAACTAAACCCAAAGTGTTCATTTCAAAAAAGCTTTATTTGAGCAGGTCTTTGGGACAGAAGTTTCCATATCTTTAAATGAACCTAGTGACAGTGGGGCTTCTACCGAGGCCTTACTCTCTAGTGGACTGCGTGCTGCTTCAGAGTAAAAAAGCAGCATTCTGCTCCTGGTTCTACCACTCTACCTGATTCTCTGTGCTTCATGATCTTGGGCGAGCCAGGCTCATTTCCCTATGCTTCAGTTCCTTGAGCTGTGAATTAGGAATAATGACACCTTTCTTTTTATGCACAGGTCCAGTGCTTTAACTAAGTGGATTTTCTTCTCTGTTTAAAACAACAGCAAAATATGTAAGGCAGTCTATTTACAGTATTTGAACAGAATTTCAGCAGCATCTAAAATAATGGCTCTGCAAAGAATTCTGCCAACTTGCCATCTATGGAAAGAAAACCAAAATAAAAGCTGCTTTCTGCCACTCCACCCGTTTGTTGCTGCGTGGTGTATACGGTTACTCCCATCCAAAATCCTGTTGAACAAGTTTCTTCCCCAGAGTGACTGCAAGATCACCAAATATTTTTAAGCAACAAAGAGAGCAAGTTCCAGAGTCCTGGAACTGCAGAGGCAAGATGAATAGTGTTCTCCAATCCAAATCAACACGACAAATTTTCTCTCTGCTATCCCGGCATGCACTCCTGGAATTATACTGACATCAGCAGGATTTCCTTGCTCAGAAGAAAAGCAGGATATTGGCTCCAAAACAAGCCACACAGTTCAAAGAGATTCTAATCTAAATTATTTGAGGTGACCCTGATTTTTTGGCATATATAGCATAGACTTTATGAAGATTACATGGGCATGTCACTTGAACACGTTTTCTGTGTATCATTAAGATTTTACTCAGGCCATAAAGTTTAGTTTCCCTAGACTGATTTAGAAAAAGGAAATCAAGCTAACACTGGTCAGAATAGTGCTGCTTTTTAAAAAAACACAGAGATACATGTTTAAATAGGTAGTGACATCCCTCACTAGTAAATGAGAGAGAGAAAATTTTGCCCAGTACCTGCGTGACTGAATTTAGCACAGCAACAGCCACTGTATTATTTGTTCAAAACAGAAAAGTTTATACTCCTTCATACCAAAAACACTGATTCCTTGTGTTCATGGAATGGTTTGGGTTGGAAGGGACCTCAAGCATCATCTAGTTCCAGCCCCCCTGCCATAGGCAGGGACACCTCCCACTAGACCACGTTGCTCAAAGCCCCATCCAACCTGGACTTGAACACTTCCAGGGATGGGGTATCCACAACTTCTCTGGGCAGCCTGTTCCAGTGCCTCACCACTCTTATAGTGAGGAATTTCTTCCTTATACCAAATCTAAATCTACCCTCTTTCAGTTGAAAGCCATCAGCCCTAGTCCTACCACTACATGCCATCGTAAAAGTTACCTCTCCAACTTGCTTGTATGTCCCATTTAGGTACTGGAAGGCTGCCATTATACCAGATCTCCATGGAGCCTTCTCCAGGCTGAACTACCCCAATTCTTTCATCCTGTCTTCATAGGAGAGTTTCTCCAGCCCCAAATCATCTTTCCAGCCTTACTCTGGACTCACTCCAACAGGTCCATGTGTATCTTATGTTGGAAGAGCCCACACTCTTCCTCCAAATCCTCCAGGCAGAAGCAAAGCTGCTATAAATGGAACCTGTGAAACACAAAGCTTAGATAGGAGAATTGTATTTTCAAACCATGCTTAGGAGGTTGCCTGAGAAGGATAGAAAACATGGGTTTATTTGAAGCCCTTGCCATTTCAAAATGTTCGCAGTTACCCTTCAGTGAATTGCAAAGTCCTTTGATAACCAGCTGTCTTCTGTATTTAGTCGTCCCTCATAAATGATAGCCTACACACATTTCAACCTCGATACCACTATGTCCCGTATCCCAGAATCACTCTTTTGCTCTAGCCAGCACCCTCACCCTCCCTGCTGGCCTTGGTCCCAGCCCAGCCTCACAACATGAAGGACACATTTATCTGGACAGCCCCTGTTGCTCTTTGATTCTCTCCCGAGACAGCTCCATACCCAACTGCTTCTCTTACAGGGCTAGCCCAAACATCCACAGAAGTTGTACTGTTGCATCCCAATTCTTTTCCGTCTGAGGTTATGTCAGCTGTGATGAAGTCCAGTGTTTGTTCACTCAGTCCATGGAGTGAGAAGAAAAGGCATCACATTTGCTAGTGAAGCTGGTAAATAACTTAAAGTTATCTTTAAGTTATTTAAGTTACCTTTGTTCATCAATAGATCTTAACTTTTTCAGGCATCTGCGTGGTAAATTCTTGAACAAATGCTTCCCCACCTCATGAACTTAACTCTGATGTATTTGGAACATCCCTGAACTTACAGTCTCACATTTATGACAGGCAGGAAATATTTAGCTTGGACAGCAATGGGAATCATCCACAAAGAAGATCCTTCCATGCACTTTGTGTCCGTATGACAACACCCATGAGTTTGTTACCATTTTATCATGCTGCCTATGGAATCCCCTTCTGCTGCTCCAGTGTGTTTTCAGCCATTACCTGCCCTCCTGATCTGCACTACCACTCCATTCTGAGAGGCACCTTCCAGTTCTCTGCTGTTTGACATGCTCTGGAATGTGTAGAGGTCCAAAACCATCCAGTGCTGGTATGACTTACTGTTGGCTTAAAAAAACAAAACACCACCACCAGCACAAAAAAAAATCCCCCAAACCAACAAAAATTAAAACCACCACTCAAGATTATGTGGTAAATCTCTTCCAGGTTCCAGCACTAATCCAGCACCAGCCTCTGTGCTATATATGACACTGTGATGTAGCATTCAAACATTTAATGCAGAGAAACGACACAATTTTTTTCTCTTGCCCTTAATTTTCTTTTTCCTTTCAATCCTATCTCTTACTAAATGCAAGCTAAAAATACTTCATGACTGTTTCAGGCTATTTTCTCTCTCAATGGCATAACATAGTAAGGGCTAGAGCACTGGTAGTGAATGAGTCAGATTATATATGCAAACATAGTGCTTCCTGGGTAGATGCAGAAGAGTTTCATTTATAACCTGATGTCTTGTCTAAAAGCTACATCTCCTGTATGCAAACCATTATGCTGAATTGTTTTATTGAACATCCAAATTCATCACACTCTAAAATGTTAGTAAAAAAAGTTGTTTCTGAAATGTCAATGAGATTAAGCTCTGAATAGATGTTTCTGTTTAGACAGTACTAAGTGCACATTGATACATATCTTAAAATACACAACTTCTGATGAACATTGGCAAACTGGAAACATCTGCATGTCACTTTATAGGTAACTCAGTGCAGGTCTGTTTCCCTTTGTGTCTGATTCCATATTGCTTCTTAGCATTCCCACCATAATAGCATATTGCTGTTCTAAAATACTTTAGCAAAAACAGCAAGGATTGTCCAAAGTCCAGGTGAAGTTTCCATTCTGTGTATCATTTAACTGTATGCCTCTTCTATCACTAAGATGTTGAGCCTCCTTCTTCTGTTGCCAATGCCACAGATGGCAAACACAGAAGTCATGTTTCTTTGCCTCCTGATCTACTTCTGTATCAGCCAGCAAACTTCAAAATGCAGCATACGACTGGAAACAATCCCTGAAGGCTCTTAACTCAGACTTTCAGTTGACAGAGAATCACCAAGACACGCAGTGTAGCCTTATTAACAACTGGTATCCAAGTCTCTTCCCAAGCTCCAAAGAGGTAAAGGAAAGGGAACACTGAAGACCTTCAAGATGCTTTCTGCCACCTAAAAGTTATGCCATGTTTCTTGCAGGCACTGTCCCAAGAACAAAATTAGCTTTCCCATGTTCCTTTACTATTGTGTTTGGTGCTTATGAGTGTAAAACTGCAATTAAATACAGAGGACATGCATAAAACCACACAACTCAAAAGATGATACACCACTGCTGACTCAAGTCAGTCCTAAAATCTGCTACAAACCAAGTCAAGGCAGTTTGGCAGCAGCATACCATTAAATTTATTACAATCAATTTCTGCTCTAAAACAAACTGTGCTGACTATCGTATCTCAGACAGCTAGGTCTGCAGACCTGTATCTGTTACATATCTACTTGATGAGAAGAGGGCCAGAAAGAAACTTCAAATATGACCTTGCTCTCTGCATTATTAAATCTTACCCCATTTCTACCGTTATTGAAGCCCTCAAGACAGTCTGCTTTTCTCTGTGTGATAGCCTACCCCCCTCTGCATTTACAGCACTTCTCAACTTTCCACCATCATCCAATTTCATCATTACTCCCAACTTTTGTGCCAAAGGTCAACATCAAAACACTACATGTGGGAGGCCTGACACCAGCCCTCAAGGAGCTCCACTAGTAGATCCTCACTCAGCAAGCCTCGTGCTTCCTTCTTCATCTCTGCCTGTCACCCTCCCAACTTTATTTAGATGCTTACATATCATATAATACCTGCTACTTCTTCTTTCCCTTTGTTTAACTAAATGTTCTCTATGTGGTACTGTACTGAAAGTTCAGCTTTACTGTCTTTGGAGAGACCAGCAGTATTTCCCTCTCCACTTAGTGTGTTTAGATATCCATCTAGCCACAGAAGGGGACAGCTACCAAATGGGTGAGCAGATGGGGGGAAAAGCATCCCCAAACAAGGTATCCAGCCAAACACCACTTGCTAGTGACAGCTGCCACCTTCCTCCCACTCTCAGCAAACCCACTCTTGCCGTCCTGCACGGAAAGCTGCACAGCGCAGCAGCCCTCGCTAAACAAGAGGTGCAATGTGTGATTGTTTCCCACATCTCCTCCCAAAAAAAAGCCCCAGAACCCGAACATGCAGAGCAGCAGAGAGTCAAGTCTTATGCTCGCTCGGTACGAAATGACACCAGCTCCCAGCAAGGTTCAGTTAACAGCAGAAAGCCAGCCAACAATAAAGCAAAAACATCTAATCAAAAAAGAGCTGATCCTGCCGGAGCTGTCAGTAAACAGGGGCTTGCTTTCAGCTCTTTGGGCAAAAGGCAGGATCAAGCCCCCAAACTGCAACATGAAAACAGTGAGACAGTTATTTTTGGTTATTCACCCATTCTAATCCTGTTCATTAAAAACATTTTAAGGATTATGACATATATGACACTGACCTAGCCATGAACTACAACACGAGTACATTGCCCATTACAGTTACATTTTCACTGTCAATGTAATTTTCAGAATCCTGTTGTTTTATGAAATGTTTGGGAGATTTTACTAAGCCAAAAGAGAATTTTCCACATCCATCCCATATAAGTGACTGCTCATGATAAGGATAAACAGTCTTACCTTGCATAACTTTCCACAAAATAAACAAAGGTCTCAAAACGTCTGTTTTGTAAGAGATTTTCATTACAAATTAAAAACAGAAAACTACTGGCTAACAACACACAACACAAAGACAAACCTACCCACCTTACAGAGATATTTCCATATGTTTGTTTAATACTTGGAATGTGAAGGCATCCCTCTTCTGATTACACCGAAGTAATAATCATAGACGCCAAGCAAACAAGCAGGATCGCTCAAAAAATTATTCTAAATCTGTCCAGTAGAGGGCAATGACATACACACCACAGAGTGNAAAAAAAAAAAAAAAGCTTTAGAACTATAGGGATATTTTTAATTGTTTTTTCTAGAACAATTATCTTCAGGGGTATATAGACCACTATTCCCCCACTTTAATGCCTCAAAAGATTTCACAATTCAAAATTACACATTCAAAATCTTTCTGAAGTTTTTGCAAAACTGACCGCTCTCTATAGAGCAATAGGACAGCCTTCCATAAAAGCAGAACATACTTTTATTTTCCATTTGACTGCATGATGAATGCCAGAAGTGTTTTTGTCCCTTCAACAACACATATTTTCACTGCTAAAAAGCCTTCACTTTTCGTTTAAATTGGTCCAGAAGGATAATGTTAAAGCACTTTCTTCCTGCCACACACCCATCTATTGCAAAGAATGCTCACAGCCATTAAATAAGGTATCATGTTTACATGGAAAGCTGCTGCTGCAGTTCGTTTCTTTTACAGTTCTCAGCGAAGATCTGTGGGGTTTGGTTTTGTTTTTCCTGTTCGTTTTGGTTTGTTTGTTTTGTTTTCAGCTGTGCTTATAAATAATTCCAAACTTCTCCAAGGGCCTGCAGCACATTGACCTGACTTGCAGGTAGAAGGTGGTCAGGGGCTGAAGTACTGAACCACCCCTGCCAGCTCCTCACAGACCCTCACAGCAAGGTAGGACTGCAAGCAGTGCCCAGCACCCCTGTTTCTTCAAGGGCAGGAGCAGCCCTGCCAGAGAAAACAGACATGGTAGAAAATGCAGTGGATGCAAGATGAGCGCTCTTTTTCACACAAGCCACCATCACGCGTGGGTGTTTACATCTGGTCATCACTTGTTTCAAATGCTGTCACCTCGGGTTAACGAGGCTCCCAAAACTTCTCACCGCAGAGCTTGGTACAAGGTCAGGTCGCGTTCCCAGGTTTCCTACCTCCCAGCTGCAGAAATGGGGAAAAAACCACTATGAAATATACCCCACTAACAGGCATGAAAATGAGAAGCCGCTCACAAGTAATGGCACATGGCAATGAATGGTTCATGTCAACACATGTCGACGTCTGAACAGTTTTTTCCAAGGTATCCGACTCACTTGGCTGAACATGGTAGTTCCTAGCACAGCTGGACAGGACTCAGAATTTGCTACAAAAACTCTGTAATACACCCTCCTCTTGGAGGGAGGAACAAGCCTCCTGAAGCCCAAGTGCGCTGGCTGCCGCCAGAGTTTGCAGGCAGCTGGCAGGAAGCCGCCAGCTCCTGATATCAAGATGTTGATCTCATGATCTATGAGTTTCCTAGCAGCTGCCACAGCTGGAAGTGCGAGGGAGTCCCCCAGCCTGGAGAAGCATCCACGGAGCAGCTGCCCAGTCTGCAGAGCGTGGAGGCCCTAGAGCCTGCCGTGCAGACAGCAAACCAGCAAGAAACACGGGTTTCAGCAAAAGCTCATCAAAGCTGAAACACTTCTAGGACAGCCTCACACTTCATATGGTTTGGATTTGCCTGTGGAAAATAGGCGTTTTAGAAGATCCACAACTTGCGTTAATTCACACCTCATGTAGTGATGTTGCAGGTCGCGTGGCAACCCCTCACTGCTCTGGTTACACTCGCCTCACAGTTTTTATGTGCTCTTCATCATGAATACACCTCAAAGGTGTTTTTTAATCAAACCAGATGCTTGAAAAACTTGATCTCAGTTTCAGAGAAGCACAGGTATGACTACCTACATATGCCAGCTGGTTTGAAGCCTTGAGTATAGTCTGTGCACAAAGCACCAGTGAAATTTATTGATTGACAAAAAGAAGAATTATCTTACTGGTAAAAAAGAATTCAGGTTAAAAAAAATTATAATTCTTAAAAAGAACATGACTTTTAAGTTCAAACTCACTGAAGAATTTATCTTTCTCTCGGGAAAAAAAAAAGAACAGGACTACATACTGATATTGTTTTTTCCTAAGTTAGCTATTTACCAAATCCATCTATTTTAAGGGAAAAACAGTATATCACAGAATCACAGAGTGGTTGGGGTTGGAAGGGACCTCTGGAGATCATCCAGTCCAACTCACCTGCTAAAGCAGCTTCACCTAGAGCAGATCGCACAGGAATGTGTCCAGGTGGGTTTTTAATGTCTCCAGAGAAGGAGACTCCACAACCTCTCTGGGCAGCCTGTTCCAGTGCTCTGGCACCATCACAGTAAAGAAGTTTCTCCTCATATTTAGACGGAACCTCCTGTGCTTCAGTCTATGCCCATTGCCCCTCATCCTGTTGGTGGGCACCACTCGAAGGAGTCTGGTCCCATCCTCTTGACATCCACACATGAGATATTTATAAACATTGATGAGATCCCCTCTCAGCCTTCTCTTCTACAGTACGAACAGGCCCAGCTCTCTCAGTCTCTCCTCATAAGAAAGATGCTCTAGCCCCCTGATCATCTTTGTAGCTCTGTGCTGGACTCCCTCCAGTAATTCCTTGTCCTTCTTAAACCGGGGAGCCCGGAACTGGACACAGTGCTCCAGACGTGGCCTCACCAGGGCAGAGTAGAGGGGAATGATAACCTCCCTTGACCTGCTGACCACACTTTTCCTAATGCACCTCAGGATACCGTTGGCCTTCTTGGCCACAAGGGCACATTGCTGACTCATGGTATGTATATATATATATACACACACATATATATATATAAGTATATATAATTTTTTTACTAATGTACTTTGTTTATGGCTCCGTTGCAAAAAAGAGGTATTAAAATCTTTCCATTAAACAGATCTTAACGTGGTTTAGCTATCAGAATACCAGTTAAGTGTAATCAATAATCAACCTCTTGAAGGAGGGAAACACTCTATTTTTAAGCGAAATGATGCAACCTTCACTATTGTAGACTTACCTTATCAGGAAAGAAAAGTAACTAGATATATCTAGAAAGGATGTGTCTAGAAACAGCATTTGCTCATCATCCAACTTCAATCAATTCATATATGTCAACATACAGAGGGTTTCTGTATGCTTGGGCTTCTGTAAGCTTGATTCAAGGAAATCCCTCAAATTAGGCAAAACAAGCATTTTAGCATTTCGCACCGGTGCCTTTTGCTCAAGGAATTTAATTTTTTGTTAGATGCTATGGAAACACAAAACAACAGATGACGATCCTACCTCAAAGAGNAAAAAAAAAAAAAAAAGGCGGGGGGGACAACAAATAAAATGTGTCCTCTGAGATACAGAGGACCTTGTCAGATGGCACCAATTAGCATGAGCCATGACAGGCTCCATTCAGGTATGTCAGGTATGGAATTAAGGAACAGCATGCTGTGAACCACAGTCAACATGCAGAAACTACGCAGGAGGAATTTCGAAGTATAGAAGGCTACTCATGTAAGATGGCACAGGACAAAGCTCAAGTGTGCCCATGTGGAAACCTGACAAATACACAGAAGGCATCCGCAGCCAACATGCTCGTGCACCACAGGAGGTTCTGCATCAGGAAGGCAGAAAGTCACATAAGGCCTTGCAGGGCTGTTGCGGTACTTTTCCTTAACACAGGTGGAAAAGTCAAAACCACCAGCTAGAAAAGCTACCTTGTGTTGTGTGAAAGGGAATTTTTTTGAATGTGGTAAAATCATTCTCCTACACTGCCAGGAGAGAGCGGTCCCCATGAGATACCTGTATACTGTCCTCAGATGCAGCAACAATCCTTTTTCCCTGCTCAAAACCCCAGCAAATGATTTGCTGTTCAAGGAAAGGTATTTCCTGCTATAATTAATATGCACCAAAATAAGTTTTCCATTCATTCTAGAGAAGTCATTTATTTTCCCAATGGGCAGCATCATGCAAACATAATCACCCTCAAAATGTTAACTTCAGCTAAACCTCACTTACAAGGTACTTTCCTGCCTCTTGGAGGCAAGCATACACCCCAGGCCAGTCCTGATCCCTATCTCAGCACAAGACCTGGGCATGCATCCCCCTCCTCCACCTTGGTTCCCCAAGGAAAGGAACTCCAGAATGCAGGCATGTAAGGAGCCGCAGCAGGACACATTCTCAGCCTGGGCAATCAGAAGGCTCGTAACATGCCTGACCCATAGCCTAGATGCAACCATATTGACACTTTTGAAGATGATGAAAATACAGCTTTGCAGGGCATAAACAACGCAGATACCACTAAGGCAGGTAGACTTGACACATGCTAGCAAGTGTGCAGGCATACAGGTACAATTTTGCAGAATGTGGATTTTCAGCTAGCTTGCCTTAGAGACTCAGCAAGCTGAGTCATGTCATACAAACTACACAGCTTTGTGGAAGGCAAGAGATCCTCCAATTTCCAGCCAGTTTGAAAGGAGTCAATGATATCCAGTACTAACCAACTGAGACTGAAGAGAACCTAGCTAAAGAAATTGTATCCTCCTTCTGAAATCTGTTGTCTGGGTCATGAGCATTCTTTTAGCACTGTTATGGCTTAACAAGGTCTGCCAAGAGCCCCAGGCAATGGTTCCTGCAAAACATTCCTTCTGTGGCTGATTTTAGCCCTTTAAGACAGGTTTACAGATCCATTGAGTAATGTAAAAGATCCAGCTTGCTCAAAAGCCTAGAAACAGCCCTTTTACTTCTCCTTCCCACTCATTCTAGCCCAGCTTTGATTATGAGATGCTGTATAGTGTTGCAATGAAGATCCACAGATATCAAGGTCCCCTCTTTGGAACAAGACTGAGCATGGAAATATGTTAATCTGAACCTTCATTTTAAAGCATAATACTTGGCTAATTCCACATTCAAGTATTTAAAGCTTAGTTCTGAAAAAAACCTAGCCTTAGCCACTAATATCTAAATAACCTATTAAACTACTTCTCTTTTTATACCCTGCTATAGCTGGATCAACAAGATTGCAGAGAGATGTCCGAGACCAGAGTAACTGCAGAGCTGAATTTAGCTCAGTGGTATTTTTGTTTAAAGGAAAAGCACAGAAGGAAGAAATACTGTAGTCAAAAGTGGTTTTGGACTGCATGAAGGACAAACTCATTAGGCTGAAAAACAGTATATCTGTCTATATCTAGTAAATGTATGGAGAGCATCTTAACCCGTCCATTTGGAGTTTCCTTTAGTAACTACTGTTTTCTAGAGAGATTTTTTTTTTTTTTTTTAAGGCTCCATTACTGTATAGAAAAAAGAACACAGAAATTCAAATATATGGAAATATATTAAATGTGACATGCCTAAACATCATATTTTCTCCAATTCCCAGAATTCGCATTTCTTGCACAGTATTTTAAACAAGAAAATACAATCCCTGCACCTGCCTCCTCACCACAAAGGGAACAAACAAAAATAATTTTTAAAGTCAAGATGAAGGTGCTAAATGCAATTCATAAGATCATAGTCTAACTCAGATTAGAGGGATCTCTGGAGGTCTCTAGTCCAACATTTTGCCCAAAGCAGGATCAGCTAAGATCAGACCAGGTTGCTCAGGACTTTATCAGCTGCATCTTGAAAACCTCCAAGGATGGAAGTTGAACAACCTGTCTGGACAACCTGTCTGACTTGCTTGACTGTCCTCAGTATGAAAAAGTTTTTCCTTGTAGCCAATCTAAACCTCTTGTTTCAACTTATGCCTATAGACCCTTGTCCTTCTGCTATACACTACGATGAAGAGCCTGGCTCCACCTTCTCAAGAACCTCCTCTAGAAATTGAGGGACTGCCATTAGGTTCACTTAAAGTCACCTCTTCTCCAAGCTGAACAAGCCCAAGTCCCTCAGCCTCTGCTCACCAGCCACGTGCTCCAGCCTCAGCCATCTTGGTGGTCCTCCTCTAAACTCACTGCAATTTAGCAATGTCTTTCTTGCATTTGGTGATCCACAACTGGACACAGTATTCCAGGGGCAACCTAAAAACTGCTGAGTATAGGAGGATAATCACATCCCCCTACCTACATGCCATACTTCTGCTAACATAGCCCATGATGCTGTTGGCCACCTCTGCTGCCAGGGCACACTGCTGACTCATTCAGTTTGTTATCTACCAGGACCACCAGGTTCTTTTCTGCAGAGATGTTCCTCAGCCTGTGCTGCCCCAAGGCAGTGTTTATTTTCAAGTGCAGGACTTGGCATTTGCCCTTACCGAATTTCATAAAGCTCCTACTGGCCATCCCTCCAGCCAGTCTCGGTCCCTCAGTTCTAGCTCTGCCCTTGAGCATATTGACTGGTCTCCCAGTTCGGTGTCAACTGCAAACTAAGAGCAAGCCCTCCATCTCCTCCTCCAGGTCACTGCCAAAGATGTTCATTGGCAGGTCTCAGGATAGATCCCTGTGGTACTCAGTTCAAGCAGACATATTATTGAGAACATATCCATCTGATACATGCAAACTCCGACCATTTAACAAGCACGCAGGATTCCAAGGCTGAAAATTACAAGTGTAGCAGCATATCCAAATTTAACATTTAATCTAGTCAGATAAATCAGCTTTTTGGGTGGTATTTATGTGACCTAACTTTAACATTAAGTCTAGTCACCACAGTCTTCCTTTATAGTCAGTAAAGAGGAAGAAACAAACAAAGAACAAACACACCAAACAAAGAAAACCAAACCAAAAATTAAAAAAAAAAAAAAAAACAAAAAACCACAAAAAAACCCAACAAAAAAAAAAAAAAAAAACCCCAAAAAAACCCAACCAAAAAACAACAAAAAAACCCCAGTACAAGCTGAGGACCAACTGGTAAGATTGGTTAGCAGCTCTG